>WELB01000142.1:302233-314401 GCA_009602725.1 Spirogloea muscicola
TTTTTTTTTTTTTTTTTTTTTTTTTTTTTTTTTTTTTTTTTTTTTTTTTTTTTTTTTTTTTTTTTTTTTTTTTTTTTTTTTTTTTTTTTTTTTTTTTTTTTTTTTTTTTTTTTTTTTTTTTTCCTCCCCCCCCCTTTCCCTCCCTCCCTGCCTCCCTCCCCTGTTATGCAGGAGTTGCTGCACTTGCTGGGCATGCCAGTGCTGCAAGCGCGGGGGGAAGCGGAGGCCCTGTGCGCCGAGTTGGACCGCAAGCGCCACGTCGACTTCTGCGTCACGGCGGATAGCGACGCCTTCCTGTTTGGTGCTCAGCGCGTGATAAAGCACCTGCACATGGACTTCAAGGTGGGGTGCGCCGCTGCCACCTCGGCGCAAAGCGCGCTGCCTGCAGCTGTTGAGTTTGGCTATCGACTTTGTCGAGACTTATACAACCTGGCACGTGCCCCAATGTCCTTGGCAGCGCAATCCAGTGGTGGAGTCGTATGCAGCCGAGGACGTGCAGCGCACGCTGGGCCTCGGGCGGCACCACCTGGTGGCGCTAGCGATGCTGGTGGGCTGCGACTACTCGCCCGGTGTGCACGGCGTCGGCATCCGCCATGCCACGCGGCTCGTGCGCTCCTTCCCAGAGCACGCCGTCCTTGACAAGTGCGTCCCAAGTGGCCTTAATGCCATACCACTAGAGCGCAATGCTTTGAAGCTCAAGATTTAGGCTTGAATTGTTGTGTTTGTCGTGCCATTGTTCAAGGACAACCTTCCAATCAGCAGTCTTACATTTCAACGACAGATGATCCAGCTCTTCATCTACTTGCATGGACTGGAGAGGATTGCTCAGAGTCCCTCAAGATGTTCCTGATGAGAGCTCTGTCCTGGATTCGCGACGAGCCGGCAGGCTGCGAGCGTGGGGACGTGGTGAGGTCCCGAGCGAGCCCGAGATGTGGCAGGCTGAGCAGAGCAGCCGGGCTGCTGGCGTCATGGGCGACACGGAGGAGGAGGAGGAGGAGGAGGACGGCCTTGAAGGCGAGGAGGAGGAGATCATGCGGGAGCCGCACTGCAGCGTGTGCGGTCACCCAGGCGGCAAGCGGCTACATGCTCAGGAGGGTTGCACCGTGTGCAGCGCCGACGACGGCTGCGGCGGCGGCAGAGGAGGCGGCTGCGTGGCGCGGCGCAAGGGCTTCCGCTGCCCCTGCGTCTGGCACATGCAGGTGAGGTGCCTCTTGGCAGCCGGCCTCCTCCCCTGCCGGCGCCACTGCCATCCTCGTTGGGCAAGTGTTTCTGAGCACCGCTGCTGGAGGTTAGAATGCAGATCCTACGTCCTCTGCTACGCCTTGGAGGAGTATCATGTCTGCTTTTGACAGCAGCAAGCCTGAGATTGCGGGATTCCATGTCGCCAGGTGCGCAGAGTGAAGGAGCAAGCGACACAAGGGCGGTGGTGGCAGCGGCTGTGCAAGGCCATGGCGGGCACGGCAGGCTTTCCAGACGAGCGCATCGTTGCCACTTTCTTGGACGAGCACAGTCACTTTGCAGGCAAGATGCGGGCACTCGAGCAGATTTCCTTCAGCAAGCATGACAAAGATCAAGGCCTGACCTGTGAGCCATTGACAGGTCGCTAGCTAGGTCAGTGTTTGCTGTTATCCGTACCTTAAGGTCATAGAGGCTGCAAGCATCGACAGGCAGAAGCTTTGACCACAAAATCTTTCGCAAATGCGTCCATTGGGTCCGCACTTTGCATTTAATAGTGCACTAATGGCTGGTCCGCTAGGCAAGGGGGACGTACGGGACGCGCTTAAGTGGGAGGCGCCAGACCTGTGCGGCCTGGAGGCCTTTTTGGCGCACCACCTGTCCTTCTCCGGTCTGTACACTCGACATGCGCTGCTCCCCCTTGCAACGCATTGGTTCCTGTCTTCGCTGGCGGCGGACCGCAGTCGCGCACAGTCGGGCGCGCTCTATGGCCAGTACAGGCCACTGGCCATCAAGCGATACAAGGTAGAGGCCGGGGAGCAACTGTTTCTCCTGCAGTGGCGCAGCTGCATCAGCCGAGACGCCAGGCCTGCAGCAGGACCTCAGGATGATGAGGTGGCCGTGGGAAGCACGGCAGTGGCTTGTGGAAGGAGGGCTTGCCCTCGTGAGTCCGAGCCGGAGCTTCGTGAAGACGTCGGCCCAGCAAGCCAGAGCCAGAACAATCTGGACCTGGAGCTGGAGACGGTGGAGAATGTTGCCCTGCTGAGAAATGCGTGCCCGGACATCGTGTCGGCCTTTCTTCTCGATGAGGTAAGACTGGTGTGCCGCTGGCTGTCCATCCGATACGTTGCAGTCCCTCACATTGAAGAGTAGAGGCTCTGACGTCTGACTAAGCCCCCATGAAGCTCCTCACGCAGGCCCGCAAGGAGGAGGACAAGGCACAGGGCTCGGCACGCAAGCGCAGGGGCCCGTTGGAGGTGCGGCTGCCGTCCGCTCATGACGGACTGAAGCAGCTCCGCATCTCCACGCTGTTTGCCGCTGCCAAGGTCCGCAAGGCCGGCGAAGTCAAGCGGGGCCTGGGGGGCGCCTTTGAAGCGGCGGCGTCGTGCGCCAATGTAGGCGTGCCAGTGGACAGGATGCAGCCTGCAGGACAGTGGAGGAGCTGCGTGAGCGGCGCAAGCTCCACTCGGCATGCAGAGGGGAAGGAGGCCAAGGAGCTCCGAGATGCTGCAAGAAGGCTTGCTTGGAGTCCGAGCTCCGGCCTGTGCAGAGACGAAATGTATGGGCTGACCACTGGCTCGTCAATGGACGAATTGGCTGCCAGCGACAGCGACATGCGGATGTCGCTCGAAGCTGAGTCTTGGCGAGGAGCAGACTGTCGAGCGCCACCGCCTCGGCGGCCTTTGTGCGAACAGGCAACGGCTAGCGCTGGGCTTGGACAAGACGGGCCGACAAATTTTGAGTGGATGCAAGTGCAAGCCTCCGACAATGAGCGATCTTGCAGCAGCTCGCCGCCTGCAAGGAGTAACTTCAGACTTCTGCGATGTAAGGCGTCAAAGAGGAGCTGCGAGCAGGCTTCGCCTCCACCGGCGGCACATTGTGGATTTCACCGGGATCTGGGTCTCTCGCCAGACTCGGCTTTGCAGAGGATCCTCGACAACAGCATGGCTGCCCTCGACCGGAGTGAACAGGTTCTGGCGGCATATGACGTGCACTGAGGACGACAGTCCGACCGAGAATCACGTTCTTGTGACTGCAACAACCTGAAAGCACAGTCGGTCTGACTGGTAGACTTGCATGTAAAGCCATATCCTCTCTGATGACTAGCTTGGACTAGTTGCACTGATAACCACTCTCACCAAGCCGTAGCTTTTGATATACTGCTCTGTGTTTTAGAAAATCTATGCCGATGGACAGAGGCCCATGTGAACTTTGTACATCGCACATTTCAATCTGAACGTTGTACATGTCTTTGAGCTGGCCTCTCACTGCCATTGCCTTAATTTGGAAGAGCTGTTTCGTTATATCTTTGAGCATATTGAGCACACTGAGCACATTGAGCTTGAAACGATCCTGGACTTGGGGGGGCAGTTAGCAGCAATTGACTTTGTGCACGCCAGTAGCTGAGCAGGCACAGGCACATCCACATATGACACATCAGTTTTGCTTGCTGGACAAGGCGCACAATTCTGCTCTTGGCAGTTCCTGGGCCGGTTGTAAACTTCTTTTCGCATGCAGGACGCCCAATGTCTGACCCCATGCCAGGAGAAATACCAGGAAAAAGCTCGACAACAGATGGCTGCCAAAATCAAGATCTCCAGGTCTCCTCTTTGTTGGGCCAATCTGCGGCTATTCTGGTAACAGATGGTGCAGCCTCTGGCTTTCGTCAGGGGGAATCTTTCCGGCTGCTAGTCTTTCGTTTTTGCGGGTCCTCACTCGTGTTTACTGAGTAGTCTATCTCACCCAAGCTCTGAGACAGCGCTTTTGGCCCCTTCGGACCTTGTCAATTCGCTTCGGGCTGGCTGTGCACAGCCAGCCCGAAAAGCCTAGCTGCTTGGGGGGCAAGGGCTGCCGGGTCGCTTGCCCAGGTCTTCCGAATGCAGCTGTCTGTCTCCTTCCAACCTGGCTCACGCAGTCCACTTTGCGGGCAGGCTGCGCCATGACGCTGCTTCTGGGTCTCGTCGGGGTGCCTCTTTCCCAGCTGCGAGTTACTCCGACTTGCTGCTGCTAACTCGTGCTTACTAAGCGCCCATCTGCAGTAGTCTCGTGCATAGCTGTGTGGTTGAGGCGCCTTTCGGCTCTTCGGACCTTGTCCATTCCATTCTTTTTGGGCTGGCCTTTCCCAGCTTTGGCTTTTGTCAGGGGGATTGCTTCCCGGCAGCTAGTCTTCCGGATCTGCGGCTCCTCACTCTTGGGTATTGAGTGGTTCATCCTCCCCCAGCGCTGAGATGGCGCTTCTGACCCCTTTGAACCTTGTCATTTCTTTTCGGGCTGGCTTCTCGCTGGCCATGCTGCGGCAAACGCCGCTCGCTGCAAGGCGGCAAACCACGCAGAGCACCCGGCTGGGGACGAGTAGTACCCCTGGCCGTGGATGTGCGCGGGGCTCTCAAGTCCCAGTGGCTCGACCTGTTGGTCAGAGATTGGTTCTACTAAAAGAAACTTGGGAGGTCAGGAGTTTCACATTGCATTCCTGCACGCAATGAAAAGAAGAATGCGGCTCCTGATACCAAAGGAGCGGCTGTAATAGCTAGCCAGATGCGTAAAGGTTTTCAAAAGGATGGTCAGGGACTGCTCTTATTTAGTTGCTCCAGGACAGTTGTCCAGCTTTTCAGCACACGTGTGTAAGAATAAAGAATTGGAGTTACATGGCACATGTGCGCGGGCTGGGGAACTGACAGATGCTGGCAGACTGCATCATGCGGGCCAGGATCGTCCATGAGAGGCTCCTGGTTACACCGCCCGTGCAAAGTGAAGCCCAAAGAGGGCTGCACATTGCTGGCCGCACGGCTGACAAGCGGAGCCTGGCCAAATTGGGCAACCTTGAATAAACATCAGGCCCAATGTGGGACTGTGCTTGCACGAGCTAGAATACATAAAGCGAGCGCGTCATGCAGCGCAGACTCGAGTGCTAAAAAAATCAGGAGCTCTATGGCAAGCTGAGGGGCTAACGCTTCGACGGAGGACACAAGAACCAGGCTATGGCTGGGAGCCCGCCGCACGAAAGTTGCAGGGTCCGTCAGTGTGGGCAGTGCTGCAGTCAGGCCACTGGAGAAGGAACCTCCAGTGGCGCCGACGGTGGTGACGGCGGCGGCTGCGACGATGGCTGCTCTGGCGGGGAGGATGTCGTAGACCGCCGCTCCTCGGCATATGCCGCCTGCTTGGACATGCCAACCTTCCGCACCGCCATCACCAGCTCGGCGGCGGCCACCAGGTACTGAGCACTCTGCAGGACAAGGGCAGTGCTGTGTGTTCATTCTCTTGCAATCTATGAATCCGAGCAACCGGTGCCTTGCCAATCAATTGGCTTGCATCGAGACGTCGCTTCCTGCCGCGCACCTGCACCGTGGTGAAAACCTCCAGGATGGAGCGGAGCGTGCCGAGGCGCAAAGCGTCGGCGTCAATGAGCAGCGCCTCCAGGTCGCGCACCTTGCTGTCGATGGCCTCCTCCATGCTCATATCCGCGGCAGCTGCCCTCACTCAGACGGGCAGGCCAACGTCATTTCACGGGCGAGTGCCAAATCAAACTGTTAGGCATGTACATCTTAAGCAAGCCACACCGGCGGACGCGTCGAAGCTGAGGTCGCGGCGAAGACCACGCTCTTCCCCGCGACCTCAGCTAGCACAGCAATCTCACCCGGGGGGCTGCCATTCCGTCGCAGTAGCTCCACGCGGGCGAGGTGCAGGAATGGCTGGTCAGCCAGGCCCTGCTGGAGCACCGCCGTCCTGGGCGCAGCAACGAGGCCCCGCGAGGGAGAGCTCCAGCTCAGCGCACCGCAGTGGCCAGCAGCTAAACGAGTGCCTCTGAGGACTAGAAAATCCTTTGCATGAACGCAGTACAGCAGCGAGTTGGAGAAGTCTTGGCAGCACAAGATGGCCGCGTGTTGAGGGAACACCGGCAGAGGCGCCAGTGCGCCGGCAGCAGCCCAACGGGCGCGCCCGACCTGTTGGTGAGCTCGTCTTCGTCGCGCTGCGTGCGGCGCTGGAGGTCGGAGATGGCGGCGAGCTGCTGCGCGGACAGCGCGGCCATGCTGGGCGTGTCCACGCCCTCCAGCACCTCCGCCAGCTCTGCCTCCGTCAGCTGGCCCGCCTGCGCGTATGCCAGCTGGAATACCATCGTCGGCCGCCAGCCGCCTGCAGCAGCGCCAGCGGGGCTTCGGGTCAGTCGCCTTGGCGCGCGCTTCTCCGAGTGAGCTCGGAACCTGTGTGCTGCCTGTCCCACTTTGCTGATTTCTGATTGAGGATCGAGTCCGTCTGCCGCCATGAGTTTCCGGATCTGCGTCTGAGCCGCCGAGAAGACGGCGGCCATGCTGGTCTTCCGGACGTGGGCGGGGGCTGCATTGGGGCGAGCTCCGCAAGCGCGGCGCGGGGCTGACCGAGCCACAGGAAGGCGGCCTCGAGAGGCGTCTTCCAGGCGGCGGCCATGAGGTGCAGGACGTTGTCGCGCGCCGCGCCGCGCTTGGCCTCGTAGTAGCGCTCGTACTGCGCCACGGCGCTGCCCACCAGCGCCGCCAGCTCGCCCTCGCGCGCGTCGCCGTCCAGGGCGTCCTGCAGCTGCCCCACCTGGCTAGCCTGCGGCAGCGCGCGCGCCAGCGCCGTCGGCGAGCCGGTCATGGCGACGCCGGCGACGGCGGCGGCGACGCAGTCCGAGAAACGCGCGAGCGCGAGCGCGACTCGAACCTGCGTGTCGAGCCAGGCGAGGTAGAAGTCCTCGTAGAGCTCGCCGTGGGGGCCGCGGGGCACGGCCGTGGAGACGCGCCGCGCGGCGGCGGAGGCGGAGCCCGCGGGCGGNGATGGCAGTGGCAGCGGCGGCGGCGGCGGCGACGGCGGCGGCGGCGGCGGCGGCGGCGATGGGTGGGTGGCCGGGTTTGGGAGCTTGCGGCTGCCGCACGGGGGTGGGAGGCTTGACCGATTTCTATTACCTCCGCCGCGGGGCGCTGACCGGCCTTCAGCCCGGCCGACCCCCCATGCGCTAAGCCCGGCCAGGGCCGTAACCGCCGCAGTTAGCGCTGACCGCCGCAGCCCGCGGAGCCGCCGCGTGTCCCCTCAGCTTTCCACCGCTCGGCGCCACCTGGCTCGACGCTGCCCGGCGCCGCGTGGCCAGCCGCCCCGCACGTGCAGAAATATTCTAGCGCTTCCACTCCGCGTGGCGGGCCGCACCGGCCCACGGGCGCGGGCTTTCGGCGCGGCGCGGCGCCACGTGCCCCCCGCCCCCCCGCCCCCCCTTCCCGCCCGTGCGCGGGAGCGCGGACGAAGGGGCTACCGTTGGGCTGGCCCCTCTTTTGCCTTGTTCCCAACGGAAAGAGTCGCCATCCTCTCGCCTCGTTCCCACGGGTCAGTGGCCTGGCTTGGTGCGCCGTTTGGAGAGGGCTAGCCCCAAGACGACGAACGCAAGCCGCGTCGTTTGGCTCCAGTGGGGCAGGGCCACGCGCCCCAGTCGGTGTGGTTGTCCCGGACGTCGGAAGCCGCATGACGTCACATGGAGGCCAGATCGAGCCGATCCGCCGTCGCTGGGGGCGGACGGTCGGCTTCCCCACACGGCGCGCTGGCCTTGGTCGCCATCCCGCCCCATCGCGGATGTCGTGCCTAGTGACTCCGTCGGCTCCGCCAATCCCACCCACTTGGCATCGACATCAGGGCACGCGGTCGGCGCGGCGGCCCGTGGCAAAGAGCGCCAATATGCTGCTCGTCCAGCTGGAGATGAGTTCGCGGCATTTGCGGTCGACCTGCAGGGGGCATTCGGCAGTCGCTGGCTGGACCTTTCTGCAGAGGGGCTTGCCCGGCAGGGCCATCGATTCGATCCCAATCATACGCAATGCATATGTGAAGGCTGGACCAGCCTTCAACTCTATCTGTACTCGACCTGCTCCTTTGCGTACAACGAGGCACGGGGTTCTGTGGTGCCCCGACTTCCATTGTTGTTATACATACGAGTTAGTGGTGATCTGTGCTAGTACATACGAGCATCCTTTCAGGCCGTTCATGACCGCCAAGCAACCTAGAAGAAAGAGATCAATTCAGAGTTAAGCGAGAGGCAACAGCAAACATGGACACACGGATGGGCATAGGGCATGGGCAACCCGTTTGTTTCCTCTATAAATGTCGGATGTGAGGCTCCTCACTCGTAACTACTGAGTGGTCCATCCTCCCCCGTTCTGCCATGGCCCCGCAGTCGCTGCTTAGCTCGTAGTTTGGCCCCTTCGAACCTTGTCGATTCTTTTCGGGCTGGCTTCTCACAGCCCTTGCCCCCATTGGGAGAGCCACTTCTTCTAAAAAGCCTGGATATTCTCAACAAAGGAACAACCAAGGAACCAATCACTAATTATAATATGTGTCGTTCCCCCAACTGCACCTGTCACAGAATGACACAATAACAGCTGAACCCCACCCGCAACCAAGCATGCTCGTCGAGAGCAACTTCAGCATAAGTCTCCTCCTCCTACTGAGCACTGAGAGCTGTACCAAATGCCAAGTTCTAGGTGCTCCGTTCTGTACAGGGTTATTTTCCCCGGGCTGTTGAAGTGCAATCTCGTGCTTCGTGCTTTGTGGCAACTCTTTTGAGGCCTGATAATATTGTCGTCTGGCGATCTTGCTCAACCGTGGACTTTGCTCAATCCATATTTCTTTCCAACCCTCTTGCTTGCATGACAGTGATGATTGTGACGCACCCTATGCAAGCTTAGTCAACAGAAGATGCATACATAATAAGTGGGCAAACCCCGTGCTCAGACCCATGTAGCACATTGTCATCTCCCGCTTTTACTCCCCTTACCCATCTCTCAGAGTCCTCCCTAGCCGCCTCTTGCGCTTTCCTAACGAGGCCATTCCTGGCAAGATTTCTGTTGTATCCACATTGTCTCAATTGCAGCGAACTATTCCTCTTCCTCATGCACTCTTCCCCTTCCTCCCCTGACCTCTTGACTCACTCCCTTCCTCTTACTTGCCCTTCACACACTCACCTCCTCACTCGACTTTCAGTAAGTGCAGCACCAAGTCTCCAAATGACAGACTTTATTGGGTTCAACGGATACAGAGATGAGACTCTGCATCAAGCGTGGAGGCAAGTTCAGTCACAGGTAGAGGCCATTGTCTCTCCAGTCCTTACTCCAGGTACCTTCCTGGGAGACTCTCTCAAGCGCCCATCAGCCTTCGGCCTTCAGATGAACAGCGAGCAAGATGGAGGCAAAGACACTTGCAGAACTTATTGCGGTCATTCAAATTACTTCCAAGAGATGGCCCTGTCTGCTCATTTGCTTGCTGGTGGCCCCTCGTTGACACTACACATCTAGGCAGCCGTCTTGAGGGAGAAAGCCAGAGCCGGCAGCTTGAAGACAGCACATTCCAGTATCTTGGTCGAACCTCAAGGTGACCACTAAGCTGGCCCTTCATCCATCATGGCAGGCATGGCGCTTTCAAAGCAAAGTGGGTGTCTAAGGTGATCAGAAGTGCTTGCTCGAGTCGCCCAGGCGGTGCCAAGGCCCAAGGTGGCAACGCCTGCCAGCTGACTGGAAGCCGCGCCGCTTGCCCTTTGAAGCGTCTCGAGCAGCCCCCGCGCAGCGAAGCTCGGCATCAGGCAGCTGCTGGCTGGCAGTCGGTAGGAGAAAGCAAATGGATCCTCGCCAGACCACGGCTGTGGGAGCCAGGTACTCTCCGCATTGCTGGGCTCGTCCGACTCCGGCAGCAAGGCACCGACACCACCCTCAGTAGGTCCAGCTATTCCAGCCACTGCTGCCGGAGTAGCACCAGTGTCCGCTCTCGACATTGTAAGCTCCTGCCCCCTGATCTCTGGTGACTGCGCCCCTGGCTCTGCGAGCGCACAGCCGGCACCTTCCAACTGAGCCTGTGGAGGCTGCAGTGAATTTGCAAAATGTTCGTCATCCCTGCACCGGCTCTCTTGGTGCTCTGGGAGCGCCGCCCGTGCAGCACCGTCGAGCTCTCGCTCCACAACTGGTTGACTGTGGAGGGCAGAGGCAGGCAGTGAAGACTGGCGGACGCCCGCCTCGTGAATGCAGGCCTTGTGAATGCCACCAAGTTGTACATCGACCGCCGAGAGAGCCCCACAGGCCTCCCAGTCCGCGTGCTCCCAAAGCGCCTCCGCCCTGCTAAGGGCCGCAGCCGGGCGTATAGGAATGACCTCCAGGGCTCGACTCCTCGCTGCGACACGGGCGTCCACTTCCGTCTTGAGCTTTGCCATGCGCGACGCCACGCGTGCCGCAATCGCGTCCAGAAGCTCTGACTTGGGCCCACCGGCAGCGTGGTGCACCGCCAGCAAGTCCTCGATCTCAATCGGGTCTCCCACGACCACTGTGACCTGTAGTCGGCAGCAGGAGCGTTAGCCAGCAAGGAGTCCAAGCTGGTCGCCCGAGCAAGACCAGGGCCCCACCGTACTAACTCTCGTAGTAAGTGCTTGCTGTGGGTTGGTTGGTGGAACTAGCGAGCAAGTAAATCAGTGCACAAGAGGAGTAGGTCTGGCAGCCGCACCATCTTGCCAACGGCGGGGGACTTGCTGCCAGGCGGGAGGACCGCCTCCATGCCCCCATGCACGAGAGGGAGCAGCAGCGGCGGCACCGCCGCATCTGCCACCAGGCGCCCGACGCCGCGCCGGATCGGCTGCAACGTGCGGCCGCCGTCGCGCGAACGGCTGCCCTCCGGGAAGATGTGCACCCAGCCGCCGCTGTCCAGATTGGCGAGCGCCGCGTCCATGCCCTCCTGCTCCACGCCAGCACCACGCTCAACCGGCAGGACGCGGAGGGAACGGAAGAAGAGCGCGGCGGCGGGGCTCTTGAAGCACCGGTCGGTCGCACACAATATCCAGCGCATGGCACGAGCGTCCAGCAGCGCCACCGGAGGCAGCGCCGCCGCCAGGACCAGCGGGTCGTCCATAGCTGCCACGTGGTTGCAGATCTGTCATGCCAGCAGGGTACAGAGAACTTCAGAAACAAATATTTTGGCTGATAGGTTAGCAATCGACTCGATGGCGCAGCGGCAGGGGTAGCACTATGATGGCAGCAAGAGGGACCCAGTCCAGATTACCGTGATCAGCGGCTGCCCTTCAGGTCGCCGGCGGACCGCCGCGTCCAGCTTCTCTCCACCAACAACCTGTTTCAACCGCGCCGCCGTGAGTGCTGTGTCAGGACGTATATAGCAGGCTGGATGAGAGTTTGGCAGTCGGCTCCCCTGCCAAGGCCAGGAGGGGTTAGTGGAGGCGGGAGGAGAACAGTGGGGTGGTCAGTCACCTCCGTCTGGTTAAGTATGTGCATAAAGGCGTGGCTGAGGTTGGCGAGCACCGGCAGCAGCATGGCCCCCGCAGCCGCCGTGGCTACAGGGGCGCCCGCGCCGACGTGCGCGTACGTGCGAACCGTCGCCAAGGCGCCTTCCGCAGCACCTACTAACATAACCATATCAAGAGTAGTGGTAACGAAGTTAATCGATCCTAGAAAAGACGTTCGTCACGGTGAGGTTCTCACTTGAGCTCAGTCTCGAGCGCCAACGACATCGTCTAATAGGATGGCAGCAGCAGCGCGCCAGTGCAAGTGGGCATGCGCCTGCTTCTAGCTCGACTAGATAGAACACCCAAACTACGGATTCCGGGAGTTGAGAGTTCGAACCTTTCCGAGCATTCGAGCCTCTTACTCAGTTAGTTAGAGAATGCGCCTGATAAGCGATAAGTCAGTAGTTCGAAGCTACTTGGGCCCGTTTCACTCACCTGCCGGCTGCGCTTCTTCGGTGGCCGACAATGCAGCAGGGACCACATCCAGCTGCTGCGCAGACGAGAGCTTCGTCGCCACAGCGACGGGAGCCGCCGAAGAAGCCGCCGCCGCTGTCGCCGCCTCTCGCAGGGCGGGCCCGGAGCCTCCGGGCTTGGCCGCCGCCGGAGCGGCCGCGGTGGGCACGGCCCGGCCGACGGAGCTGTTGACGGCGGCGCAAATGGCGGGCCAGCAGGCGAAGATGGCGTTGCCCTTGAGCGCGTGCGCGGCGGCGGCGGTTGCGGCGGCC
>WELB01000142.1:315117-346746 GCA_009602725.1 Spirogloea muscicola
GGGAGGGCGGCAGGTGGCGGCGTGGCGCGCGCGGGGCCGCGTGCCGCTGGCGGTGGAGGTCACGGCGGACCTCGTCGCGCTGCGGGACGCGGACGCGGCTGCGGAGGCCGCACGGTGGGGCGCGCTGCGACCGCCCTCCATGGCCGCCCCGGCAGGGGTCCTTGTGATAGCCAGTGCTGGCTGCCAGCGTGACAAGGCCTGCCAGCGGCCCGCGCGCGCAGGGCAGCCCCCGGCGTCGCCGCCGGCGCGCCGGCGCTGGCGGAGGAGGCGCTCAGGTCGGCTTACGCCATGGCTATCGTGAGGTGGGCTCGCGTCCTGTGGCGCCCTCCTCTTGTTGGCCGTCGAGGCAGGAGAGAAGGATCGCCGTGCTGGCCCTCTCTCGTCCTCTATCGCTCGCAAGGCTCGTTGCAGAGGCCCGGAGCGGTCTCCTCCCATCTCAGCCGAATGTCTCAGCCTAATCCAGCCTAAAGCCAAACCCGAAACCCTAAACCCTGAAAATACACATCGAAGCCCCCAAAATGTTGGGGCTTGGGAAACCCAAATTCTGGAATCATCAACTTTTATCTCTACACCCTAAACCCAATATCTCAGCCTGATGTCATACCAAATCCTGAAGTACAACCCCTAAATTTTGATGCCCCAAATGGTTGGGGTTTAGGTTTTCCAAACCTCGGAATTTAGCTCAAACCCAGATTCAAGCCAAGTCAAGTCGTAAAGACAAGCAAGCAGACCACCTGGGTGGAGTCGCGCGCTTCACCAAGTTTCGGTCATGGGCGCGGGCCGCCAGCAGCCCGGCGGCAGAGGGCGGTGCTCACTGTGGGACGCGCGGTGGGGCTGAGCCAGGCTGGTGAACGGCGTCGCTGACCAGGCCCAGCGGGGGCTGTACGCTCAGCCTGTGGCGTCGCTGGCTGCCGCGGCTGGCCTGCCTGCCTTCCTGGTGGACATACGCCACGGTTGGTGGCTCTGGATATGCAGAAGTGCACTGCTATCCGTCGAAGTAGGCACTGATGGAAGCCAATAATGCATGCGAAGTCAGGTATCAGGGGTTTAGGCTGCAAGCCCTTGTCAGCAAGGTCTGGGCCTGATCCTGTTTGAGGTCACAGCCAGCCAGAGGGGGCGGGCATCGTCTCACACTCCTGATGCCCGTTTCACGTCCATGCATTCGTCTCCAGAGTCTGCTCACAACCAGCTTCCCACCTTATCGCTGCTGCGCCTCGCCAGCAAACAGGTGTGTGGGGGCTCAGCACTTTCTCCGACCTGCCACTCTTTAAGGATACAAATCTGCCATTGCTTGATATTGCCTTGTCAGACAATATCAAAGTATGTCAGACAATGTCAGAATGTCAAACATCCTGCATCCTGGCGCTAGGTGTGCATGCTAGTCCCTGGCTATGTCCCTGGTTTGGTTGAGAGGGGCGTGTGATTAAGTGGCTCTGAGCAGCTCCACTTGCACTTGCACGTCTAATCGAGCAATTGGCTACAAGGTCAACATCCCAGGCCTTGGCTCCTGACCTCCTCCTCCTTGGCAGGCACTGGCGTGGCTGGAGGTAAATTACTGGGAGGCGCAGGAAGTGGCACTCCTGCGGTCGCGTGCCGAACTCCAGCGCAAGCTCCTGGCGCTGGCGCTGCTGTTGGCAGAGCCACGACCTTTGGTGGGGCCCAAGGGCGAGGGAGAGGGCGAGGTGCAGGCAAATGGCCGTCAAGCAGGGGCCCGCCCTTGTGTCGCGCAGATGCACACGAAACGGCGCCGGAGGAAGGACCGGGCCGCCAGAGGTACGCTCCATGCAACTTGGAGCAGGTCGCTGCCAGCTGCTGTTTCACTCAAGTCCTTCCATTGAGGGCTCATTCTTGCACCTTTGGTGGCACGTTGTGGCAGCCGCAGCGCTGGAGAAAGGCCGTGCCGCATTGGCCAGGGGGATCCTGAGGTGCTCCTCTCTGGTGGAGCTCGCCTGCGAGTTCCTCAGCGGGGGCTGCAACGACGCAGCGCAGGCCAGTGAGGCAGCAGCGGCCACTGAAAAGGGCCATGCAATTGTCACAAGTTGGCGAGCGGAAGCTGCAGAACACCGTCAGGACCACCACCAACGGGACGTCCGACGGGTCCGCCCTTGTGACAGGAGCTGGCAGTGTGTGCTCGCCGAGCTCTGCTCACGCGCTGCAGAGCTGCGCCTTCTGGTGCTGGGAGAATGCATCCAGCAGCTTGCGGGGCCCAGTGAGAGAGCGAGCCCGGCGGCGGGGGAGCCTATGGGCGAATTGCGGCACCATAGCGGGGTCCAACATTGTGACAATGAAGCGGCACTAGAGATGGCTGGCCACTCCAGTGATGCGCGAGAGCTTGCGGACTGGGCCTGCTGGCTCCTCCAGGAGCCGCTGCAAGCAGTGTGCAGGCACGCTGCTGCCTACGAGCGGGGGAAGGCGCGCAAGCGTAATCGGCCCTCGGAGCCGCACCGTGACAGGCAGGACAAGGATGCGCCTGCCACGCCGCCAGCGGGGGAGGCATGGACGGACACCAGCAGGCTCTGGAGGATGCTGGCTGGGTGTCTGAGGAGGTCGAACGCCCAGCCTCAGCTGCTCCGCATTGCCAAGTCCCTGGCGCAGCAGCTGGAGACGGGCGCTTCGGCCGACAGGCTCCGGCGAGTGTCACAAGTGCTGCAGCTTGCAGAGAGCTGCGGGCAACTCCATGCCGCCTCCTGTGAAAGCTCGGACACTCTTGCGGCTCGCATGGATTCGCGGACACGGACTGCAGGAGAAGAGCAGCCGGCACCTGTGTTGGCTACCTCTGCCACCAGCCTGGCAAGCAATGCAGATGCAGCACAGAACCACGGCAGCAAAGGAGTGGCGGCTCTGGAGTGGGATTCTGGTGTGGAGGTCAATGAGGAGCTGACGCGCGCAGCTTGTCACCAGCAGCGGTTGACTCAGGCCCTCGCAGTCAGGCGGATGAGCCGACGGCTGCCTCCTTCGGCAGCAGCTTCTCCAGATCGACAGCCGCTGTCCAGCTCCGGTCTGAAGCCGGCCGGCAAGGCATGGCGCCTGGCAGAGGGCTGGTTGCCCTGCGCCGTGGGCCTGTTGCCGTGCGAGTGGTTGCAGATAGGTAGGCTCCCCGAGTTCCCGCTGGTGCCAGTCGAGTCCGTCACAACTCCTGCCACAACCTCTGAGGAGCGAGAGTGGCCTCCTGAGGCACTGGAGACGAAGGAGATGGAGGCTGCAAGCCAGCGGCATGATAGAGGGCCACCCTCAAGGTTGCCGGAGGGTGAGAGCATCCAAGATGATGGAGCAACCCCAGTGTCTCAGGACAACGAGCAGGCGGAGGAGCAGGAGGAGGGCCTGCCAGCCTCTGCTGGGTTGAGCAGTGGCTGCTTGCTGCAGGGCGGGCTGTGGAGACCGTGCTCACGGCCCCAGCTGCTGGCGATTCAGGCTGGCATCACCATCCTATGACGGACGCATCATGGCGGGCTGGCCCGATGCAAGTAGAAGCAGAGCAGCACACGCGGGCCAGGCTATGGCCTTGGACACAAAGCCATACAGCTGTCGAGTAGATTTGACATTTTGTGCAGCTCCTGATGAATAATGCCCTTCTGCCTGGCAAGTCTTGCTTGTGATGAAGCTAGAATGGCATGAATTTGCTTGCGTAATAATGACGGAGGAAGTCTATAACCGGTTGCCTGTCTATCTTTGTACAAGGTATACACTGACATGGCAGACTGCTCAGTCCGACACAAATTCGAGGCCGGAGGGATAAAAAGCTGGCCTTTTACTTTGTGTAGTCTAAACAGACACCCAGTTCTTGTGCGCACTGATGACAGCTGAGAGCAGGCCTGCGCCGGAAAGGAGCGCCTGCTGGGCCAGCAAGCCAGGTCGGTCACGGATGTCGTGCAGCGCGAGCAGTGCGTCAGCCAGGTCCTGTATTGTTGACAGCACCTTCATGGAACGCTTAGCCTGCGTGCACGAGAGGAGGCCCCAGTGCCAACGAGAGCGCCGCCAGTGTCAGTTGCGCAGCATGCGAGCTTCGCCATTGATGGCCACGACTGGAAGAAGCGAGCTAAGAATAATACTGATTGACAGAAGCAATTGAGCAACGCGCTGACCTTGGCTGCTCTGAGCCTTGATAGTATCACACGGCGCTGCTGCAGCTCCAACGCATCCTGCCCCTCAGGTTCAGGAGCGCAGTCGCTGGCCGATGCCAGCATCGCACCCCGAAGGCGGCGCATCTCCTGGAGCAGCTGCAGCTGCGCGACGAGCTCGCCCTCGAGGCATGCGAGCTGCCGGATCTGAATGCACTTGAGGGTGACGCTGGCAAAGTAGCCCACAAACTCGGCCCAGGCGCTCGTCTGCTGCAGCCAGCGGGCGTGGCGCTTGTCCAGAGCCCCGGCCTTCACCTGGACTGGTCGCAAGGGGGTGCCCGCAGGCGTGGGATGAGGGAGGGGACGTCACAGCACCGCCCATGTCAAGGAGGGAGCACGAGGCGGCTGCCGCTGGAGGGCCGTCGGGCGTGCGAGCACCAGCCACACAAACTGCTCGACGAAGTAGTAGAGGCCCTCGCCGCCGCTGGCGACGAGCTCCAGGAGGCCGTCGCGCGTCGCCAGCCGCGTCCTCCGCAGCACGTTCACATCCTGCGGCAAGCAGCAACCAGCCACGACCAGCCCGCAAATCATTGTCGGCAGCATCCTATCTGCTTTCGAGGACGCTTGCAGGAATGGGTTTTGTCACAGCGGGTGCCAGCAGGAGCGTGCCCCATCTGGGCCGCTTCCACGACCTCGGCGTTGGCCAAGCGATCAGCATCACAACATTCTGCGCCATTTGCGCCACAGCATAGCGCTCACACAGTACTACGCTGATCTGATCAGTCACCAGTTCATCCTGAAGGTAAATCCTTAAAACCTTCCCTTTCAATTGCCAATTGCAAGGCTTCAGTGTCTTGACGATGAGGCCTCCCTCCCGGCTCACCTGCAGGAACTTGCCGAGGCGGAAAGCCTTGCGGCTCGTGCCGACGCTCGCCTCGAAGGCCTTGAGCCGCGCCGCGAGCTCCGTGGGCGAGTCCAGCAGCGCTGCAGGCACGCGTGGCCGACGACGCGTCATGCCACAAAGCGGCCGCGGCTGCCGCCGCCGTCGCCGCCGCAAGGCGCGGGGTAGGGGAAGGCCGCACCCGTGGCAAGCAGGAGCTTGCAGCTGTAGCGGCAGAGCTTGAGGGCCTTGTCGACGCCGTCGCGCCGCTGCAGGAAGGCGACGGCGTGGTCCAGCAGGTCGCCGCCGCCGCCGTCGCCGCCGCCGCTGCCGCCGCTGCCTTTGTTGCCGCTGCCGTGTGCGGCGGGCGCCATGGCCGCGGCTGGGCGCCGCGCCGCGAGCGCTGGCGCCGGCGGCGGCGTAGACTTGGGGTTTTGGCGGCGTATGGTTTAGGGCAACGGCGGCTGGCCGACGACCCCGATGCGCCGCATCCGACGGCTGCCCTGCCGCCTCCGAAACCCTCCCCATAACCCCCCCTGCCACTCCTTCAGCCCTTCTCCTCCCCTGCAGCCATGGCGGACGAGGCCGCTGACGCCGCCGCCGCCCTGGCGCCGATGGCGAGCGACGGCGAGGCGGGCGTCGCCCTGGCCTACTCGCTCCCCGCCGAGGCTCTCGCCGATCCGCAGGCGGCTGCGGTGGAGGCGGCGGTGGCGGAGGCGGCCGCTGACGCCGCGGTGGAGGCCGCCACGGTGGCCGCCGAGGCTGCGCAGGCGGCGGCCGTGGCAGCCATGGACGCCGTGGCGGAAGCCGCCGAGGCCGTCGCCGACGCCCAGGAGGAGGCCGAGGCCGTCGCCGAGGTTGCGGCGGAGGTGGCCGCGGCGGCAGACGAGGCTGCTGACGAAGACGAAGGCATTAAGCGCAAGTACGACGAGTACGCGGCGGCGGAAGCGGCAGATGCGGCGGACGAGGCGGCGCTAGTGGCGGTGACTGCCGTGCCCGTTGGCGAGGATGCCAACGGCGCCGTGGTGGCTGTCGTGGAGAGCGTCTCCACCGTGGTCGCTGGCGTGGTGGTGCCGGACCCCAGTGACCCCACCGCCACATACGAGGGAGGCGATGCGGAGGAGCTGGACGCCAAGCGCCGGAGGCTGGAGGAGGAAGAGGCCGGAGCAGGCGCGGAGGTCGCTGCGGCTGACCACGGCGCTGCTCAACCAGATGCAGCGGCTGTTGTCGATGGCTCAGCGTACGACACGGCTGGCGCCTATGGAGGTGTGCTCTCGCCTCACATCCATACCTGCCGCCTGATGCGCCTCAGATGCTTGGACGCTGTGGCCTGTGGCAGCACTGGGGCGCCATGTCTTATTTGCTGCAACGTATTGGTCAACCTCAAGGTCTGTCGACTTCGTTTGCAGATGTAGGAGCTGCGTACCAGGACCAGCTCGCTTATGGGCAACAGCAGGCAGCATATGGTCAGGGTCAGCAGGCAGTATCCGAGGACCACGCGGTGCAGTCGATGCAGCAGATGTCAGCAGGCCAGCCCGTGCAGCATGACATGCAGCAGCAGTACTATGGAGGCGGCATCTCTCTGGTGCCGGAGACGCGCCGCATCGAGGTTCCCAACAGCAAGGTCTGTAACAGCTCTGCAAGGACCCAAAAGGAAGCCGTGAATGAAGAGTGGCTCAGCCACTTTACGCAATGCTCTGACGTCACAGGAGGTGCCTTGCTGTGTCTCCGGCAGGTCGGGCTCGTGATCGGGAAGGGGGGAGAGACCATCAAGTACCTGCAGCAAGCGTCAGGTGCCAGGATCCAGGTCACGAGGGATGCTGACACTGACCCCCGTGCGCCAAACCGAGGGGTGGAGCTCGTGGGCACACAGGACCAGGTTGCGCGGGCAGAACAGCTCATCAACGATGTCATCAACGAGGTCAGTGATGGGGGGATGCAAGCACGTCATACTTCCAAGCTGTGGACTGATAACATCAACATGACAGCTAGGCCACTTAAGTGTGGCTGAGCCTGACTCCTCTCGTCGGCTGCCGTTACCATGCACCCTCTATTTAAGCCAGTCTGTGCTTGTACACTTGTCCTGATGCTGTATCCTACCATACCATAGCAGGCTGCCGCAGGCGGCTCTGGGGCTCTCGTGGCTCGCGGCTTTGGCGGTCTTGGGCCGCTTGGAGAGCAAGTATCCATCAGGGTTCCGAATAGCAAGGTGAGTTTGCATATGGTAAAGTGTGTTGTTGTCACCTTCATTTTAATATTCAGATAGTAAAGAAGGGAAGCAACAAGGTTGTAGAAGCTCGAGGATGATTATTGCAGGCCTGGTACTGCGTCAGCCCCTTCTGAGTCTGATATAATGACTGGTGACCGCAGCAGTTGATTGGTAATGCTGTCGAGCCTGCAAGAATAGCACCAATAGCTGCCATGATCTTGCAGGTGGGCCTCATCATTGGTAGGGGTGGCGAGACCATCAAGAACCTGCAGAATCGTTCTGGAGCACGGATTCAGGTATTATTTCTCAGACCTGCAGTCTGTTCATAACCACGTCGCAGGTCAGGGTAAGAGAGCCGTCAATGCAGTATGATGTGTTTCCTTTCTTGGTTGTTGTGCTAAGCCTGGGACATGTTAGCAGGGCAGCTTAATGGTCTTTGATGCGATCTCTTCCATCTTCAAGATACTGCAGGTGCAAAGCGACCGTGAAACAGAGCCAGGGGCGACGGAGAGGGTCATCACGCTCATAGGGAACAAGCAAGCGACAGATGCGGCGCAAGAGCTCATCAAGGAGGTCATCGATGATGTAAGTAGAGCTCGTCAAACTTCTGTCTTTGGGTCAATGTCGGCTGCTCTGTCATCAGTCTTGTTGGGGACATGTCGCAAGCATGTGTTACCGAATGGGCACATTGGAATCTGCAAGTGAATGCTCCTGCTTTTTCTCCTCTTCGCCGGTAGTCCGCATGTAGAGTGCCACTTCTCGCATGGGAATGCTTTTTCAACGTTGTGACATCAGAGCTGGTGCAGACCTGCGGTTGCCTTGCTCTCCTCGCCTCCCTGCTGATCCTTGGTCTGCCCATGGTGCTTAGAAAGTCCACTGTGCCGTAGCTCCACAGCAGATCTTAGGGTGGGGTATCAGCAGGTCCTTGTCGATCGGACGTGGATCAGTCGATCCAACCAGGTTCTTGGCAGGCCTGCTCTCCTACCATGCGAGGCACATCAATCCACATCCAGTGTTTTTCTCTGCATGGGTGTCTATCATGCAGGATATATCTAGGGCATGTCTGCTGTGACTTTGTTCCTCTGGTTGGTTGTCTCGTGCTGTCGTTTGCACCAAATCCTCTTGGCTTGTCCTTTCTCATTTTCGTGATTTGACTGACCATGAGAGGCATCTGGCTGCGGATCATACTGAATGACCATTGGCGTGAGTGGGGGGACTTCCTGCTGAACGCATGAGGGGTTTAAGCTGGATCCAGGCGCATGACGGCTCAGCCCACACGTGGCAGGACTCTGGGCAGGCAGGGGCTGACACTGCTGATTGATGTGAACTGATGAATCTGACGCTTGTGCTCTCTTTGACTGCTCAATGAGCTGTAATGCTGCTGCAAGTGGTTCCATGGATGTGGATGCTTCAAAGCCCCCTGTGGTCTTCACCTTGGCTCCCCTGTCACCGACTCCTTGGCGTCTGTCCCAGTTGTCTGAAGGCCGTCCAGTCGAGGTCCTTGCGGTCCGCATCTGATATCGGCTTGCAGCAGGCCTGTTCCTGATATGCCCTCTTGGCTGTTGGCTGCTCACAGAATCGCCCGCGAGGCCCTCCTCAGCTGGGTGGCTACCAGGGCGGATATGCTGGCGGCGGGTACAGGGGGCCCCCTCCACAGCAGGGCTACGGTTACGCGCCTCCGCAGCAAGCTTACGGATATCAGCAGCAGTATGCTCCACCATATGGAGCTCCTCCTCCCCAGTATCCAGGTTACCCCCAGCCAGCAACTGGGTACGCTCCCCCGGCTGCAGCTCCAGCTCAGCAGGCCAGCTATGACTACTATGGCCAGCAAGCTGCTGCACCTGCTGCTGCTGCTCCTGCTGCTGCGCCAGCAACTGGAGCGCAGGATCCGAACTATGCGTACAGCCAGCAGCAGGGTTATTACTATGGCCAACAGCCTGCAGCAGCTGGTGCCTATGGCCAGCAGGGTTACGCCCAGCCGGGTTACGCAGGGCAGCAGGCCTATGGCGCCTATGGGTACGCGCAGCCTGGGGCCACAGACCCGGCATATGCGCAGCAAGGATATGCAGCTCAGGGCTACCAGCAGGCGGCAGGTTATGCGCAGCCTGGTCAAGACGGGAGCACAGCTGCTGCCACTGCCCCTGCTTCGTATGACTATAGCGCGACTGCCCAGGCAGCCACACCTCCTGCTACGGCCGCTTCGACTCCTGTTGCAGCCAGTACGCCAGCTTCATAAGGTAAATGAGGCGCAAGGATTGACTGCCCAGTAGCACCACTCTGACTTGGTTCAGAGCCGGAGGTCGACCCAAGTACAAATGGCATAGCATATTACTAAGGCCACAAAAGCAGTGAACAGGTAGAACTGATGACCGATGTGAGGTCTATGCTGAGAGATATAGGACACGAGTGACATGCAATGCGTGAGCTGTAGGTAACAACATCTATTGCGCTTGTGTCTAGCTTTGCACACGGTATTGTAAGCTTTGGAGCCCGATCAAGAGCGTACTGGTGCTGTTGGAGCTGTTGGATGGCCGATGGGGGTGTTGGTATGCCCTTCTGTGTCAGCAACAGCACTGCTTAGCTTTTGCACAAGCGGTCTGGTTTGCAACAGCCTCCTCAACGAGCCTCCACTATTGCCGAGCTTTGCGCGTGGCGCTGGGCAGGGGCTGAACCCTTGCTGGGCGGACGAGCAAGTAGGACAAGCAGTTCCAAAGAAGCCGATGGCTTTGAAAACAGCCCGAAAAGCCAGCTGTGGAACATCAGCCCGGGGCGATTGCATAAAGCGAAACTCCAGCACGCGAACAGCTTCTTCCAATAGAAGGCAGTGGCTGTGAAAGGCCAGCCGAAAGAAATGTATAACGTCTGAAAGGATGGCGAGAAAACAGGATACTACTCTCCAAGACCTCAGCAAGTGGGCGCCCAGTGACCTCTGATCAGCAAATGGCTAATCAGAATAATTTGAGGAATACCAGAATACCAAAGGAGCAGCACGTAGTTTCAAACCGCGCGGCCGAGGCCCTGATGCAGCCGGGACCCTAAATCCCCAGCGCCCCAGGCTCGCCGCCCTGCAGCCTTGCCCGTCCGCCTGGCAACCTCGCCAGAGGCCCAAGTGCCCTCGCACGCTGTCCCGCGCGACGAGCGAGAGGCCGCCATGGCCGTCCCCTCGCCGCAGTAGCGCAAATCCTGCCTGCGGCAGCCCGAGGTGGGGGTGCCACACTCGGCGGTTGCTGCGATCGCCCACAACGATGGTGTCCTTCGAGATGAACGACCGGAAGAGTACGGCGCCCCTGCTGCTGCCTGCAGCTCTGCTCAGCCTGGACGATGGGCTCTGCTTCTTGGTGCTGCATCTCTGGGCTGTGCCTGTTGTGACACGGCAGTGGATCCTGAGGAGAAGCACACACCTGCTTGTCTGGGTCCTTGTGCTGATCCCAGCAGTGGAATGTTCTGTCGTGCAGAGATTGGCATAGGCCTTACGGGCTTTGGAGTCCTGTTCTCCTGCCTCGGCGTCATCTTCTTCTTTGACAAGGGCCTCCTGGCAATGGGCAATGTAAGCCTCGGTGCAGCCTGCAACCTTCAGCTCGGGCCCCGACACACAGTGCGCCGATGACAATGACGTGGCTCATGATCACGGGCGCAGCCCCTCAAGCAGCGCTGATTTGCACTGATCTTGCAACAGATCCTCTTCCTTGCCGGCGTCACGCTGACTATTGGCCTCAAGTCCACAGTGTCCTTTTTTCTGAAGCGACGAAACCATAAGGTAAGCTCTTGGACTGTAACTAGCTCTCCTTTAGGTTGGTGTTATTTAAACAATCTGGGCGGAGGCTGCTTTAAGGGGTGTCAAACGGGGACCTCACCTGGCCCATGGTTTCTGAGAGTCACAATCTGAGGGCCACGATGTGTGTGTGACTTTGACAGCATCTGCATCCTGGACTCGTGAGTCAATAAGAATATGAAGCTGATGCTAGGGGGCTTTACTGGCTCACACAGGGTTCCATCTTCTTCCTGGCTGGCTTCTTTCTTGTGCTCGTCGGTTGGGCAATTGTTGGCATGATCGTCCAAGCGTATGGCTTCATCCTGCTGTTCAGGTGACCTTGAGAGATCTCCATTTGTCTTATGCAGTCACTTTGTCATCCGTCCACTGCTGATCCACCTCATAGTAGACTGGTAGACAGCAAAGGGTGAGGCTGAGGTCGTGTGAGCATGCGACTGGCAGTGCTGTCATCAGTATGTTGAGGATTGCTCACACCAGATGCTCGACAATGGTTGCAGTGGGTTCTGGCCGACCGTCGTTGTCTTCCTGAACAGGATACCTGGACTCAGCTGGATTTTGAATCAGCCGTTCCTGAGAAATGTACGGACGGCAAGAAGTTCACGATGACTAGCCCCGAGGCTGGCCCTTGACATGCCTTGTTGTGATTCTTCATGTCCTTCATTGAGTGCAGCCAGGATCTGATAAGCGCCACTGCTCTCTGTCTGCCAGTTCTTTGGGAGGTTCCAGGAGCACCGGATACCACCATGACGTCGTGCACTAACCAGTGTGGCACAATGCGTGTCAACAACCTCTCGCCTTTCTTTCGCTTCATTGACCAGCTTCTGTCTTGCTGTGACATAGTGGGGTAAAGGAGGCTTCCGTCCAGGCCGCCTGCTCAGTCCTCCATACGGCACCGTGCATTGCTTTGTTTGGCACTCAGTAACGGGTGCTAGAAAGCAGGAGACGCTCCTCAGAGCCATGGCAAATGGACTGGAGGAAGCGATGCTGTGTGCAAAGAGGAAGGGCCAAGTGTGGCCACTTACGAAGGTGGAGCGATGAAGCGCAGCCTCCTCTGCTTGCCGTGCCACGAGCACCCAGCGAGCACGACTTTGCGCAGGGAGGTCGTTGGAGGGGGGGGGGGGGGGGGNGGGGGGGGGGGGGGGGGGGTTGGGGCTTCTGGGTCCCCATGGACCAGCCAGGTTTGTTGCGAGCCATGCTGACGATGGTGCCTGGGGAAGGCGGGGCAAGTGAGGATGCCATGGGAGATGGCAAGGGGCCCAGAGGAGCCTGCCCAAGAAGGGAAAGCTCTGGCGAAGTTAAAAGTGGTTGCTACTATCAAGGGGCGCCCTCGAAAGCCAGCCCCCCTTGATACAGAGGCAATTGAGCTTGCATCTAAATTATGCGGAGCCGCAGGCTGGGCAACAGGGCCCTTTCACTACCACCGCATCAGCAATAGCAAGTCAGATGAGCTGTGGGGAGGGCGAGGAAGCCCGCTAAGCGAGCCAGAGGCTGCAGCATGGGCGCAAGATTGCACGGCAATGCAAAGCAAGCAATTGGGACCGAAGGAGTAACGAGGAGAAAAGCATGCAATAGTTGGACACGAGAGAAGGCGCGAGGTGCGCATGAAATTGAAAGTGAGGCCAAATCTAGCCTTACAAATGTCCTGTTAACTGGATAATGAGCTGGCAAAGGGGGTCACTTGTATCCCCGAGTGAGCACATGCGTCTCGGACAAGCTATACTGAGGCGCCAAGCACGAGGTCCGAAGGCACGGAGTCTCCAGGAAGTGCTGCACCCTTGTTCGCGGCGCCGCTGGTCAGCAGCGAAAGTAACGAGGGCCACCGACCCCCCGTGCAATGGGAAGTCGGAGACGGTAAGATGGGACAGGGGTAACGCGCGGGGGAGGGCACAAGAGTCTTCGGGGCCATCAGGCAGCGCGGCGGCGGCATCGAAGCGGGCGCTGCATGACGGCTCGTCGTTGCATGAGCCCCACGATCGTGGTGCCGCCTTCATCCGCGGCTCTCCTGCTGCTTCATGTATTGCGCTGCAAAGCCTCACGGCTCCGCCAGCCTGCCACAGTGTGAGCTGTCCTGTGCAACTGATCCAGCTCCCAATGACGTGCGCTTGGCTGGGAGCAGCTCGGCTGTCCTGACTGGCACAGTTCGGCGACATGGCGATCGCTACCAAGGACCTGGACGCCGCTTTCCGAGCGGTTGGGCAGACCATGTACTCACGAGCCGACCTTTATGGCTGCCCATTGCCAACAGCAGCCAATTGTAGTTTAATTGCAGCAACCGATACCCGTTCCGATCGCTCCAACAGTTGCATCAGTCTGGCCTCCCTTGCTGGACTTGTTGAAGAGGATATTGCACCTGAAGATGCCGTCACTTCAGCAAGCGGGCTTGTCACACTGACGGTCACTGTGAAGTGATGTCTGCTTCTCGCCCCCGGTCTCAAGGTGCTATATGTGAAGCGGTGCTCGTTGAATGCTCTCTGATACTCTCGCTTTTACTCTCCACAGTGGCACAACCATTTGGCATGCTCATGGATCTCAGCTTGTCCAGTTGTCTGAGGCAGAGCTTGGCACATTCTTCGATGGGGCAGCTTACGTCATCCTTCGGGTAAGAGCCACCTCCTTTGAGAAGTGCCATCTGTAGTGTTAGCTCATCAGCTCGCAGCGAGGCCCTACTCCAAGCATTGATGTATCGTGGCCTACCTGTCTTGTCTGCAGACATCTCAGCTGAAGAGCGGAGCTTTGCGCCACGTTATCCACACGTGGACAGGGAAAAGTGCAGATCAGGTCTTGCCTGACCCACGACACGAGCTTTGTCGCCCTTCTGCCCTGCCCATCCTTCGTGCCTTCACCGAATTCACTTATTGGTCGGTCGTCTGGAACCAGCGGTCTCAGCCGCTTGACCCTTGCTGCACGATGCACAATGGCACCACTGAGGACCTCTCCACCTACCTGCCTCTTATCAGGACGAAGCAAGTACTGCTTCTCTGAAGGCTGTAGAACTGAATTCCGCTCTAGGGGCCAAGTCTATTGAGATGTGCGAGCGACAAGGCCACGAGTCAGACCTCTTCCTGTCTTACTTCAAGCCCTGCCTTCTTCCTGTGGCCGGACACAGAACAACCACTTTCCATCCAGAACTGAAAGAAGCCCGTCTCCTCAGCTGCCAGGGGCGCCCTGCTATGCGCGTCAGAGAGGTGCGTCGACCCGAGGTGGCTGTATTTGCATGACTCGTGCGTCCATTGCATGCCTAGCATGAACGAATGGCCATCGCCAATCAGATACGGCCTTCTCTATGAGGGTGCATCATCCTTTCAGGGGACAAGATGGAAAGTGGTCACCAATCTGGAGGTGACAGCGTGATACAAGCTGAAGCTTGGTAATATTGGCAGCAGGTTCCATTGGCTCGATCCTCTCTCAATCATTCCAGTGTACTCATTTTGGAGACTCCTGCCAAAGTGATCCAATTCAATGGAGCAAACACAAGCAGATGGGAGAGAAGCAGGGCGCTCAGTGTTGTTCAGTACATCAGACAGCATCATCCAAAAGGAGAACTTGGGATGGCAGTGATAGGTTGCACCTCAGCTGTTTCAGCAGGCTTCCTAAGATTGCCTCCTTCCTTGTTGTCCTTTCCTTCCTTGCTGTGCACTGCAGGTAGTCTGATGTGGGTCCCTGCCTATTTCAACTAATCCTCTTCCTCTGTATTTCCAACAAACAGAGGATGGCAGGTCAGATGATGCAGAGGCAGAGTACTTCTGGGAACACTTTGGCGGCTTTGCGCCTATAGCGAAGAAGGGCTCAAGCATTGACGATACAGAAGCCAAGCTAACAAGCAGCAGCCTTTTCTGGTTAGTATTCTCCGGGATGCAGCTAGAGAGCAGAATGTGGCAAGGCCAGAGATGCCTACCCTAGCTGCTGCAAACTTGTGTTCAGCCAGCATAAGGAGCCTACCATGTTCGGCTGAAGGGTTGGGGTGCATTGGCAATCAGACTCTATGACTAGTTGACGATTGTGGGTGTGAGCGCGATGATGATAATGTGCAAGCCATGATGATGTAGGATATCGAAGCAAGGTCTGAGCAATTTGGCCACTGCTGGATTGAAGAGGGTCATGTTGGAAGGCAATAAGTGCTACTTACTGGACTGCGGTGGCGAGCTATATGTGTGGTATGGGCGTGTGTCTTTGCTTGAGGAGAGAAAGTTAGCTGCCATGTCAGCTGAGGTAAGCTGCAGAGCTGCGGTGGCCTTTTCATCCATTTCTGCTCCGGTCTTGATGCAAATGCCGTTGTGCTTTATATGATTTTAATCATTTCCCATTCCTATCCAGGTACTCGTGGCCCAGGAAAATAGGCCGCCAGCAACCAAGATTGTTCGAGTAGTGGAAAGATATGAGCCTGCAAGCTTCAAGAGGCACTTTGAGGGTTGGCCACCTTCTGCAGTGGATGGGAAGAGGAATGGTAATCAGAAGAGGGCATTCAGGCTTGAAGACCTGCATCATACCTCATTGGTTGCTCTCCCATCATGCCCACGCTGTGCACTCAGCTGAAGCCTACTTGTGTGGTTGCACAGCACAGTCAGGGACTCCAGTCACTGCTGAAACCAATAGCGTGCTCTCGGATTTCCATGGAAAACTCGAGGTCTGCATAATCTCAACCTAGGAAAGGCACAGTGCGTACATCTTGCATGTGCTTGAGAGCTGGCACCTTGATTACAGACTATCCTGGTAGAAGTGTTCCCGATGTATGCAGGATGTATGCAAGACAATAGTGACAACTCTCCATGCAGTTCAAAGTGTGTTGTTCTTGTCACTCTGTGCAGGTTTGGCTTATAGAAGGCTCCAGTTTGGTCCTGCTCGATCAAGATGATCATGGCAAGTTTTACAGTGGCGACTGCTACACTGTCAGGTACTCCTACCAAAGAGACAGGCGGGAGGAATTCCTTGTCTTTGTCTGGTTTGGAGGCCAGAGTGATCAGGTACTATCAAGTGCTCCTTACAAGCACACATAAATGTGGAATCTGACGTTGCTGTTGTTGCGGGTTACCATCCACGGTGTACGTTCTGGGGTGTAGAGTAGATTATGAAGTTGACAAATAGTCATCCGCTTTAAATAAGTCTCCATCCTGGTGCCAATGAGCTTGCTTTCAAAGGGACCCCGTCCTTTTGGCCAAAAGCTCATCTGTAACAATGTCTTGGTGGCTGCAAGGCCTCTCGCACCGCTGCTACCAAGCTGGCTGACAGCATGGAGGCTAGTCACAGAGGGAGAGCTGTGCAGGTATACGTGCCAAGCTGCAACCAGGGTTATAGTGTTTGAGGAATATCAAGTCCTGTCTACGTCTGCTGCTTGAATACCAGTTGCAGTAAGTGGTTGAGAGTCAAGTCAGGAGATCAACGTAGTCAAAGCACTGGTGTCAACTGCGACCTTCATGTGAATGCACTGAGGATGTGGTCAGATCCTCGTCTGACCATGTCTCCTGCCATGCCTGATCTTTCTTGTTGAGGCCTAACAGGTCCGAATCCACCAAGAACGCGAACCTTTCTACTTCTTACCTCTCTTCAGTGACAATCTTGCATTCCTTGAGGTAAAGCCAGCGCAGTCAGATCGTCCACTCATTCATCCCAACAACTGGTTACAAACATCATTGATGATAATGACGATTGTAAGCTGATTGTAGCCTCCCTGGCAACGAGGACTCTTGAGCTGTGGCATGCTTGATGCAGCTCATCTTGACTCATCACAGATCAAGTGGACATGAATCAGAGCACTCTGCTATCCTGTGCATGGAGATTCTTGAGCCAGTGCCTGTTGTGTGACTTGCTGCATTTTCTGTAGTGCAGGGCAATCGAAGGAGCACTTTGTCAGATTCGGAAGGCCAAAGCTTTTACAGCTCTGATTTCAAAGCGCTCTTCAGGGTGCAAACTAAGGCTTCCATACACTTTCTGGTCCAAGTTGTCCCAGTAAGTGCTTGTATGATCTGTCCTGTCCATCATCTCTCAGGACTGTCTTTGTAGACTGGCAGTTTGACATGCCTGGTAGCATCTTAGTCACCAATCACCATGTGCAGCTTGCGAGCTGCACAAAAAGTTGCAGTATCTGCAATTCTGCACTCGTAGCCCTGTGCATGACTCGAGATTGTGCAGCCCTCACCTCCAACACCCTACCATTTTTCAGCTCGTCTGGAAGTGGTCTGGTCTGAAAGTGGTCGGGAGCCCGTCCGATTGAAAAAGTTCACCTTTGCTTCTATCCGTGTGCTACAGGTCCCATCATCATTGGATTCCTCAGGTTGCTCCATACTCCAGACCAAGTCAGCGACGTTCTTGTGGCATGGGAGTACAAGTTCTAAGAGTGAACAAGCTTGTGCAGCCAAATCAGCTAGCTTCTTGAAGGTGATTTCTCTTCCATTACTTTTGGTTTGACTTGCTAGTGCCTATGTTAGATCTTACAATCATACCTTGACTTGAGGGAGCCCAATACAAAACCGTCATGCCTGCAAGTCTGCCAACCAATGCATATTATCAAATAGAGGTCTTTGCTACGGTGCAGCTAGGATCCATGACAAAGGTTGTGGAGGAAGAGAAAGAGCCCTCTGCATTCTGGAAGTCTTTGGGGGGAAAGGCGGCCCTTGGGAAGTTCAAGAAGTCACTGGAGATACTTTGTGATGCTCGGCTTTTCCACTTTGTCTCGTCATGTAAGTAAGAATTCAGCTCCACATTCAGTAGCCAGCCAATTACCCTCTGCCCTTTGTACACCAGACATCATCCAAGTCTACAGAGATACTCACACACACTTACTTAGCATTTGCAATTCGCCCCTTGATGATGCAAGATCTCCGAGTTGTGGGAAATGTGTCAGCTCATAGTGTTGTAAAGACGGGGTATCTGAGATGGATAACCTGACAAACTGCTCATTCTGATGACCGATGGCTGTTGTGACATGCCGAGCCCATGGAGCAGCTGGTGGTCAAGTACGTTGCCACATTAATACATGAAAAGTTGTAATTGCAAGCTTGGAAAGTAGCTCTCTTTCTGTGTGGAACTTCAAGCACGCCACTGCACTATAAGCATGAACGGTCTTGATAATGCCTCGCCGCATATTGACAGCATCTCATATGCAATGTTGGGCTTGTTGACAGTTCTGGGAAGTTCACAATTTCACGCAAGACGACCTAGCCAGTGATGCGGTCATGGTGCTTGACGCCTACGACTCAATCTTCGTTTGGGTGGGGCTTCAGGCCACCGGGGCAGACAGAGTTGCTGCCTTTGATATTGCACAGGTGAATTCAGCAGCCTGTATGTCTGCTTCTCCAACAAGGTCACTATACTGCTGTTACTAGCATGATCAGCTGATGTATGCATGCTGTTGCTCTGGTCCTGATGCAGGGCTGCCCAGTGCTTTCGCCTGTCCTTCTGTGGTGTGCTGACAACATGCAATTTCAGGCCTATGCAGAACTGTCTTCAAAATCCGAGGTTCGGGAAAGTGGTGTGGCAACTGCCAAGGTCATGCAATGCAATGAGCCACCGATCTTCACTTGCTACTTTGATGGCGACTTTCAGAGACTCGAGGTGAAGGGACCAATCTTGCATCTCAGTGACTGCTTCGCTTGCTCTACTATGCTCAATGGCCACCCAGTATCGGCGGCACACTAAGCATGATGGAGTTGATCCTGGAATGTCAATATGTCCAAGAGCTGCGGGCTTTCATGCTGGCTACGGTGGTGCTGCCAACAACCTGAGAGTGTGACTTCGTGGGAATGATGGTTATTCCTTCATTCATGACCTTGTCAAACTTGCCTACAGGTTATTGTTGACCCATACGAAAGCAAGCTGGCGGCACTGCTTGGGCACCCGTCCCAATGTACACCTGAGGTGGGGGCTTGGCCTGAGGTGGGGGCTCGCAGCACGTCTGCCGTGCAGGTTGTTTTCAAGGCATGTTATCAAAGTCCAACTTGTAATTGATGTCTGAAAATTATGTGCCTGACTGTGTCCTGCATGCACTCACAGCCACCGCAGAGGATGCACGTACCCACTTCCTCTCCTGCTCCAGCGCCGTCCTCGAGATATGCCTCTTCAGATCCTTCTGGCTACAAGAAACAAAGCCAGCCTGTGGAGCAATTTTCACGTTGCAAGGACGAGGAAAAGATGGTCCATATACAGCGGCCAATGGCCATGTCTGCATTATCTGATCTACTGCAACAAGACAGGGGCCCAAGCTCCGGGACCTTCGTTCTGCCTGCAAGTGCTCAAGCATTGCTGGAGGCTTCGTTCGATGAAGACACAGGCACTCATCTTGGAGCTCAGGATTATGTGATGGTTGACCTTCCCAAGTCCAGCCCACAGGCAGCGTCTCAACGTGCTGCAGCAATTGCTGCGCTATCGGGCAAGCTCACTGCAGAGAAGCCAGCGGGTTGGTATGCTACCCATGGCTTCGAATATGCGGTCTGCAGAGCGCACACTCACAGAACACAGAGTACTAAATATAACTTCTATTTAATTGCTGTTGGCTTCATTGCCGGCTTGCTTTCCCTTTATCAGCAAGTGCTTCTTACTTACTGAGAGGCCTTCCTTCACTTGTCAAATAGGAGGTGGCAGCATTGGTGTAGGCCGTTCTCCCAAGGTGCTAGGAGCAACCCCATCCACTCCTCCCTCGACTCCGACGCCACCATCTTTGCTTGAAGGGTTCCAACAAATCGAGCATATGCATTGTATTTCCAAGGAGGACGACCCGGCACATGCTGCTGCTCCTGCGACGGTTGAAAGTGCGGTTGCCAGTGAAGCCGTTGTAGATTGTGCTGACAACATTCACTTGTCCAAGAAGGCAGCACCTACAGCAATTCCCTATGACCGGCTTCGAGTCAGTTCTGGCTATGCTGCTGAAGGCATTGACGAATTGCACCGAGAGGTAGTAGCTGTTCACCGTTGATGCACAAAGAATACTCTTTCTTCTGTAGAAGTACGTGTATCTTAATTGCTGGCCAGCACTAGTTGCTTTGTGGACTAGGAGTCCTCAACCACATAATTAAGCATGCCAAGATCTTGACAACCTGAATGATAAGTCTTCACATGAAGGTCTACAGTAGATTGTCCACTGCTAACGAGGTTGTTTTGGTCCTCCACTCTCACCTTGCAGACATACTTATCAGGCGACGAATTTGAGAAGCTATTCGGCATGTCAAAATCTGCTTTCACCGGCCTGCCTAAATGGAAACGTGACCAAAAGAAGAAGTTGCTGGACCTTTTCTAGCATGCTGGCATACGGGCGTTCTGTAGAAGTACGTGCATCGGGCGAATTGCCGCCTTTCAGCTAGACTTGTAAGTAGATATTTTTTTGCCGTCCTTGGACACTTGCTTCTTGCAGTACATGCCAATTGCGCCACTTATGGTGATTGCAAATGGGTACACTTCAGGTGCTTCATCGGTCACCTTATGCAGCACTGCTGCCAGTTGCACTCTTCATATGCAATATATGTGAAGTACCTCTGTGAGTCTCTTTCATCTCTATGAGTGTAACACATGTTTGGCAGGAAATGTCGACATGAGCACGTCCATATAGACGACGCTCTGTATCTCTTAGAAACCCTGGCTTTGCAGAAGCAAGTGTGGCACATATGTGCCGTCAATATTGTCCGATCCGTTGCACAACACACATTGACTAGAGTGGACTGTGGTGACAAGATAACTAACCATCAACCCCTCAAAGATGAGCCTTGATGCTCTTGGGGTCCATTTTGTTGCGCAACTCCATGGGCTTGTGCACGTATGCGGTGCACCAGAAGACTCTCAGGTGTGAGATGTCTGGCCTTCAACCCGTCCACAATTTTCCCGGCGTTCTCCCCTGCACTGCCCTCGTTGGACACCTTGCTCGCAGATACGCCGCCATACACACAGCTACAACCAGAAGCCGTCAGGTCGTCTACTCTCTTGGCGCATGCACGCAGCCTCCAGCAAGGTCCTGTTCAGGTGCTCGGCAACGCCATTCTGGGGGGGGGCATACGGCACCGTGCGCTCATCTTTGATGCCCTCTTAAGCCAGGAAGTCCTTGGACTCGTTGGACACACACTCCCATACGTTGTCGGAGCAAAGCTCTTTCACCGTTCTTCCCACTTGCTTGCCTACTCCAGCCCGCCACCTTTGATAGCTTTGAACCACACTTGACCTCTCCTTGAGGACAACTGTAGCACCAACTATAGCACCAACATAGTGCTAGCAGTGCTAGACAACTATAGCACCAACATTTTTGCGACATGTCGTCGATGAAGGTCACGATATACTTTCCACCTCCAAGCAATGGAACTGGGGCGGGACCCCACACATCCGTGTGCACCAACTCCAAATGACTGCTCACTCTCTTGCCTCCCCCTACAGAAAAGGGACTTCGATGCTGCTTTCCAAGCACACACCGTTCATACAAGTCGAACTCATCATCAGCTCCAAGCGCCAACCAACTCACGAGCTGTTCTTTGACCATCTCCTTAAGAGCTCCACCACTCCCAGCTTGCAATGCCACAGCTGCAGGTTGTCGTGCTTGTTTGCCATTGCCACGTTGCATTGACGTCCCGACATCAAGGCCTCACCCACAAGCCAGAAGAGTTCACCACTCTTCTCCCCTGCGGCAGCCATGTCTCTATCGCTATTGAGGATCTGTGGAGTAAACACAAGCCGGAGCTTCTGGCTGTTGAGGGTATTTTCAGACAACAAATTTCTGGCCAAGTAAGAAACATGGAGGACATCCTGCAGAGTTAGCTGCATGGTCTTGCCAGCGATGCGTGCAACGATGTTCACTGTGCCCTCCCTACAGCAACTGCGGCAGTATTGAACCCAAACAAGACACGGCAAAGCTCGACCTCCTTGTGCTCCTGCTGCCACTCCTCCTGCAAGTCATATGTGCCAGTGCCCCTGAGTTGACCATCGACCGACCACGAGTGGTACTCACAAGTTCCTGAACATTTTCACTTGTGGTTGGGGAGTAGGAAGTGCTGGTGTATTCCCCAAACGCCCCTTGCGCTGGGTGCAAGCGGTCCCTTTGCAGCTTCGCTCGCAGAGGTGGACACTGAGCCTTCCAATGACCCTGCTTTCTGCAAAAGTGGCAGGCACCTCTGCTGGCATGGACACCTCCCTGTCCTCCGTGCTGACCCTGGAAGCTAGGCCTGTAGCCCATGCCTTTGTCCATCTGACTTAGCACTGCTGATGCCTTGGCCTCCCTCTCCTCCCCCCTCTCTTGGGCCCTGCTCTCCTCCTCCTCAGTCTCCCCCTGCACGTACTCCAGGCTGCGCTTATCATCCTCCAAGCTGTCCAGGAGGCTGATGAGAGTACTCAAGCTGGGTAGGTGCTTTCGATTAGTCAGGAGCATTGCCACCTGGAAACTCTTAAAGCTTGACTCCATGGTTGCTCCCATTGCCTCCATCTCATCTAAAAGTCGCTTAAATTCTGTCAGGTGCTCCACCAGCTCATGCATCTTCGAAGTTGAGGAGCCTCTGCTGCACTGCCAGCATCTTCTGCTGGCCAGTTGTTTCACACTACGCCACCAGCTTCTTCCGAGCTTCTGCGGCACTGGCTGCTGGCACGAATCTGTGTGAGATAGTGCTGGCCCAGGCTATTCATCAGGAGGGCAAGGACAAATGGTTTGTGCTCCTCAAAGTGTGGCTTTGGGCGGAGCGTCGGATGCCGGCCCTTCTTCCAGAACGACGCTCCAGAGCCGGTACGCGCGGAGGGTCGTCTCGACCTTGTACTGTGAAATTGCCAGTCCTTGCCATCGAAGCCGTCGATTCCGGCCACCAAGCCTCTAATTTCTGGCGGCACTAGGGTGCGCCGCCAGGTCCAGGGTTGGAGGTTTTGGAGGAGCTGGACCCCTTGCACTCACTAGAACGGACGCCACTCATCCCCGCCAATCATGCAGAGCGCGCTGCAAGCGCGACAGGACGGAGGTTCGTGTTGTGAGGTTGCCGCCGCCAGCGGCAGCGGCCGCAGCGGCTCCATAAGTGAGCCGCAGCGAATCCCCGAGCGGCGTGACAGTGGCGGCTGTGGCTTCTAGGAGAAGATGCAGCAGTTCCCTATGCTCTTTGACTTTGAATTACTAAAAATGGCGGAGCTCAAATCTCAACATAGTATCAGAGGCTCGGTGGCCACAATCAACTGCTTCGTGGGCAAGGTCCTGCGTACTAGCAAACAAGGTCGAGCCGACCCTCTGCGCTTATCGGCTCTGGAGCGTCGTGCTGGAAGAAGGGCCGGCATCCGACGCTCCAGCAAAAGCCCGTCAGGAGTTGGAGGAGCACAATGCAGTTGTCCTTTCCTTCCTGATGAACAGCCTGGACCAGCACTATCTCACACAGATTGTGCCAGCAGCCAGTGCCGCAGAAGCTTGGAAGAAGCTGGTGGCATAGTGTGAACCAACTGGCCAGCAGAAGATGCTGGCAGTGCAGCAGAGGCTCCTCAACTTCAAGATGCAGGAGGGACCAGAGCTGGCGAAGCACCTGACAGAGTTCAAGCGACTCTTGGATGAGATGTAGGCAATTGGAGCAAGCATGGAGTCAAACTAAAAGAGCTTCCAGGTGGCGATTCTCCTCAATAGCCAAGTTTGATACTGTCATCAGGCTCCTGGACAGCTTGGAGGACGATAAGCACAGCCTGGAGTACGCTCGGTGGGGACTGATGTAGGAGGAGTCTGATGCAGGCCCACAGAGAGGCGGGAGGAGAGTGAGGCCAAGGCATCGGCAAGGCTGAGTCAGGTGGACATAGGCATGGGCTACAGGCCTGGCTTCTAGGGACGGAGGACGGAGGACAGGGAGCTGCCCGTGCCAGCAGAGGTGCCTGCCACTTCTGCAGAAAGCAGGGTCATTGGAAGTATCAGTGTACAGCTCTGCAAGCGAAGCTGCAAAGGGACCGGCTACACCCGGCTCAAGGGCAACACACCAGCACTTCCAACTCAGCAGCCACAGGTGAAACACTCCGGAACTCGTGAGTACCAGTCGTGGTTGGTCGACTCAGGGGCAAATGCACATATGACTTGCAGGAGGGAGTGGCTGCTGGAGCACAAGGAGGTCGAGAATGTGCCATGTCCTCTTTGGAAAACCATACTGCCTCAGTTGCTATAGGAAAGGGCACTGTGGACATAGTTGCAACACATTGCTGGCAAGACCATGAAGCTCACTCTGCAGGATGTCCTCCGTGTACTTCACTTGACTAGAAGTATTTCAACAGCCAGAACTTGTGTTTGATCCACAGGGTTGCAAGGTCCTCAGATGGAGAGGTGGCTGCTGTGGGGGAGAGGAGTGGTGTTGTGGGTGAGGCCTTGATGTCGGGAGGTCAATGCAATGCTCTGGGAGCCCGACCTGCGTGGGCGCGCTCGACTGCGGTCGGCCTCCTCACCTGGGGCAGCGGCGTGGCTGATGGCCCTCCCACACAATGACGCGCTCACCATCCGGGACGTGGACGGCTCTTCGGTCTGCCGCCGCCCTACCTCCAGGGAGTGGTCCAATGCGAGTGTGGCGAGCGGGGGGGCGAGGCTGCGGAGCTGGCCGCACGCGTCCTACGATGTGCACACGGTGGTGAACGGACGGCGGCGCACGACCTCCTCCGCGACGCCATGCATGGCATCCTCGTGGAGGCCGGCTTCTCGGTGGCCGCAGATAACTCCTCGGTGATGCCGCTCCAACAGAAGGGTGACGGTCTCCACGCCAGACAGGTCGACCTCCTGGCCACTCCACTGGCTGGCGGACCGCGCCTCATCCTGGACATGGTGACAACCGACTGCTTCGGCCGTGCCCACTCCACGCTGTCTGCCTCCAAGGCTGGGCATGCGGTGGCCTGCGCCGCCCGGGCCAAGGAGTTGAAGGCATGCGGATCACCCGCTGGAGGACGAGCTCTTCCCGCTCGCCATCGAAGTCCACGCGGCGCTTGGCGCTCGGTGGCTCGAGCTTCTCCACCAGGCCTCGCGCACAGCGCTGAGTCCCGCCGGTGTACCACGGGGAGCAGGTGCCTTCAGCGCAGCAGGCTCTGTCGCGCAGGTGTGTCGCATGCGCCTCTCAGTCTCGCTGCAGGAGGTCAGCGGGTGTAGCGTCGGCTAGAGGGCGAGTAGGGCCTGACCCTGGTCGGATGTATGGAAGGAGCACCTTCAGCGGGGGTGACCTAACCCGGCCCCTCCATCATTTGGCCCCTTCGGACCCTTCGGTCAATGCTTTTTCGGGCTGGCTGTTCACAGCCCTTGCCCCCGTTGGGAGTGCCACTCCTTTCCCTTCTACCCCGTGGGGTGACCCGCTGGCCCGTGCGGGCGGGCCGGAGAGCCCCGGCGGCGCCAGACGCCCAGTCCCCGTACCTACTGCCTTGACCCCCCCCACCCCCCCGCGGATACCTTTTACCCCCTGGCCATGGACATGCATGGGTGTTACGGGGGTCGGTGGTCCTCGTTACTTTCGCTGCTGGCATCTCAAGCTGACCAGCGGCGCCGGGAACAGGGTGCAGCCCTTCCCGGTGGCGTGGTGCCTTTGGGTCTTGTGTCCTGCTACCGTATGCGTTTGTCTATGTCGCTACAGCGTTCCCAAGCGCTTGCTTTGCATCGCCGCGCTGGTCGTGCCCTTGCAGCAGCCTCTGGCTTGCGCAGCGGGGTTGCTCTTCCTCCCCTCAGCTCATCTGACTTCCTACTGCTGACACGGGGTTACTAAGAGCGCCCTGGCTGTCTAGCCTGTGGCTCCGTCATGAACACCTGTATGCATCTAGCTGGCTTTCACAGCCGCTCTTTTAATATCAGCAGCCGCTTGACGCGGAGTGGGGGCTTAACGAGATGGGGACGGCGGGGAGAGGCTATCTCTCCGTTGGATGCAGGCCAGTGGCGGCGAGACGAGGCGGAGCCGCAGCCCGCTCCGTGCTCGGCGACACCGGTGGCGCGCGCATGAGAGCCCCAGGCAGGTGATGGGCGGTGACACGCGCAGACAGCATCTGGCCCGTCCGCCGGCCCCGCCGCCACCCGTGCGAAGGACATCGGGTAGCGGGAGCCCTGCTCTTCCTGTCGACGGCCGTGCTCTCTGCCCGCCAGGCGGCCAGCGCTCCCCGTCGGCTGGCGGCTGCCGAGAGCATGGACGTGAGCAGGAGGAGCAGGGCTCCCGTCACCCGATGTTCTTCACACGGGTGACGGAAGGGGCGGTAGACGGGCCAGCTGCTGTCTCCCTGCAGCCTGCAGTGGCCCGGGAGGTCGCCGGGCGCGTCACCGCCCACTACCTGGCTGCTGCTCTCATGCGCACGCCAGCGCTGTGGCTGAGCGCAGAATCGGCCGCCGACCCATCCGGCTGCGATTCTGCTTCGTCTCCTCCCCCGTCCGGGATGGTCTTGAAGCCCAACAGCCACATGAAGCGGGGATTGAGCTTCAGGCGCGCCAAGGACGCCTCCACTTTCATCTCCAGCTCCACCAGAGAGGTCCCATCCGACCACCCGGTGCAGCGCTTCCCCATCTTCTCGATGGACAGCCCATGGACAGCCAACGGACAGCCAATGGACAGCCGATGGACAGCACTGTCATTGAAGGGCAGTCCCAGACAGCCGGGTCGTCCTGGTCCTGGTCAGCGGCAGCGCCACCGGGCTGGCGGCGGTGCTGGCCAACGGCGTGCACGTACAGCGGTATGTGTACATCGACCCTAATGCGGTGGCTCAGGCGGCAGCAGCGCACCACATCGGGTTGCTGTTGGACCAGTACCCGGAGCTGCTGACCCCGGAGGCCACCAAGAGGTACCTCACCACTCTGCCGACCGACATCCAGCTGGTGGTCCCACACCACCTGGGGCGGTTGGGGCAGGTGGACCTGGTGGTGGCAGGTTGGGAGTGCCAGGGGCACTCCAGCGCTGGTGAAGGCCGTGGGTTGGCAGACAATCGCTCAAGGCTCTTTTGGGAGCTGAAGCGGGTCTTGGCGCTGCTTCAGGGGGGGCAGGAGGCCCCACTGGCATTTGTGCTGGAGAACGTGCCGTCAGGAGACAACCGCTGGGAGAATGTGCGCCAGAACTTCCTGGTGGTGGAGAGCCGCATCAGTCGAGGCGTGCAACTGGACGCAGCAGCCTTGGGGAGCAGGCGCACAGGCTCAGGCTGAATTGGACCAATCTGGCGCAGCCAGAGTTGGTGGCAGCCGCGGCCGCGTTGGCAAAGAGCCCAGCCGGGCTGCTGGTGGCGGACATCTTGGACCCGGAGAGGGTGCCGCAGCCGTTGAGGTGGGACGACTGCCCCCTTTTGCTCTTTGCAACGACATGGGGCAGCCACTGGCGGCATTGCCCACGCTGGTGAGCTATCCTGGGTCCTATGCACTCCGCAATGGGGGCCCCGGGCATAGTGTGGGACCACATCACGCAGCAGCTGGAGGAGCCACGCGCCGATGAGCGGGAGCGGGCGTTGGGGTTCCGGACCGGCATGACCAAAGCTCCTAGGCTCACCAAGAAGCAGCGCCGGAGGCTGTTGGGTCAGGCCATGGACCTCAAGGCCCTCTCCTGGCTGTTGGCAGTGTGTTTGGCAGCGCAGCGGAGCCAGCAAGCGGCATGGGAGGTGGCTCAGGGGCTCTACCTACAGTAAGCGGCGTGCGCAGGCGCTGGTGGCTTCTCCCGCGGGGGGAGAGTAGAGCCGCGGGAGGAATAGGTGGCTCAGGGGCCCAAGCAGCAGGAGGCTGGTGGGGGGGCCGCATAGCAACCACGGCAAGAGCAAGTGGGAGCAGGTAAGGAGAAGCTGCCCCACGGGTGAGATGTGGGGGAGGAGCTGTTGGAGGAGGAACGGAGGCATTCCCTGGAGCTGCTGGATAAGCACAGGGCAAATTTTGCCTTTTCCATGGCAGAGCAGGGCACTTGCACGCGTGGGGAAATGGCGATTGAGCTGACAACTGCAGAGCCGGTGAATAGACGGAGGCATCGGCTCAGCCCGGTGGAGTGGGCACTCGTGCAGGCGTGCTGCGAGGAGCTGCTGCAGGTGGGCCTGATCGAGGAGTCGGAGTCGCAATACACGGCTCCGCCGGTGATGCCTGCCAAAAAGGACCTCTCGGGTCAATGGACGGAGAAGCGGATGTGCGGTGACTACCGCGCATCAATGAGGTGACCAAGCCCGATCGATATTTCATGCCCACCCTGGAGTTACGACAAGCTGGGGTCGGCATGTGTGTTCAGCGTCCTCGACCTTCGGCAAGGCTTCGACCAGATCGTGATCAAGCCGGAGGACCGGTCTAATACAGCCTTCTGGGGAGCAGAGCGGCTGTATTAGTGGACGCGCATGCCATTTAAGCTTCGCAACGCCCTGGCCAGGCTCCAGAGGGTGACGGACCATGTTCTGGCGGGTTTGCGATTTGCGCAGTGCTACATTGACAATGTGTTGGTGTACAGCACAACAGTGGCGGAGCACCTGTCGCATGTCGAGGCCGTGCTTGGGAGGTTGGGGCGTCCGGCATTTAAGTGCCATCTAGGCGAGTGCAGGTTTGGGGTGGCCGTGCACCGTGGCCTACTTGGGCCACAAGGAGCTGCCCGGAGTGCTGGGCGTGCAGCGAGCGAAGGTGGATGCTTTGCTGCGCGTGCCAGGTGTCTACGGACGTCAGCGAGCTGTGGGCCTTCCTCGGCCTGGCGAGCTACTGCCGGCAGTTTGTGCAGGGCTTCTCTGCCATCGTGAAGCCGCTCAACGAGCTCTTGAAGAAGGGGGAGTCCTGGGCGTGGACTGTGCCGCGACAGCAGACGTTTGAGGAGCTGAAGGAGCGCCTCTCAACGGCGTCGGTGTTGAGATGGCCTTATTACTCCAAAGCGTTTCACCTGCACACGGACTGGAGCAAATCGGGGTTGGGTGCGGTGTTGGCACAGGAGGTGGAGGCCCAGGAGTACGCGGTGGCCTAGAGCTGCTCCAACAACACGGTAGAGGCAAACTATAGTTCCTACGAGGGCGAGTGCCTTTGCATCGTGTGGGCGGTGGTTCATTCCAGGCCATACCTGTATGGCAGGATCTTTGCATTGGTAAGCAACCACCAGCCTCTCAAGTGGTTGATGACCAACGAGAAGTTGACGGGCAAACATGCCAGATTGGCCCTCATTCTTCAGGAGTATTCCTTGCCTTCCGACATGCCGAGCAGCTGCACCAACATGGCTGCAACCGACCACGCAGGCAGCTCCACCTCGCAGTCGTGGGGCCGCCAGTGCCACACTCCCGTCTGGGGTGCTCGGGTTGGGGTTGCGGCTGGGGCCGTCCGCGTCCAGGTGCGGCTCCCCAGCGCGATGCCTGATGTCGAAGGAGTACTCCTGGGGGATGAGGGCCCATCTTGCATGGTCTCCCGTCAACTTCTGGTTGGTCATCGACGACTTGAGAGGCTGGTGGTCATTACCAACACAAAGGTCCTGCCGTACAAGCATGGCCTGAAATGAACACCACCCACACGATGCAAGGCACTCGACATGTAGGAACTCTTGTTTGCCTCCGCGATTTCTCCACGATTTGTTGCAGCGGCTCGTGTCGGCCACCAGGTACTCCTGGCCCTCCTTCTCCTCCTGCACCAACACCGCTCCCAGCCCCAGTCGGCTCCAGTCCGTGTGCAGGTGGAACGCCTTGGAGTAGTCCGGCCGCCTCCGCACCCGTGCAGTTAAGAGGCGCTCCTTCAGCTCCTCGGACGCCTGCTGCTGCGGCACTGTCCACGCCCACGCCTCCCCCTTCTTCGTTGAGCGGCTTCACCACTGGCAGAGAAGCCCTGAACAAAATGCTGATAACGGCTTGCCAGGCCGAGGAAGGCCCGCAGCCTGCTGACGTCCGTAGGCACTGGCACGCGCATCGAAGCATCCACCTTCGCGCGTTGCACGCCCAGCCCTCCTGGCGACACCTCGTGCTCCAGATAGGCTACAGTGCCCACCCCGAACCTGCACTTGCTGGGATGGCGTTTTATGCTTGACGCCCCACTCCTCCCCAGCACGGCATCCACGTGCGCCACGTGCTACGCCACTGTCGTGCTATACACCAACACGTCGTCGATGTAGCACCTCGCCAATCACAGACCCGCCAGGACCTGGTCCATTACCCTCTGGAACCTGGCCCGGGCATTACGCAACCCAAACAGCATGCGCGTCCACTGGTACAGCCGCTCCGCCCCCAGAATGCTGTCTACGACCTGTCCTCCAGCTTGATATGGCAATCTGATTTAACCCCTGCCGCAGGTCGAGGACGCTGAACACAACCGCCAACCCCAGCTCGTCAAAGATCTCCAGAGTGGGCATAGGGTAACGATCTGGCTTGGCCACCTCGTTAATGGCGCGGTAGTCCTCGCACATCTGCTTCGCCGCCCATTGCCCAAGATGTCTGTCGTGCCACACAGTGTCGATTGCAAGGGAATGTCGGTAGGGGTTTTGTAAAGGATTCAGGTGACATGTCAGAGTCCACGTGGTTGGCAACGTCCGCATTATGAAAGAAAACGAAAAAGCGATAAATGAAGGTACGTGGTGAAAAATCAGCACGATAGAGTTTATCTGAATAACTGGAGCTTGTGATGAATGGGTTTCTGATTAGCACTAAACAAGTGAGTGGAAGACACCAAGCAGTCAACAGCAGTGCAAAGAGCTAGATCCGGAATTGACTAGTGACCACACAGGGTCTCGGGCACTGTAACCAGTCGTCTCAGTGCCAGGTAACCAAATGTATCAAGTGCTGGTGACACAAGTTCGGTCTATTCGGGACTTACGTCATAGTAACTCTACACGGCCTATTCGGGACTTTGCTTAGTACAGATCATTGCAAAGATGTACACAATGCAACTTCCATAGATGATACTGACAAACAATGCAGACTAAACGATTTCTGAGACAATGTTCAGAGCGTCAAGTTGAGCAAAACAAGCGTGCTTTGCCAATGCACCGGTTCACGTACTGCTTGACGGAGTTCTTTGGTAGAAGGATCCTCGAGCAGCAGATCCAGACCTTCACGCCTACCCGAGCCTTCTTGGCACGTCCACCGCGCGCTTGATGCCCGCTGATCTTTCAGCGGTGGCAACGGCAGCAGCAGCAGCGACAGCGACAGGAGCGACGACGACAGCGGCGGCGACGGCGGCGGCGAATTGGCTTAGGGAAAGAGACTGGACCGAGTAGAACTGCGCGGCCTCAGCCCTCCGCTTGCTCATGCCGGAGAAAGGATGGCATCGTTTTTGGAGCAGGCTTTTTGGCGTATTTGGCTCCACCCTCCACCATCAATAACAAGGCCAGTGTAGCCTGAGACCGCTATTGCTGCTCTCCCCCTCCTCCGGCTGCGATCAAACCCTCGGCTCACTTGTGCCGGGGAGGCAACCGCACTGGCGGCCAGCGCGAGAGCAGTGCACCGGAGCTCCAGGAGTTGCTGCGCTACGCGCTCATCCCAGGCCCCATTAGGCTCAGGGATGGACGGGACGGCTGTCCCGACCACGGCCCCAACACCATCTGAGATTGCCGTGGAGGAGGGCAACATGGAGAGGGGCACAGGACCCCCTCCCCCAGTATCCTCTCCCCAAGCGGCTGCTGATATTAAAAGAGCGGCTGTGAAAGCCAGCCAGATGCATACAGGTGTTCATGACGGAGCCACAGGCTAGACAGCCAGGGCGCTCTTAGTAACCCCGTGTCAGCAGTAGGAAGTCAGATGAGCTGAGGGGAGGAAGAGCAACCCCGCTGCGCAAGCCAGAGGCTGCTGCAAGGGCACGACCAGCGCGGCGATGCAAAGCAAGCGCTTGGGAACGCTGTAGCGACATAGACAAACGCATACGGTAGCAGGACACAAGACCCAAAGG
>WELB01000142.1:351045-372103 GCA_009602725.1 Spirogloea muscicola
CCCCCCCCCCCCCCCGGCCTCGCTGCTGCTGGGCCCCCTGTGCCACCTGTTCCTCCTGCAGCGCTACTCCCCCCTCCCAAGTGGGAAGCCGCCAGCACCTGTGCGCGCGCCCCACCTTCTGGCGACCCTGGGCAATTTCCAAGAAATGCCGAGCTCGTCTCTCAGCCTCCAAGACGGTCCCAGTAAAAGGCTACCGCGGCGGGAACCCGTTCCGGCCTCCCCTCCTGAAGGGGAGCTCGGTGATGCTGACCATAGTTGAGGAAGAATGGAATCTCCTTTGTGGACGCATGATAGGCATTGTTCACAGCATATTCAGCTGGAGCCAAATACTCATCCCAGTCAGTCTGGCTGTGGTTGACAAAGCGCCTCAACATTGCATCGAGAACCCGATTCATTCTCTCAATTTGGCCATCCGTCTGTCGATGAAAGGCTGTGGACATGGATTGCTTCGTGCTAATAAGCTTGCAAACTTGTTTCCAGAAGAGACCTGTAAAGCGAGGATCGCGGTCCGAGACCAACCTCTCAGGTACTCCATGCAGCTTCCACGCCTTATCCACAAAGATGTCAGTGAAGTCCTTCGCTGATGCCCGCATAGTCGTGGGAGCAAAATGCACCATTTTACTCAAGTGATCGACAGAGACGACAATGGCATCACAGCCGTTCCGCGTCTTAGGCAATTGTATGATAAAGTCCACACTTACATCAGACCAATTCCTCGCCGGAATTGGCAAGGCTGAAGTAATTCGGCAGGTTTGCCAGAGATTGCCTTACTACGCTGGCATGTGGCACAGCTTGCCACAAAAGCGCGCACCTGGGCTGAAAACCCCGTCCACCAATAGAGGCGCCGAACAGCCTGTTTGGTCTTGTTCACTGCCAGATGACCACTGTAAGGCGGATCATGCAGCTCCTGCACGATGTCAGTGCGCAAGGCATTGCAGTCCGGGACCACAATAGCGTTGCCTTGCCACCAAAGGCCTTTGTCTTCAGTGAGGGTGCTTACGTTGGCGGCTTTAGCAAACCAGGGGTCTGTGACATATACCCTTGACGGATGCCCACGTAGAGCTCAGAGAGGTCAGCCGTGATTTGTCGAGAAGCTTGACGAGTCGGACGCAGTCCTGCAGCCCGCACTCCAGAAGCATTCAGTGTAGCCAACGCATCAGCGCCGCGAATGTTGCATTTCACAGGGTCTGCAACATTAAGCCATCCAGGGAGACAAACCCACTGGACCGAATTGTGCAATGCACTCAGCCCATCGACGCCTAGTCAAACGCTGCTGCGTATGGAAATAGATGAACGGGCAACGATCCGTGACAATCGCAAATTCCACACCCTTCAAGTAGCACGCCAGACACGTAAGGCGTGCACCACAGCCAGCAATCCCAGCTCTACGATTTTGTGCTGGTTTACTTGGACGACATACTGGTGTTCAGCAAAACGCCTGAGGATCACGTGAGACACCTGCGCCGAGTGCTGCAGTTGCTCCGTGAAAACCAATTGTATGGCAAGAGGTCCAAGTGCGCATTTAAACAGCCAGAGCTGACATACCTGGCCATGTCGTGGGCAAAGACGGCATACATGTCGACGCAAGAAGACTTCGGTCGTACGAGATTGGCCTGTGCCACGGAATGTACCTACATTGCGCTCCTTTCTGGGATTCGCAAATTACTTCCGTAATTACTTCCTACAAGACTATGGGAACTTGGCACTTCCTCTTACGAAGCTGACTCGTAAGGACGTAACCTTGGGATTGGTCGTCCGAATGCCAGAGAGCATTTGAGGGAATACAGCCGGCGCTGACATCTCCGCCTGTGTTGGCCTTTCCTCGTGAAGGCGTGCCATATGAGCTCATCTGCCATGCCTCTTTGACCGGCATTGGTGCCGTGCTTGTGCAAGAGGGTCACCCATTAGCGTTGAGTCGCCTGCTGATCCCCGCAGAGCGAAACTACACTACGGGCGAGTAGAGCGCCTGCGCCAGCTGCCATGCTGCCTGCTGGCTCCGCTGCGCCGAGAAGCAAACTGCCAGCAACCAGGTGAGGGTTCCGAGGTCCATAGCCTGGCCCAGCAGCTTCCGGCGCTGGGTCTCAGTGAGCCCGGGAGCTGCGGTAGTACCGGTCTGGAAACCCAACGGCCGCTCTCGTTCATCGGCGGGTGGCTCCTCCAGCTGCTGCGTGGTGTGGTCCCACACCATGCCGGGACCCCATTGCGAAATGCATAGGACCCAGGATAGCTGACCAGCGCGGGCAACGCCGCCCGTGGCTGCCCCACCTCGTGGCAAAGCGCGTACGGCGGCAGTCGTCCCTTCTCATCGGCTGCGACACCCTCCCCGGGTCCAAGATGTCTGCCACCAGCAGCCCGGCCTTTTTTTTGCCAACGCGGCCACGGCTGCCACCAACTCTGGCTGCGCCAGATTGGTCCACTGTGCGCCCTGCTTGTAATGAACCAGCCATTTGGTTAAGCCACATGGCTCTGTTGGACATGACCGGCTATTTGGGACAAGTGGGCCCGCCAGGTGGCGGGCTGGCTTGCCGGGCAAGTGGCCCGCCCAGAGGCGGGCCCCGCCCGTCCAGAAATACCCTCGCTAGGATCCGCCCGTTCAAGGGGGGATCTTTGGCCCGCCGCCTGGCAGGCCATGGGGCGACCCGCTCACACCCCTGGAGGGGGGGTGGGGCACGGGGAAGCACAAAGAGCCTTGAGGCTGAGGCTCGGGGGGAGTTCGAGCCGGTGAAGCCCAGGAGCAGCCTTGCCGCTGCTCGCCGCCGCAGCCGCTGCCGCACCTTGCTGCGGGGCCTGCTGCGCCGGCCTGCGCCCAGGAGGTGGAGTCTTCGCCGGACGGCGGCGCCACGGGGCCTGTCTTCCGCTGCGCCTATGCGCTAGTGCTTTGCCTGTGTAGTGGGTTGGTCCCTAAACCCCCTACAGCCGAATTCAAGAAGGACTGCTCACCCTAGCTGCGTGTGTAGGGCGAGGTTCCTTACATTTGGTATCAGAGGCGGTCTTGCATCCATCGCGCTTGTGACTTATTGTGCTCGCCGCTGATGATGCAAGGATCACCCTGTGTGCTGGCCTGACTTTACTCTGTCAAAGATAAAGTGCTTGCCAGACGTTGGTTCGTGAGGCGGCTCAGCGGAAGCGCCGGGTGCGGAGCCATCTTCGCGCTGTGAGCCAGCAACGACCTACACCATTGATCGACTGATACTTGCGGACCACTTGCTGCGTTCGCTCCTTTTGAGGTGTGGCTTGAGTCTGCAGCCTTTGTGTGGTAAGTAAGGTCAGTCGTGTGGCCAGCAGTGACCGTGAGCATCGGTCCTGATCATATCTGCGGCTGTCTGCCTGCCTGCTGATTGAGGTGTGGAGTTGCGCGCTGCCTTGCTTGCTCGCTCGCTGGTGCACCAGTCTTGCGATGTCCTGTATTGCAGTATGGAGTGTGTGATTTGCTGACTGGTGGAGCCTGAATTGATTACTCAGTGTTCTTCAGCCAGCATGGTATCACACACGTCCAGTGCGCGGCCGAGCCCTCCTCGGGAGGCAGAGCGGTCGGCTGCTGAGGCAGCGGCTGCTGCAGGGCCAGCTGCTGCGGCAGTGGCTGCTGCGGAGCACGCCCACGAGGGCACGCCCACGAGGGGCACGCCCAAGCGGGGCACGCCCACGAGGGGCACGCCCACGAGGGGCACGCCCACGAGGGGCACGCCCAAGCGGGGCACGCCCACGAGGGGCACGTGGAGCTGGGAGCCGGAGGCCTGGAGGGCTTGTCGGCTGGGGACTTGCAATGCGTTGCACTCCTTACTCGGATCTGGCGGCAGCCCAGTCTACGACGGACCCAGCTCAACATCGTCTTCTTGCGAGGATCTGCGCGGAGCAGCGCGCCCTCCTCGTCCAGCAGCGCGCCGAAGAGCAGCACATGCAAGAGGTGGATGCCTCGTTGCAGCTCATGCGCAAGAGCAGTGGCAACCCTGAGCATGGACTTGCCAGGGCCCATGCACCCCGGCAGTTCTCCGGTCACGATGATCGGGGAGGCTTGCAGCCATGGCTGGACGAAATGGACGAATGGTTCGTCTGCTCCAACACGGACGCGGGGACACGCGTGCGCCTCGCTGCCACCTACCTCTCAGGGGAGCCCCGGGAGTGGTGGAGCACCTTAAAGAAGAGCTCTACGCCTGAGGAGTCCGGTGACTGGGACTTCTTCTGCAGCTCGCTCACGTCGGCGTATGGCGACCCACACGCAGAGCTGCGCGCCCGCAATGAGCTGGATGCTCTCCGCATGAGGGGCGAGGGGAGCGAGGGCTTTGAGCCCTATGTGCGGCGATTCCGGCTGCTGCTGTCCAAGCTGCGCAGCGAGCCGATGAAGCCAATAGACCAATGCCAACGATTCAAGGCTGGACTGCCTTCTCGTTTTCGCAATTGGGTCGCGGTGGACTCCGCAACGGCACAACCGGTCACGGACTTCACCAAGATGGTGGAGCACGCCCACGCCCGCAAGGTGCTCAGCACGCCGGACATTGCGGTCCAAGCAAGCGTCCCCTGCTGGAGGCAGGCGGCTTTGATGCAGAACGAAGCAAGAAGCGGTTCGACCCGAGGCACGGCTTGAACGCTCGACCTCAAGGCGACTTCCTCAAGCCGCGGATGGCAGGCGCTGGCTGCTTCAAGTGCGGTGCCAAGAGCCATCAGCTCAGGGACTGCCCGGCGGCAGGTCCCTCTTCCTCACGGCCACGTCCGCAGCGCCCTATGGGCCGGGACCAGGGCAATTCCAAGGGCAAGCGTGAGTGCTTGGCCCCTGCCTCTGCAAGCCATCTCATTCAGCCAGACGCACTTGAGCTGTTTGATCTTGCTGGCATCGGTGGCCCGCCAACCAACATACCGGTTGTGCGCTCCATTTCTGCTTTACTGCAAGGTCTGGAGGCCGGAGGGCCTCTATTTGTGTGGGTTGCCCACAATGACTTGCAGGAGGCTGCAGATGTCTACTTGAGCTGGCCTGAGTGCCGTTGGCCTGAAGAAATGCTGTTCTTCATTGTGCCGCAGAAGTGAGGCGTGGTTGATCAAGCTCCGCGGGGGATGTCGCTGTTGTGCTCGCACGAGGCGGGACACAGGCTCCTTAGGCGTAGTGTTGATGCCACTCGGCTTAGGCCTTACCGGACAGCGGTCAGGGTATATGTTGCTCGCACCCCATTCCTTGGCAGTGTCCATGGGGGACACACTATGCTTTTTGAGGGGCTGGTTGCTGCGGCACCAGCGAGGATCCTCATAGACTCCGGGGCCTCAGTGTCCTTCGTCAAAAGGGATTTGGTGTGCTCCACTGGCTTGCATTTGCAAGCAGATGGCCTGCCTAGAGTGACATTGGCCGATGGCCACCCAACCGATGTGTTGGGCCTGTGCAAGGTTCCCATTCGCACCCAGCAATAAAAAGCCGAGGTGCCTTGTTATGCCATTGCGTTGACTGTCGCCTTTGATGTGATATTGGGAGATGACTGGCTTTGCGCCACATCAGCATGCCTTGATTTTGAACGCCTTACTTGCACGGTACAATGTGGCGCACGGCACTTTGTCCTTTGCAAGCAGCTTCCCTGTGCACCGCCGCTGGCGGCAGGGGCTTCCATTCTGCTGTCCGCCATGCAGATGAAGCGATTGATTCACAAGAACACTGTCCGGATGGCATTTCTTGTGATGGTGGCGTTGAACGACGAGTCTAAGCCTGACTTGTGTGTGAATGCTGCGGATTCACATGGCGGGGTTCTTGATAAGCTGCTGGAAGAATTTGTGGATGTGTTTCCCGACTCTCTTCCGGACGGTCTACCTCCTCACCGAGGTGCGGCTCATACAATTCCATTGGAGCCAGGCGCCAACCCGCCTTTCCGTCCCATGTACCGGCTGAGCCCTCTCGAATTTCGAGAAATGCAATCCCAGGTCGAGGACCTGCTGGCGAAGGGCTACATTGAGCCATCTCAGTCGCCATAGGGAGCACCCATCCTCTTTGTCAAAAAGAAGGATGGGACTCTACGGATGTGCATTGATTATCGGGCTTTGAATAAGCTTACTATCAAGAACCGATATCCATTGCCTCGGATAGATGATCTGTTCGATTGGCTCGCAGGGGCTACGGTGTTTAGCTCCCTGGACCTGGCAAGTGGGTATCATCAAATTCGAATCACGCCACGAATCTCGCCACGAATCACGGGCATTGGAGGGAATACAGCAGGCGTTGACATCTCCGCCTGTGCTGGCCTTTCCTCGTGAAGGCGTGCCATATGAACTCGTCTGCGATGCCTCTTTGACCGGCGTTGGTGCCGTGCTCTTGCAAGAGGGTCACCCGTTAGCGTTTGAGAGTCGCCTGCTGATCCCTGCAGAGCGAAATTACACTACGGGCGAGCAGGAATTGCTGGCTGTGGTGCACGCCTTACGCGTCTGGCGTTGCTACCTGGAAGGTGTGGCATTCACGGTTGTCACGGATCATTGCCCGTTGACATATTTCCACACGCAGCAGCATTTGACGAGGCGTCAAGATCGATGGGCTGAGTGCATGGCACAATTCGATTTCCAGTGGGTGCATCGCCCTGGACGTCTTAATGTTGCAGACCCTGTGAGTCGCACCATTCACGGCGCTGTTGCGTTGGCTTCCTTGAATTCTTCTGGAATGCGGGCTGCAGGACTGCGTCCGACTCGTCAAGCTTCTCGGGACACCACGGCTGAGCTCTCTGAGATCTACGTGCGTATCCGTAAAGGGTATGGCACAGATCCATGGTTTGCTGAAGCCGCCAACGTAAGCACCCTCACTGATGACAAAGGCTTCTGGTGGCAAGGTGAGGCTATTGTGGTCCCGAACTGCAATGCCTTGCGCACAGACATAATGCAGGAGCTGCATGATATGCCTTACAGTGGTCATTTGGGAGTGAGCAAAACCAAACAGGCTGTGCGACGCCTCTTTTGGTGGAAGGCCGTTTCAGCCCAGGTGCGCGCTTTTGTGGCAAGCTATGCCACATGCCAGCGTAGTAAGGCAATCTCTGGCAAGCCTGCCGGATTACTTCAGCCCTTGCAGATTCCGGAGCGGAATTGGTCTGATGTAAGTGTGGATTTTATCACACAATTGCCTAAGACGCGGAACGGCTATGATGCCATTGTCGTCTTTGTGGATCGCCTGAGTAAAATGGTGCATTTTGCTCCCACTACTACGCGGGCATCGGCGAAGGATTCGCCGGCATCTTTGTGGATAAGGTGTGGAAGCTACATGGAGTACCTGAGAGGCTGGTCTCGGACCGCGATCCTCGCTTTACAGGTCACTTCTGGAAAGAAGTCTGCAAGCTCATTGGCACGAAGCAGTCCATGTCCACAGCCTTCCATCCACAAACGGATGGCCAAGCTGAGCGAATGAATCAAGTTCTTGAGGACATGTTAAGGGACTTTGTCAATTCTAGCCAGACTGACTGGGATGACTATTTGGCTCCAGCTGAATATGCTGTGAACAATGCCTATCATGCGTCCACCAAAGAGACTCCATTCTTCCTCAACTATGGTCAGCATCCCCGAGCTCCACTTCAGGTGGGGAGGCCGGAACGGGTTCCCGCCGCGGTAGCCTTTACTAGGACCCTCTTGGAGGCTCAGAGACGAGCTCGGCATTTCTTGGAAATTGCCCAGAGTCGCCAGAAGGCTTATGCTGACAATCGCAAGGACGTGTCCTTCGATGTTGGTGCGCAAGTGCTGTTGAGCACGAAGCACTTATCTTTGCGGACTATGGGTACGGGCAAGTTGCTGCCCAAGTCGATTGGACCATTTGCAGTAGTACGCCTTGTGGACAAGGTGTCCTACGAGTTGAAGACACCGGTGCATTGGAAGGTCCATAACGTCTTCCATGTATCTCAGCTGAGGGCCTTCCTTTCGGATGGTCGTGTCCAACCGCCCCCACCTCCACTAGTCATCGAGGATGATCTTGAGTTTGAGGTGGAAGAGATCTTGTCTCACAGGGACAAGCCTCGAGGGCGTAAAACCCGTGAGTATCTGGTGAAGTGGCTCGGGTATGGGCCTGAGCACAACACGTGGGAGCCTGCGGCCAATTTAAAAAATTGTCCGGATGCTCTCAGGGAATACCTGGCCAAGGGTGGTAATTCTCCTAGGCTTGGTAGAGGCAGCAGCCGTCGGGCATCTTGATACGGTCGGCTGTTCTCTCCTAGTTCCCGAGGACGTGAACACCAGAGTGGGGAGGTATGTAATGAACCAGCCGTTTGCTTAAGCCACATGGCTCTGTTGGCATTACATGACCGGCTATTTGGGACAAGTGGGCCCGCCAGGTGGTCGGGCTGGGCAAGTGGCCCGCCCAAAGGTGGGCCCCGCCAGTCCAGAAATACCCTCGCCAGGTTCCACCCTGCCAAGGGGGACCCTTGGGCCCGCCCGCAAGGGCAGGCATTGGGGCGACCCGCTGACACCCTTGGAGGGGGGGTGGCACGGGGAAGCACGAAGAGCCTTGGGGCTGAGGCTGGAGGGGAGTTCGAGCCGGTGAAGCCCAGGAGCAGCCTTGCCCCTGCTCGCCGCCGCAGCCGCCGCCGCACCTTGCTGCGGGGCCTGCTGCGCCGGCCTGCGCCCAGGAGGTGGAGTCGCCGCCAACGCCACGGGGCATGTTTTCCTTTGCGCCTATGCGCTAGTGCTTTGCCTGTGTAGTGGGTTGGTCCCTAAACCCCTACAGCCGAACTCAAGAAGGGACTGCTCACCCTAACTGCGTGTGTAGGGCGAGGTTCCTTACACCAGGGGTCTCTGGGAGGTTCGTCTCAGGGCCCACCTTCGGAAGGCGGGCCCGATACGGGGAATCTAGTGCGAGGGCAGACCACGCGGCTCCCTTCTGGAGGCGGCGGCCGTCCTGCGGCGCCGCCTTGCGGCGCCACCAGTGAGTCACGGGTGTCGCGCGGCGTCACTGGCGCGCGACACGTGTCCCATACACGTCTGCGGGCACGACGGCAGAATCAGGAATATGCCGAGAAGCTCCGCTCTGGAAGACCAGGTTCGCCGCCTCGGCTGGAGGCGGCGCGCCTGCACGTCACATCGTCAGCAGGCGCGTCACACCGCGCGACACCTCGTGCGGCGCTTAACTCGAAGTTAAGCGTCCCGTAACGGCGGGGACGTTACAGGAATGGTTGCTTTCGCTGCGGCGATAAGAACCACCTCATCCAAGACCCATGAGTCTGGTGAAGTGGCTCGGGTGTGGTCCTGATCACACCACGTGGAGCCTGCGGCTTATCTGGCACATTGTCCGCCTGTTTTGGGACACCTGGCCAAGGCTGGTGAATCCCTAGGCTTGGTCGAGGCCGCATCCGTCGGGCGTATAACCTGTCGGCTGTTCTCTCGTTGTTCCCGAGGACGTGAACACCAGAGCGGGGAGGTATGTAAGGATCCAGCCGTTTGGTTAGGCCACTGTGCTGTTAGCGTCACATGACCGCTAGCCGCTTGATGGACAAGTGGGCCCGCCCAGGTGCTAGCAACTCCCGCACGTCCTTTACTATTTCTCTCCAGGTTCCACCCTGCCAAGGGGGGACCTTGGGCGCGCCGCAAGGGCAGGCCTTGGGGCGACCCGCTCACACCCCTGGAGGGTGGGGTGGCACTGGGGAAGCACTACGTGTGACGGCCCTGACCCTTAACAGCACAGTCGGGGGTCAGTACGTCCTTTTTGGTTTCGGTCGCTGGGGTTTAGTGACAAACCCCCCAGCACAGTGAAAGCACCACGTGTGATATGCAGCGGAACTCTTGCCCTGAGGCGCTGCCGACAGGCAGCGTCTCACCTCTCAGGTACGGGCCAGCGACTGCCCCCAAGGGAGCAGCCATAGTCTTACTCACAGGGAGCCGACGAAGGTCCGCAACGACGGGATGCGGCGACGGGCTGCGACAGCGGGCAGCAGCAGGGCTGCGTCGGCGGGTTGCGGCAGCAGGCGGCAGCAGGGCTGCGCCTCTCTGACGCGGGCTTCGCTGAGGTTGACCCGGTTGTCTCCGAGTCGGCTCTCAGTCCTACTTGTAGTGCTTCATGTGCCACCCTCCCCAGGGGTCTCTGGGAGGCTCGTCTCAGGGCTCACCTTCGGGAAGGCGGGCCCGACAAGGGGAATCTAGTGCGAGGGCAGGCCACGCGGCTCCCTTCTGGAGGCGGCGGCCGTCCTGCGGCGCCGCCGAGCGGCGCCCGGCGACGCCACCTTGCGGCGGCGCCCTGCGGCGCCGCCAGTGAGTCACGGGTGTGGCGCGGCGTCACAGGCGCGCCACACGTGTCCCATACACGTCATTGCGGGCACGACGGCAGAATCAGGAATATGCCGAGAACCTCCGCTCTGGAAGACCAGGATTCGCCNAAGCCAAAGTGACTGGGATGAGTACCTTGCTCCAGCGAAGTACGCTGTGAACAATGCCTTCCATGAGTTCTGTAACGTCCCCACCCGCTACGTGCCGTTCAACCTTGGGTTAAACGCTAACGCGTAGTAATGGCGTGCGGCCCCAGTATCGTTGGCAGGCGACACGTGGGCGACGCGAAACCGTGACGCGCGGCGCGCCGCGGCTCGCCGGTGCTGCCGTCGCATGGCCGCCGGGCCGCCGGCAGCATGGCCGCTGCGCCGCCGGAGCGGCCGCCGTACCACCACCGTATCGCCGCCGCACCACTGGTGCGGCCGGCACATGGCCGCCGCACCGTCGGCTACCCGCTGGTGCCGCCGGACTCGTAGTGACATGCTTGTAACGCGTGTGGCGCTATGACGCGCCTGGCGGCGCCGCGCCGCGCAGGGCGGCGCCGCGCAGGGCGGCACCACGCCGCGCAGGGCGGCGCCGCCTCCCTAACGATCGTATCGCCCTTGTCGGGCCCGCCTTCTCGACGGTGGGCCTTGAGGCGAGCCGCCCAGAGACCCCTGGGGAGGGTGGCACATGAATCACTATAAGTAGGGCTGAGACCAGCCTCAGGGCACCCGGTTCAAGTCAGCGAAGCCCACGCCAGAGAGAGGCGGGCAGCCCTGCTGCCGCTTGCTGCCGCAGCTCGTCCACGCAGGCCTGCTGCTGCAGCCCCAAGTCGCAACCGGTCTCTGCGGATCATCATCGGCTCTTTAAAGGTAGATTGTGGCTGCTCCCTTCGGGGACAGTTGCTGGCCCGTACCGAGAGAGGAGTCGCCGTTTGTCGGCGGCGCCTCAGGGCAAGGTATCCCGCTGCGTGTCCACGTGGTGCTTCACTGTGCTGGGGATTTGTGTCTTAACCCCAGCGACCGAATACAATAAGAACGTTCTAACCCCTGACTGTCTGCATAGGAATTAGAACGTCACAGTGGTAGTCTGCACGCCTGGCTATCCTGCCCAGTGGTAGGAAAGTGTGAAGCGAATGCCACTTCCGAGACGTGTAATACCAGAGAATTTTTCACGCGCACTCTGGTCAGTATGTGCGGCGAAAATCATTTGAAGTTGACAGCCCGGAGTGAGCTTGACGCCCTATGATGCAGGGGTTTGACTTTGAGGACTATGTACGGCATTCCGCCTGTTGGTCTCAAAATCCTGCACAGGCCCCATGGGCCCCGTTGATCAATCTCAACGTTTAAAGTCGGGCTTGCCTGCGTAATATTGTAACTCTGGCAGGGGTGCACGTTATCACCTTGGCACCGTTTATGTTTCTACCTACGTTGGTGCACCATGCCCGGCGGGCTTTCACTCTGCATTCTTCTCCATTGGGAAACTTGTGACCATTGAGGCGGCTGTCCAAGCTGGGCCTCCTGCTGTCAAGAGATTCAAGCACTGTGACGGACTAAAGCCGAGTTCAACAAGGGCAGCAAAAGTTAGTGCCTTTGCTTGCTCCCCTCTTGACTTTACCTCGGCACCTTGTATATAAGCTGTTTCCTAAATATTGCAGAATGTTTCCCCCACATGCAGTGCCTGTTGTATGCTTTGTTGATGGATTTTGCAAGCTCTCGAGGCTTGCGGGCCTCTTTTGTTCTGGGTAACTCTCAAAGACTTGCAAATTGCAGCAAGTATGTGTATGAGCTGGCTTCAGTCCCATCGGGCAGACGTCCCTGCTTTCTTCATTGTGCCCCGTAGGCGCAATGTGATCCATCCACCTCTGGAGGGCTCACCCTGCTGTGCGTCTACATAGCCGGCGACCGCCTTGCGTTTCCTGGTGGTGATGGTTCTCCAGACACCCAATTGCTTAGAAAGCTCTTGCTATACGCCAGCAGCCTTCCTTATTGGGCAGTTGCTCATTTTCAATTCTCATTCAAATCACAGGACTCAGGTGTCTTGTTATGCAGTAGAGTTGGCTGCAGTCTTTGTTGCGATCCTGGGGGATGATGCTTGGCTTTGTGCTGAGTCACCCCTCTTTGACTTTGACCGGCTTTCGTGCACTGTGCACCGTGGGTCACGCCGGTTTGTACGCAATGATGTGTACCGCCATCGCTCGAAGACTCCTCTATTGTGCTGACAGCTGTACAGCTGAAGAGGCTTCTTCGCAAGGTACCAGCACTAGCAGTGTATCTTGCTGTGTTGACGAAGAGTGTTGAGTCTCCATATGACTCAAATGTGAGTGCTGAGGCCTCACATGGTGCGGTTCTTAGCCAGTAGCTGGCAGAGCACTCGGATGTGTTTCTGTTACTCTTCCGGTCGGATTGCCTCCCGACCGGGGCGTGCTCACTCCAAAGAACCGTTATCCTTCGCCATGTCTGAATGATCTCTTCGATCGTCTTGCTGGAGCTACTGTGTTCAGCTCTCTTGACCTGCAAAGTGGTATTTACCAAATTCGTATTATCCTGATGATGTCCCCAAGTCGGCTGTTCGTCACTACTTGGGCATCTCCGGTTGAAGGTGCTCAGTTTTGGTTGAACAATGCACCTGCTAGATTTGGGCTGTGATGGATGACGACTTTGGTGCCCTCTTGTATGACTTTGTACTTGTGTACTTGAACGACGTTCTGAAATTCGGTCAACGCCTGACGATCACGTGGTGCACCTGCAACGAGTGCTGCAGTTGCTTTATGAGAATCAGTTGTACTCCAAACGATCCAAGTATGTGTTTCCATAGTCAAAGCTGGTATGCTTGAGGGTGCAGTAGGCAAAAGTGGGGTTTTCGTTGACCTGATGAAGATCTCTGTAGTAGTGGACTGGCCTGTGCCACGGAATGTGCCGCAGTTGCGCTCCTTTTTGGGATTCGCACAATTTTGCCGCAAGTTCCTGCAGGGGTAGAGAAATCTGGCATTGCCTCTTACGAAGGTCACTCGTAAAGATGCCCCCTGAGAGTGGATATCTGAATGCCAAGTGGCATTCGAGGCTATGCAAGGGGCTCTCACGTCTCCGTCCGTAATGGCCATACCTCGAGAAGGCGTACTGTATGAGCGAATGTAAGACGTCTCGGAGTATGAGCTCTGAACGAGCTCACTTTCAAGATAGCATGCCTTTTGCTTAGCATTCATGATCTGCAACATCGTCTTGCGGGAGCTTATGTGCGTAGCACCCTCGCTTTGCAAGTGTTGATGATCATTTCGCCTCACACCTGAGGAAGCCCCGTAAATGGCTTGTGGTAGGCCGCTCGGCTGCGTCCGATGCAAGATGCTCCGTTTGGTTTCACCAAATGCAATGCCACGTGTCAGGTTGTGATGATGAAAATCTTTGGCCCCCTACTGTGTGACTTTCAGCTGGTATCTTGAATGCCAGACTGGTGTTCAGATTAACGCCTGAGGACCACGTACTGCACCTGCAGCATGTACTGCAATTGCTGCGTGCAGATCCACCGTATGCCAAAAATGTGTATTACCAGCCGGAACATACGTAGGGCATAGTGTGAACAAAGACGGCAATCGCGTCAATCTCCCCAAGTAGTGCAGGACTGTAGTAGTCAATGTGCCACGGATTGTGCCACAAATGCGTCCAGTAGCAGGCCCTGCTCTCTTCTCGGACGAACTCCGCTGGACTCTTGGCTGGCGCCGACCGCGATGGTGGCCCAAATTTACCACCTGGCTTGAACCCATGCTTGGGCTTGAAGCGCTTCGCGGATGAAGGCCCCGACTTGTCCCCATCTTCCTCCCGGAGGAATCGCTTGCGCGTTGGGTACATTGAGTACGACTGACGAGCTTGTTCGATAAACTTCTCCAAAGGGGTCACGGGTTGAAAGGTGGCTTGTCGACTTGAGATATTACTGCCACATGTTGCGGTAGACCGGCCTTGAACCGCTGCACCTGATCTTTGGCGTCCATAGAGCCGCACTTTACCAACAACATGAGAAACCGGCAAAAGTCATCCTCGAAATCCCCACCTCGCATGCGGATTGCATCAAGCTCATTGCGGGCCTTCAGCTCCGCGTGTACTTCGCCGTACATTGAGGTCAACGACCACGTGAAAAGCCGGAAGACCTGCGCCGAGTGCTGCAGTTGCTGCGTGAGAATCAATTGTATGCCAAGATGTCCAAGTGCGCATTCAACCAGCCAGAGCTGACATACCTTGGGCTCGTCGTGGGCAAAGACAGCATACGTGTCGACCCCATGTAGACTTTGGTCGTACGGAATTGGCCAGTGCCACGGAATGTACCTCGGTTGCGCTCCTTTCAGGGATTCGTAAATTACTTCTGTAGGTTCTTAAAAGGCTATGGGACTCGGCATCTCCTCTTACAAAGCTAATCCGTAAGGACTTACCCTGGGAGCGGTCGTCCGGATGCCAGAGGGCCTTTGAGGGCATAAAGCAGGCGCTGACATCTCCGCCTGTTCTGGCCTTTCCTCGGGAAGGGGTGCCATATGAGCTCATCTGGGAAAGTGGGCCCGCCAGGTGGCGGGCTGGCTTGCTGGGCAAGTGGCCCGCCCACAGGCGGGCCCCGCCCACAGGCGGGCCCCGCCCGTCCAGAAATACCTCTCGCTAGGATCCGCCCGTTCAAGGGAGGATCTTTGGCCCGCCGCCTGGCAGGCCATGAGGCGACCCGCTCACACCCGTGGAGTGGGGGTGGCACGGGGAAGCACGAAGAGCCTTGGGGGCTGAGGCTCGGGAGGAGTTCGAACCGGTGAAGCCTAGAAGCAGCCTTGCCGCTGCTCGCCGCCGCAGCCGCTGCCGCACCTTGCTGCGGGGCCTACTGCGCCGGCCTGCGCCCAGGAGGTGGAGTTGCCGCCGGGCGGCGGCGCCACGGGGCCTGTCTTCCGCTGCGCCTATGCGCTAGTGCTTTGCCTGTGTAGTGGGTTGGTCCCTGAACCCCCTACAGCCGAACTCAAGAAGAACTGCTCACCCTAACTGCCTGTGTAGGGCAAGGTTCCTTACATTTGGTATCAGCGGCGGGCTTGCATCCATCGCGCGTGTGACTTATTGCTCGCCGCTGATGATGCAAGGTTCACCCTGATGTGCTGGACTGACTTTTTTTCTGTCAAAGATAAAGTGCTTGCCAGACGTTGGTTCGTGAGGCGGCTCAGCGGAAGCGCCGGGTGCGGAGCCATCTTCGCGCTGTGAGCCAGCAACGACCAACGCCGGATTGACCGACTGATCCTTGAGGACACTTGCTGCGTTCGCTTCTTTTGAGGTGTGGCTTGAGCCTGCAGCCTTTGTGTGGTAAGGTAAATCGTGTGGCCAGCAGTGACCGTGTGCATGGTCCTGGTCATATCGGCGGCTGTCTGCCTGCCTGCTGATTGAGGTGTGGAGTTGCGCGCTGCCTTGCTTGCTCGCTCGCTGGTGCACCAGTCTTCCGATGTCCTGTATTGCAGTATGGAGTGTGTGATTTGCTGACTGTCGGAGCCTGAATTGATCACTCAGTGTCCTTCAGCCAGCATGGTATCGCACACCTCCAGTGCGCGGCCGAGCCCTACTCGGGAGGCAGAGCGGTCGGCTGCTGAGGCAGCGGCTGCTACAGGGCCAGCTGTTGAGGCAGTGGCTGCTGTGGAGCACGCCCAAGAGGGGCACGCCCACGAGGGGCACGCCCACGAGGGGCACGCCCAAGCGGGCCACGCCCAAGAGGGGCACGCGCAAGACGGGCACGTCGAGCTGGGAGCCGGAGGCCAGGAGGGCTTGTCGGCTGGGGACCTGCAACGCGTTGAACTCCTCACGCAGGATCTGGCTGCAGCCCAGCCTACGACAGACCCAGCTCAACACCGGCTTCTTGCGAGGATTGCGCGGAGCAGCGCGCCCTCCTCGTCCGGCAGCGTGCCGAAGAGCGGCACATGCAAGAGGTGGATGCCTCGTTGCATCTGATGCGCAAGAGCAGCGGCAGAGGGGTGTCCCCGCATCTCCTCTCAGCCCTACTTGTAGTGCTTCACGTGCCACCCTCCCCAGGGGTCTCTGGGAGGCTCGTCTCAGGGCCCATGTAACGATCCAGCCGTTTGGTTATGCCACACTGTAAGGAACCTCGCCCTACACACGCAATTAGGGTGAGCAGTCCTTCTTAAGTTCGGCTGTAGGGGGTTCAGGGACCAACCCACTACACAGGCAAAGCACTAGCGCATAGGCGCAGCAGAAGACAGGCCCCGTGGCGCAGCCGTCCGGCGGCGACTCCACTTTCTGGGCGCAGGCCGGCGCAGCAGGCCCCGCAGCAAGGTGCGGCGGCGGCTGCGGCGGCGAGCAGCGGCAAGGCTGCTCCTGGGCTTCACCGGTTCGATTTCATGTCGGGTCTCGGCTCAAGGCTGGTAGTGCTTCCCCCGTGCCACCCCCCCTCCAGGGGTGTGAGCGGGTCGCCCCAAGGCCTGCCCTTGCGGCGGGCCCAAGGTCCCCCCTTAGCAGGGTGGAACCTGGCGAGGGTTAGTCCAGGACGGGCGGGAGTTGCCCGCACCTGGGCGGGCCCACTTGTCCATCAAGCGGCTAGCGGTCATGTAACGCTAACAGCACCGTGTGGCATAACCAAACGGCTGGATCGTTACATACCTCCCCACTCTGGTGTTCACGTCCTCGGGAACAACGAGAGAACAGCCGACAGGTTTTACGACCGACGGATGCGGCCTCAATCAAGCCTAGGGATTCACCACCCTTGGCCAAGTGTTCCAAAAGAGCAGGCGGACAATGTGCCAGATTGTCCGCAGGCTCCACGTGATGTGCTCAGGCCCATACCCGAGCCACTTCACCAGACTCATGGGTCTAGGATGAGGTGATTCTTATCGCCGCAGCCAAAGCAACCATACCCCTCCATAGCTGGCTTCTCCAAGCCTCTCATGGACGGATGTCCAGCCCCTCGGGCCGAAACTCCTCAGATCCCCTCTCTGCCTCAGCAGCTATTCCTGCCTCAAGCACAAAGCGCTTGCCCAATACACTTAGGATAAGTGTTCAGCACCTTCCTGGCGTGCTCCACCAGCTGGGGCAAGTTGGCAAGGGCTGCGGAGTGGCGGACTCCACCGCCCCACTTCCGCATCGGGTCGGACAGCCCAGCCTCAAATCGCTGGCACTGATCGACAGCCTTCAAAGGCTCGTTGCGCAGCTTAGAGACCAGCAGCCTCAATTGCCGCACTTGGTCCTCAAAGTCTCTGCGCGTACGAATAGCATCCAGCTCATTACGAGCCTTCAGCTCCCCATGAATCTCACCACAAACCTTGGTGAGCGAGCTCGAGAAGCACTTCCAGGCGTTGCACACCTCTGGCATGGAAGTCTTCTTCATGGAGTCCCACCACAGGGATCTCCCTCGAGTTAAGTGGCAGCGAGCGGCAGTCTTGCCGTCGCATCCGTGTAGCTCAACACGACCCACTCTATGATCTCGCCGAGCCAGGCCTGGAGGCCACCCCGGTCATCCTGACCAGAGTATTGCTGAGGTTAGTGGGCCCTCGCAAGTCCATGCGCAGGGTTGCCACGGTTCTGACGCATCAGAAGCACCTCAGCATCGACCCCTTGCAAATGCCTTCAGCCAGCAGCGTGCCGGCCGAGCAAGCAATGCGCTTCCCCACACAGCGCCCCCCATAGGGCGTGGAAGTCGGATCCAACACAGCCTTGGCTGTCTCCAGGTGGTGCGTGAGGAATGCAACTCATTGCATCTCCTCCCACTCTGGTCGGATTGACCGGAGTATGACTGACATTGGGCGGCCCTGGCAAGTCCATGCGCAGGATTCCCCAACCGGCTTTGGCGCATCAAATGCACCTCAGCCCCGACCCCCTTGCATATGCTGCTCTCCGGCCGGCAGCCGGACGAGGTGGGCACGCTGTTCCTCATGCGACCCCTCGAGGGAGGCACAAGGAAGGGGTCCAGGCCAGCCTTTGCTGCCTCCAGCTGCTCAGTAAGGAGTGCCATGCTTTGCACCTCCCAAGCCGACAAGCCCTCTTGGCCCGCGGCTCCGAGCTACCTCAGGGACTTGCCTCGCAGCAGCCGCTGCCTCAGCAGCTGGCACTGCACCAGCCGCTGCCTCAGCAGCCGACTGTTCTTGCGCATCAGATGCAACGAGGCATCCACCTCTTGCATATGCTCCTCTTCGGCGCGCTGCCAGACGAGGAGGGCGCGCTGCTCCGCGCAGATTCTCGCAAAAAGCCGGTGTTGAGCTGGGTCTGTCGTAGGCTGGGCTGCAGCCAGATCCTGCGTGAGGAGTGCAACGCTTTGCAGGTCCCCGGCCAACAAGCCCTCCTGGCCTCCGGCTCCCAGCTCGACGTGCCCCTCTTGCGCGTTGTCATGCCCGGGCGCGTCGGCGTCGTCGTAGTGTCGTGCAGAGGGTGGTTGGGCGGAACGTGCCAGGTCATCATACCGGTACACGTGGCATAGGCAGGAGAGGTGTGAACGGGACCCTCGGGGGAGTAGACCTCGGGAAGCGGCGCCACCCGTGCGGGCAGAGGGAGAGCCCCGGGGGCGTCGATGGCTAAGTCCTGTACCTACTGCCTTGAACCCCCCGCGGGGGTAAGTCACGTGGCTGGCGGAGAGAGAGCCATCTCTCCGCAAGTCCTCTTGGAGAACCGGGCCGCCCTAGCGATGGCGGCGCCGCGGAATGCGGGGATGCTGGCGCGGGTTCTGGGGGTGTAGAGCGGGCGCGCCAGTGAGGCCGAAGCGGGGGAGATCCCCCGACGGGGGTGACACGCACTGTAGATGAGCGAGTGAGAGAGCGAGCCTTTACTTGCGGAGAGATGGGCGCAGCGAGCCTGTGCCGCCGCGGGAGGGCAAGGCAGCAGCAGCAGGCGCCAGCCGGAGGCGGCGCCGCCTGATGCCCACCCGCCGCGGCACGGACTACGCGCCATCCGCCCGGCAGCGCGACGCCGAGGCGGACGACCCCGACCTGAGTGACGGTGAGGGCAGCCACTCCTCGGGCTCCAGCACGGCCAGCCACGTGGCAATGGAGGCCGAGGAGGCGGCCCCCAAGGTCGGGGCGGCGGTACACGGGGCAGTCCGATGGGATCTCCCTGGTGGAGTTGGAAATGCGCGTGGAGGCGGCCCTGGCGCGGATGGAGCTCAATTTTCGCTTCACCCAGTCGCGTAGGGTTTAAGGTGCTGCCAGACTACCTGGCAGGCCCGGCGTTGCAGTTTTATGGGAGAGTGAGGGACGAGGTGTTAGCCCTGCGGGAGGTGGTACCGACGGCCGCGGTGGTGGCTGTAGAGGGCGGGGAGCCTGAGAGCTCTTTAGCGGCGGACGCGAGGTCTGCCGTGGGGGTCGCAGCGGGGAAGCAGGAGGAGCGCCTCCTGGCTGACCCGGTGACCCACTTCCTGCGGTTGCTCGGGCGTCAGTCCAAGACTGACACCGCGGCCAAGGTCGCGGAGCTGACCAACTTCCGTAGGCTGCCGGGTGAGGATGTCATGGTGATGGCTGAGCGGATGAAGCAGCTGCGCCGCGACACCGGGCGGCTGACGGAGGTCGACGCTGCCCAGCGCTTCCTGGATGCGCTGAGTGGCGGGAAGAAGGGTCTGTGGCTCGAGCAGCAGGTGTTTGCAGCGTACCGCCGCGACTTCACCATCGACCAGGTCGCTGAGCTGGCGGACGAGGTGGAGCGCCACTTCGCGGGCAAGGCGGTGGAGCCACCGGCACCAGCCAAGGCGGCTGAGGCGAGGGGCTTCAAGGGGTTCCACCGCGGCGGCGCCAAGGCGGCAATGGAGGCAGCGGCGGGCGGGGGCAAGAAGGCCATGGCGGCAGCGGCTGCCGCGGGCACCGGCGGTGGCGGCCCCCCTTCCCCGCGCTGCTACGTTTGCAAGCAGCTTGGCCACCTGAAGCGGGAGTGCCCGAAGGCCGCTGGCATGCAGTGTGGGCACTGCGGCAAGAGTGGGCACGGGGCTGACGCGTGCTGGACCCTGCATCCGCAGCTGCGCCCGGCGCACCTGCAGGCTCATGCAGCGGCGGGGGAGAGCTCGGCGTCGGGTGGTGCGCGGGGAGCGAAGGGGAAGGGCGCTGCTGCCGGCGGGGGCGGCGCCGCGATGGAGTCCCTGCGCGCACAACTGGCGGAGCTGCAGGCGGGGCTGGCGATGCTGGTCGCACGCGGTGGCCAGTCGGAGCAGGACCGCGAGGACGAGGAGGAGGCAGCGCACCGCAACCGCTTCGGGCTGGCGGTGCAGATCGCGGACTGCTGGATGGCGGGCCGCAAGGGGAAGGGGAAGGGGAAGAGGAGGGAGGAGGGGGAGGGCCCCTCGGGGAGCGGGGAACACGGCCGCGTGCAGGAGGAGCACTGGCCTCGCTGGCCCCGCTCATTCCAGCTGCACCCCGACACCGCCGACCCGGAGCTGCCGGTCCTGGACGTGCGACCTGCGGGAGGGAGGGCCAGGCCGCCGCTGCGCAACACTGCGCAGTGGCTGGCTGCCGCTCTCATGCGGACGCCGACGCTGACATTGGCTGACGTTGGCGTGACGGAGGCGGCGCTAGCGAAGGCGCTGCGGCAGCACCTGCCCGCCCTTCCTGACGGCTTGGCGGGTGCAGAGGACGTGGAGGTCCCTGCACTCGAAGCCGCCTGTGGAGCGAATGCCCCACCCGCGTACAACTGCAGCGGGGTCCTTAAGCAATTAAGGATCCCTGCCAGATCGCCTCTATCCCTGCCACTGCCGGTGCCTGTTGCTGCCGAGTCTGAGGGAAGTCAGCTGGCTGTGGAGGGGGAACCCAGCGCGGGCGGTGCACTGGCAACCCGCGCAGGGGAGGTGTCGAGCGCGACTGAGGAGGACGCACTGGAGGACAACCCAGCCGTGAAGGACGCCTGGGGAGCGGATGCCCCACCCGCGGACAACTGCAGCGGGGTCCTTAAGCAATTAA
>WELB01000142.1:374097-393034 GCA_009602725.1 Spirogloea muscicola
GGCGGGAAAAAAAAAAAAAGGAGGGAAAGGAGAAGCCGCCCCCGGAGTGGGACCTGGGGGAGCAGCTCACAGTGGAGGAGCGCAGGCAGTGGGTAGAGCTGCTGGAGGGGAGGCGCCTCACTTTTGCCTTCTCCATGGCAGAGCTGGGAACCTGCAGGAAGGCAGAGATGGAGATCGAGCTGACCACGACGGAGCCGGTCTACCGCAGGCGGCATCGGCTGAGCCCAGTCGAGTGGGAGCTGGTGCAGCATCGGTGCGAGGAGCTGCTGCGGGTCGGCCTGATCGAGGAGAGTGAGCCCGAATTCGCTGCCCCGACTGTCATGCCTGCCAAGAAAGACTTGTTCGGGCAGTGGAAGGAGAAGAGGATGTGCGGTGACTATCGCGCGCTGAACGACGTCACGAAGCCGGATAGGTACCCAATGCCGACCCCGGAGGAGATCTTCGACGTCGTAGGTGCAGCCTGCTTGTTCAGTGTGCTGGATCTCAGGCAGGGCTTCAACCAGATAGTCATCCGGCAGGGGGACCGGGGGAAGACCGCCTTCTGAAGAGCCGACAGGCTCTACCAGTGGACGCGGATGCCTTTCGGGCTGCGCAACGCGCCCGCGCGCTTCCAGCGGGTGATGGACCAGGTCCTAGCGGGGCTGCGGTTTGCGCGCTGCTACATCGACGACGTGTTGGTGTTCAGCAGCTCGGGGGAAGAGCACTTGCAGCACGTGGAGGCAGTGCTAGAGCGGATTGCTGCCTCGGGGATGCGCTGTCACCCGGGGAAGTGCAGATTCGCGGTGGAGTCGTCTCCTACTTGGGGCACGAGGTGAAGCCGGGTGGGCTGGGCGTGCAGCAGGCGAAGGTGGACGCGCTCATGAGGGTGCCCGCGCCTACTGACATCAGCCGCCTGAGAGCCTTCATTGGCTTGGCGAGCTACTACCGGCGCTTCGTGCAGGGCTTCTCTGCAATCGTGGAGCCCCTCAACGACCTCCTCAAGAAGGGCGAGCCGTGGGCGTGGACGGAGCCGCGGCAGCGCGCCTTCGAGGAGCTGAAGGAGCGACTGGCGTCGGCGCCGGTGCTCCGGAGGCCGGACTACACCAAGCCCTTCCATCTCCACACCGACTGGAGCAAGCTGGGGCTAGGCGCAGGGCTGGCGCAGGAGGAGAAGGAGGGAGAGGAGTACGTCGTCGCATATGCGAGTCGCTCCAACAACAGCGCAAAGAGCAACTACTCCAGCTACGAGGGGGAGTGCCTCTGCGTGGTGTGGGCTGTCGTGCACTTTCGGCCGCACCTGTACGGCCGGAGCTTCGTGCTGGTTACTGACCACCAACCCCTGAAGTGGCTGATGACCAACCAAAAGCTCACTGGGAAGCACGCACGCTGGGCTCTCATCCTGCAAGAGTACCAGTTCGAGATCAGGCACCGATCGGGGGAGACGCACCTCGACGCGGACGGGCTGAGCCGTAATCCCAACCCCAGCACGCGAGACAGCAGCGAGGCACGCGCAGACCACGATCGGGAGGACGTGGAGCTGTCGGCCTGGACCGCGTCTGCCATGCTGGCGGAACTGGTGGGCGGATCGGAGCCCGCGGGCGAGAAGACCCACTGCTGCATTCTTGTTGCTGCCTGAGGAGCCTGAGGACTTGCGGGATGCTGGGGATACGTGTCTTGGAGATGCGCTGCGGATGCCGACCGGTCGAGTGCCACGCGACACAGGCGGGCGGCATGGCGTACCGAGCAGCGCCGTGGCAGCGCCCGGCGGGAGCGGGCGTTCTACGTCAACTCCTTCCAGCGGGAAGGAGGCGGCGGCTGGCCAACCTCTGGCCAGCGCGCACGGGGCCTGGAGCTCATCATCGGCGCTCCAACCTTTATGGGCCCTGAACTTCCTTCATGACGAGGATAGGGGCCCTCGCAGGTGGCCTCCTTCCTGCTCGGCTGTCCATGTAAGTGATGCTGCCGGCGCGACGCATGCTGTGGCGGAGGCTGCGCTGGTGGGCCGGCACAGTCCGACCCGCTCGACTTTCCCGCTGAACGGCAGCGAGGGAGCGGCTGGCGGGAGAGCTGTTCCCACGCTGGCGCGAGGCGGCGCAGCACCTCTTCGAGCTGCGGATGGCGAGAAGGAGACGGCGGCTGGCTGTTCCATGGCCAGGGCGCGCGTCAGTGGGGCCTCGGACCCATCACCAGCGGTCCACTCCTACGTGGCCCCGAACTTCCTGCGTGACAAGGATAGGGGCTCTCGCAGGTGGCCTCTTTCCTACTCTATTACGGATGATGGTTGCGATGCGGACTTGCGACGGCGGCGCTGTCTAGAGCAGGCTGCAGACGCACGGAGGTCGACTCGCGCACATGGGCTTCCAGCAGGCTGGGAGTGCGCGGGGGCCGAGAGCAGCGAGGCGCTGGAGCGCGGAGCGTGGAGCGGGAGCGGGAGCCGGCGACCGAAGGCCGCGGGGGCAGCGAAAAGCCTGGCCGCCGTGGAGAGAAATGAGGCCCTTCCCGGGCCCCTTCCCGGTCGTGCCGAGACCCTCCCGCCACGCTGCTGTCGCTGGCGCCTGCGGATGCTGTTGCTGCTGAACGCGCTGTTGGTCGAGAAGCCGGTGGCGACGTGCCGACCGCCGTTGCCCCGAGGCCTTTGGCAGGGCAGCAGACACCCCAGCAGGAGGCTGGGGGGGCGCGGGACGTGTGGCTGGACGCGGACGTGCTGGCCTACCTGCAGCAAGGCGGGCATCCGCCTGGCCGGACCGCTGCCAGTCGGGACCGCGTGCAGCAGCACGCGAAGCGCTACAGGTGGCACGAGGGCCACCTGCTGCGGAGGAAGGAGGACGGCGAGGAGAAGGAGGTGCCGCCGCCCGAGGCGCGCGCGGCACTGGTCCTGCAGCAGCACGAGCTGCTGGGCCACTTTGGAGTGAAGCGGACGCACAGCCTGGTGGCGTGCGGCCATTGGTGGAAGGGGATGGCTGGGGACGTGGCAGCGGTGGTGACGCGCTGCAAGGAGTGCGACCGCGTGCGGGCCAACCTGACCGCACGCAGCATGCAGTTGCACCCGCTGCCCATCAACGGTCTGTTCTACAGGTGGAGCCTGGACCTGGCAGGCGAGCTGCCGACGACGCGGAGGGGCCAGGTGTACATCCTGGTCATGGTGGAGCACCTGTCGAAGTGGGTGGAGGCAGTGGCGCTGCCGGAGAAGTCCAACGCGCTGGTGGCGGCATGCTTCCTGGACCGGGTCCTGAGCCGCTTCGGGGCCTGCGCGGAGGTGTTGACGGACTGGGGCAGCGAGTTCCGGGGAGCGTTCGACGACCTGCTGCAGCACGCCCTGATCGACCACCGCACCACGTCGAGGGACCACCCGCAGGCAGACAACCTGGCAGAGCGCGTTGTGCAGACGGTGAAGAAGGGGCTGCGGAAGTATTGACGAGGGACAGCAGGGACTGGGATCTTTTCCTCCCTTACTGTTGATGGGGTACAGGTTCAGCCGGCAGGCCGCGCTGGCCAGGTACTCGCCGTACTACTTGCTGTACGGGAGGCACCCGCTGCTGCCAGTGGCGATCCGGGAGCGGGTCGAGCCGGTGGTGGACCTGGAGGACCCTCGGCTATGGATGGCCGTCTGCGAGGAGCGCGGGAGGCTCTTCCAGCGCGTCATGCCGATGGCGATGGAGAACCTGGCGATTGCGCAGCATCGAGACAAGCTACGCTACGCCAAGGTGCGCTCGGGCCGATACCAGCCCAAGCTGCTGAAGTTCGATGTGGGGGACTACGTGTATGTCCAGCGCCAGCAGAGGAGCACGCTGGATGCCGGGGTCATGCGGACGGTGCTGCGCGTCAAGGAGGTGCGTCCCAGCGGCGTCCTTCTGCTGATGGGGAGCTGCGACACGTCGGTGGCGGAGCACGCGAAGAACTGCGCTCCCTGCCATCTCCCCAACCTGGACCCTACAGTAGATCCCAGTCAGGCCAAGCCCAGGCCTGGCATCACCTGCGAGGTGTGCGGCAGCGGGCAACGTAGGACGTCGATGCTCATGTGTGATGCATGCAACGACGGATGGCACATGGCATGCTTGGAGCCAAAAGTGGCTGAGCTGCCCGAGTGACACTGGTTTTGCCCTCGTTGTGCCTAGGCTGTCAGGAGGAGTCAAGCCCCACAGGAAGTGCAGCTGCCCAGTCCAGGCTGCTGGGGGGGGGGGTGTGGCACCTTATTTGTCACATTCTTTACGTCAGTCTGGCTTGGGGCGACGTCGTGCGGGTCAGGGTCAGTGCCAGCGACTACGAGGCTTGGACTGGCCCGCCGGCGAAGCCGCAGGTCAGGCGCTTCGACGCCATGCTAGCGCTACCCGGGCAGGCACGACAGCTGTCATGCCCGGGCGCGTCGGCGTCGTCGTAGTGTCGTGCAGAGGGTGGTTGGGCGGAACGTGCCAGGTCATCATACCGGTACACGTGGCATAGGCAGGAGAGGTGTGAACGGGACCCTCGGAGGAGTAGACCCCGGGAAGCGGCGCCACCCGTGCGGGCAGAGGGAGAGCACCGGGGGCGTCGAAATGGCTAAGTCCTGTACCTCCTGCCTTGACCCCCCCGCGGGGGTAAGTCACGTGGCTGGCGGAGAGAGACCCATCTCTCCGCAAGTCCTCTTGGAGAACCGGGGCGCCCTAGCGATGGCGGCGCCGCGGAATGCGGGGATGCTGGCGCGGGTTCTGGGGGTGTAGAGCGGGCGCACCAGTGAGGCCGAAGCGGGGGAGATCCCCCGGCGGGGGTGACACGCACTGTAGATGAGCGAGTGAGAGAGCGAGCCTTTATAGGTGTGGCACCTTATTTGTCACATTCTTTACGTCAGTCTGGCTTGGAGCGACGTCGTGCGGGTCAGGGTCAGTGCCAGCGACTACGAGGCTTGGACTGGCCCGCCGGCGAAGCCTTAGGTTAGGCGCTTCGACGCCATGCTAGCGCTACACGGGCAGGCACGACAGCGTGCCCCTCTTGGGCGTGCCCCGCTTGGGAGTGCCCCTCGTGGGCGTGCCCCTCGTGGGCGTGCTCCGCAGTAGCCACTGCCGCAGCAGCTGGCCCTGCAGCAGCCGCTGCCTCAGCAGCCGACCGCTCTGCCTCCCGAGGAGGGCTCGGCCGCGCACTGGAGGTGTGCGATACCATGCTGGACAAGTGGGCCCGCCTAGGAGCGGGCAACCCCCGCCCATCCAGAAATACCCCTTGCTAGGATCCGCCCGTTCAAGGAGCATCTTTGGCCCGCCGCCTGGCAGGCCTTGGAGCGACCCGCTCACACCCCTGAAGGGGGGTGGCACGGGGGAAGCACTACGAGCCTTGAGCCGAGACCTGACAGGAGTTCGGACCGGCAAAGCCCAGGAGCAGCCTTGCCGCCGCAGCCGCCGCCGCAGCCTGCTGCGGGGCTCGCTGCGGGGAGTCCGTGGCTGCGCCCGTTGGGTGCCAGTTGCTGGCTCGCGCCCAGGAGGTGGGGTCGCCGCCGGACGGCGGGGCCACAGGGCCTGTCTTCCGCTGCGCTTTGCGCTAGTGCTTTGCCGTGTAGTGGGTTGGTCCCTAAACCCCCTACAGCCGAACTTAACAAGGACGACTCACCCTAACTGCGTGTGGGGGCGAGTTCACTACAGCCCACCATCGGGAAGGCGGGCCCGACAAGGGAAATCTAGTGCGATGGCAGGCCACGCAGCTCCCTTCTGGAGGCGGCGGCCGTGCTGCGGCGCCGCCTTGCGGCGGCGCCCTGCGGCGCCGGCTTGCGGGGGGGTCACAGGTGTGGCGCGGCGTCACAGGCGCGCCACACGTGTCACATACACGTCATTGCGAGCACGACGGCAGAATACATGCCGAGAAGCTCCGCTGTGGAAGTCCAGGATTTGCCGCCTCGGCTGGAGGCATTGCGCCTACACGTCATATCGTCAGCAGGCGCGTCACACCGCGCGACACCTCCTGCGGCGCTCTCGCGCGTCCCACGCGCGTCGCACGTGTCAGTCGCGAACGCGTCAGTGGTTAGCGCTTAACTCGAAGTAAGCGTCCCGTAACGCCGGGGACGTTACAGTGAGGGCGCACCAGACGCCAACACCTGAGGTACGGCAAGGCGAGTGCCAAAGCAGGGACCACCCTTGCCGAGGCATCACACAATACCAATCTCACCACGAAGTCCACGACGTCCACGGGCACATGGTTGCACTTAGGCCAGCTTAGAGCCGGTTGGACCACCAGGGCCCATGTCTCACACATTAGACTGGCCAGCCCGTATTACACGGCAGCACAGCTGATAGCTGATATACAGACGCCACCGTGGCGTGTAGTAGCGCGCACAGACCACTCGTGGCACACAGACCCTTCACGAATACGCACGTAGAGCTCAGAGAGGTCAGCTGTGGATTGCCGAGAGCTTGGCGAGTGGGACGCAGTCCTGCATCCCGCACTCCTGAAGCAGTCAAGGTAGCCAACGCATCAGCTCCCTCTATTGTTGCGACTCACAGGGATCGCGTCCAGGGCGATAACGGTATGATGCCAGACACTCAGCTCATTGAGCTTGACGCCGAGTCAAATGTTGCTGTGTGTGAAAGTACGTCAACGGGCAATGATCCGTGACCACTGCAAATTCCAAACCCTCGAGGTAGCAACGCCAGACACTTGAGGTGTAACATTCCCTTCGTTTGGGTGTGCCAACGGTGCTGGTAACCTTACATGGTCGTACCGTGTTCACCGTTTGGAAGTCCCAAACGGTACCGGTAGCTCTGCTCCACTGTTTGTACCTTAGTACGGCCCCATGCCCCAGGTTTCGTATCGCACGTGCTTCGCCCAGGAGGCACCGCTTCGCGCCTCCTTGGAGCCGCCCGAGGCGCCGCATCGCGCCCCCTTGGTGCCGCCAAGGCTCGCTCCGCGCCTCCTTGGTTCCGCACACGGCGCACCGTCGCGCCCCAGGGGTGCCACCTACGGCGCCCCTCCATCTCTCATTGGTGCCACCTCAGGCGCCCCGCCACCTCTCATTGGTGCTTGTCTGAAGCGCCGCGGTCGCGCCTCTCCTTGGTGCCGCCCGAGTCGCCGCGTCGCGCTGCCCAAGGCGCCGCTTCGCGCCTCCTTGGTGCCGCCCAAGGTGCCGCCCAAGGCGCCCTTTCGTTCGGCCCGTCCCTTCGGGGGAGGGCCTTGGGGGCGACCCTCGTCAAGCCCTCTAGGGAGGGGTGGCAGATGGAACGCTTATCAGTAGTAGGTCAAGGCCAGACTCCTCAGTCGGACCCGTGACGCCAAGAGAGGCACAGCCCTGCTGCCGCCTGCTGCCCAGCCCGTCGCCGCAGCTCGTCGCTGCGGGCCTCGCCGGCTCTTTGTAAGTTTCATGGCTGCGCCCCTTGCGGGGACAGGTGCTGACCCTCGGTGAGTCGCCGCCTTTCGGCGGTTCCTCACGGTAAGACATCCGTTGCCTCTTTGACCCGCATTGGTGCCGTGCTCTTGCAAGAGGGTCACCCGGCAGCGTTTGAGAGTCGCCTGCTGATCCCTGCAGAGCGAAATACACTAACGGGCAAGCAGAAATTGCTGGCTGTGGTGCACGCCTTATGTAACGTCCCTGTCCCTAATCACACAGTTAGGGTCAGAATGTCCTGTTTGGGTTTCGGACATAGGGTGGTTCGGAGACAACCCCCTTACAAAGTGGACCGCCAGCGCACACAGCGCACACATACGCGCACATAGCGCAGCATGGTTCTCCCTAAATCCCCGCGCACTCGATCATGATAAGGTTGCATTCGGCTCTAACATGCCTGTTAGGGAGCGAAGGCTACATAGGTGGCCTCTTGCCTGGCAAGCCACCCGCTCGCCAGCTGGACGGGCCACTTGTCGTCATGTAACGGTAATAGCAACGTGTGGCTTCTACCAACGGCGGGATCGTTACAGGCAGGCCATGAGGCGACCCGCACGCAATCGTGTGCTGACCCGTGGTTACTGAGCAGTCAATCTGCAGTAGGTAATATACGTCATCAGATGTGCTTGCCGTCGTACTTGACCGCTTTGGGCCCCCGTACACGCATGTCCCTGGAAGGGGAGTTGGCACGGTGAAGCACTTGGGCTGAGACCCGACATTAGAAGGTTCTGACCAGTGAAACTAGCCTAGAGGGCGCAGCCCCGCAGCAGCCGCCGCAGCTCGCTGCGAGGCCTGCTGCGGGGAGCTCGTGGCTGCTTCCCTTCGAGACAGCTGCTGGCTGGTGCCCGCGAGGTGGAGTCTCCGCCTGACGCCGGTACAAAGGGCCGGTCCTCCGCTGCGTTGATGCACGAGTGCTTCGCTGTGTATAGGGATTGGCTTCTGAAACCCTGACAGCCGAACTCAAGAAGGACAACTCAACCCTAAGAGTGTGGGTAGGGCCAGGTCATTACCTTCTTGCCTCACAGGCAAGTGATCGTCCGCCCGCAGCTGGTTACGTGGTGGCGAAGGATGACCAGGCAATTGCTGTCGAGGTGAAGTGCCGCATGGCATCAGAAGTGCCACGGCGAGAGGTGGCACACCCGCCCTCCGCCCGCAGGCACTTCAAACACCCAGGCGACTCTTTCAGCTTCAGAACCAACAATAAGGCCAACATAGCAGAAATCACCTTGCAGTGTTAGCGTCACAGAAAATAGACGAGAACAGCCTCATGCAAAGATACCTCCAGATAAACAGGCGACGACCTTAACCCCGTACAGAGTCAAGGGTCAGCGCGTCCTGATTGGGTTCGGGCTTGGTTGCAGGTAATCCATGAGGCTCCTGTAACGCGAAGCACCAGCGCACTTCAGTGAAGCACCGGCGCACACAGTCCAGCGGATGTATTGGCCTGAGGCAGTGTAAGGAACCTCGCCCTACACACGCAGTTAGGGTGAGCAGTCCTTCTTGAGTTGGGCTGTAGGGGGTTTAGGGACCAACCCACTACACAGGCAAAGCACTAGCGCATAGGCGCAGCGGAAGACAGGCCCCGTGGCGCCGCCGTCCGGCGGCGACTCCACCTCCTGGGCGCAGGCCGGGGCAGCAGGCCCCGCAACAAGGTGCGGCGGCGGCTGCAGCGGCGAGCAGCGGCAAGGCTGCTCCTGGGCTTCACCGGCTCGAACTCCCCCGAGCCTCCGCCCCCAAGGCTCTTCGTGCTTCCCCGTGCCCACCCCCCTCCAGGGGTGTGAGCGGGTCGCCCCAAGGCCTGCCCTTGCGGGCGGGCCCAAGGTCCCCCCTTGGCAGGGTGGAACCTGGCGAGGGATATTTATGGACGGGCGGGGCCCGCCTCTGGGCGAACCACTTGCCTGGCAAGCCAGCCCGCCACCTGGCGGGCCCACTTGTCCCAAATAGCCGGTCATGTAATGCCAACAGAGCCATGTGGCTTAACCAAATGGCTGGTTCATTACATACCTCCCCACTCTGGTGTTCACGTCCTCGGGAACAACGAGAAAACAGCCGACAGGTATTAAGATGCCCGACGGCTGCTGCCTCTACCGAGCCTAGGAGAATTACCACCCTTGGCCAGATATTCCCTGAGAGCATCTGGACAATTTGCCAGATTGGCCGCAGGCTCCCACGTGTTGTGCTCAGGCCCATACCCGAGCCACTTCACCAGATACTCACGGGTCTTACGCCCTCGAGGCTTGTCCCTGTGAGACAAGATCTCTTCCACCTCAAACTCAAGATCATCCTCGATGACTAGTGGAGGTGGGGGCGGTTGGACACGACCATCCGAAAGGAAGGCCCTCAGCTGAGACACATGGAAGACGTTATGGACCTTCCAATGCACCGGTGTCTTCAACTCGTAGGACACCTTGCCCACAAGGCGTACTACTGCAAATGGTCCAACCCATTTGGGCAGCAACTTGCGCATACCCACAGCCCGCAAGGATAAGTGCTTCGTGCTCAGCAGCACTTGCGCACCAACATCGAAGGACACGTCCTTCCGATGTTTGTCAGCATAAGCCTTCTGGCGACTCTGGGCAATTTCCAAGAAATGTCGAGCTCGTCTCTGAGCCTCCAAGAGGGTCCCAGTAAAGGCTGCCGTGGCGGGAACTCGTTCCGGCCTCCCCACCTGAAGTGGAGCTCGGGGATGCTGACCATAGTTGAGGAAGAATGGAGTCTCTTTGGTGGACGCATGATAGGCATTGTTCACAGCATATTCAGCTGGAGCCAAATAGTCATCCCAGTCAGTCTGGCTAGAGTTGACAAAATGCCTCAACATGTCCTCAAGAACTCGATTCATTCGCTCAGTTTGGCCATCCGTTTGTGAATGGAAGGCTGTGGACATGGACTGCTTCGTGCCAATAAGCTTGCAGACTTCTTTCCAGAAGTGACCTGTAAAGCGAGGATCGCGGTCCGAGACCAGCCTCTCAGGTATTCCATGTAGCTTCCACACCTTACCCACAAAGATGCCAGCAAAATCCTTTGCCGATGCCCGCGTAGTAGTGGGAGCAAAATGCACCAGTTTACTCAGGCGATCCACAAAGACGACAATGGCATCATAGCCGTTCCGCGTCTTAGGCAATCTTGTGATAAAATCCACACTTACATCAGACCAATTCCGCTCCGGAATCTGCAAGGGCTGATGTAATCCGGCAGGCTTGCCAGAGATTGCCTTACCACGCTGGCATGTGGCACAGCTTGCCACAAAAGCGCGGACCTGGGCTAAAAAGCCCTTCCACCAAAAGAGGCGGCGCACAGCCTGTTTGGTTTTTCTCACTCCCAAATGACCACTGAAAGGCGTATCATGCAGCTCCTGCGTTATGTCTGTGCGCAAGGCATTGCAGTTCGGGACCACAATAGCCTCACCTTGCCACCAGAAGCCTTTGTCATCAGTGAGGGTGCTTACGTTGGCGGCTTCAGCAAACCATGGATCTGTGCCATACCCTTTACGGATACGCACGTAGAGCTCAGAGAGCTCAGCCGTGGTGTGCCGAGAAGCTTGACGAGTCGGACGCAGTCCTGCAACCCGCACTCCAGAAGCATTCAAGGAAGCCAACGCATCAGCGCCGTGAATGTCGCGACCCACAGGGTCTGCAACATTAAGACGTCCAGGGCGATAAACCCACTGGAAATCGAATTGTGCCATGCACTCAGCCCATCGAGCTTGACGCCTCGTCAAATGCTGCTGCGTGTGGAAATATGTCAACGGGCAATGATCCGTGACAATTGTAAATGCCACACCTTCCAGGTAGCAGCGCCAGACACGTAAGGCGTGCACCACAGCCAGCAATTCCTGCTCGCCCGTAGTGTAATTTCGCTCTGCAGGGATCAGCAGGCGACTCTCAAACGCTAACGGGTGACCCTCTTGCAAGAGCACGGCACCAACGCCGGTCAAAGAGGCATCGCAGACGAGTTCATATGGCACGCCTTCACGAGGAAAGGCCAGCACAGGCGGAGATGTCAACGCCTGCTGTATTTCCTCCAATGCCCTCTGGCATTCGGACGACCAATACCAAGGTACGTCCTTACGAGTCAGCTTCGTAATAGGAAGTGCCACGTTCCCATAGCCTTGTAGGAACTTTCGGAAATAATTTGCGAATCCCAAAAAGGAGCGCAATTGAGGCACAGTTTGTGGGACAGGCCAATGCCGTACGACCGAAGTCTTCTTGGGATCGACACGTATGCCGTCTTTGCCCACAACATGCCCGAGGTATGTCAGCTCTGGCTGGTTAAATGCGCACTTGGACCGCTTTGCATACAATTGATTTTCACGCAGCAACTGCAGCACTTGGCGCAGGTGCTTCACGTGATCCTCAGGCGTTTTGCTGAACACCAGTATGTCATCCAAGTAAACCAGCACAAAATGGTAGAGCAGGGGGCCAAAGACCCTCGACATCACCGCTTGGAACGTAGCCGGTGCATTGGTCAAACCAAAGCTCAGCACCTTGAACTAAAAATGTCCAAGCGGCGTACAAAACGCCGACTTCGGAACATCCGCAGGCGTGATTCGAATTTGATGATACCCACTTGCCAGGTCCAGGGAGCTAAACACCGTAGCCCCTGCGAGCCAATTGAACAGATCATCTATCCGAGGCAATGGATATCGGTTCTTGATAGTAAGCTTATTCAAAGCCCGATAATCAATGCACATCCTTAGAGTGCCATCCTTCTTTTTGACAAAGAGGATGGGTGCTCCCTATGGCGACTGAGATGGCTCAATGTAGCCCCTCGCCAGCAGGTCCTCGACCTGGGATTGCATTTCCCGAAATTCGAGAGGGCTCAGCCGGTACATGGGACGGAAAGGCGGGTTAGCGCCTGGCTCCAATGGATTTGTATGAGCCACACCTCGGTGAGGAGGTAGACCGTCCGGAAGAGAGTCGGGAAACACATCCGCAAATTCTTCCAGCAGCTTATCAAGAACCCCGCCATGTGAATCCGCAGCATTCACACACAAGTCAGGCTTAGAACCATCGGCCAATGTCACTCTAGGCAGGCCATCTGCTTGCAAATGCAAGCCAGTGGAGCACACCAAATCCCTTTTGACGAAGGACACTGAGGCCCCTGAGTCTATGAGGATCCTCGCTGGTGCCGCAGCAACCAGCCCCTCAAAAAGCATTGTGTGTCCCCCATGGACACTGCCAAGGAATGGGGTGCGAGCGACATATACCCTGACCGCTGTCGGGTAAGGCCTTAGCCGAGTGGCATCAACACTACGCCTAAGGAGCCTGTGTCCCGCCTCGTGCGAGCACAACAGCGAAATCCCAAGCGGAGCTTGATCAACCACGCCGCGCTTCTGTGGCACAATGAAGAACAGCATTTCTCCAGGCCGACGGCACTCAGGCCAGCTCAGATAGACATCTGCAGCCTCTTGCAAGTCATTGTGGGCAATCCACACAAATAGAGGCCCTCCGGCCTCCAGACCTTGCAGTAAAGCAGAAATGGAGCGCACAACCGGTATGTTGGTTGGCGGGCCAGCGATGCCAGCAAGATCAAACAGCTCAAGTGCGTCTGGCTGAATGAGATGGCTTGCAGAGGCAGGGGTCAAGCATCACGCTTGCCCTTGGGAATTGCCCTGGTCCCGGCCCATAGGGCGCTGTGGACGTGGCCGTGAGGAAGAGGGACCTGCCGCCGGGCAGTCCCTGAGCTGATGGCTCTTGGCACCGCATTTGAAGCAGCTGCCGGCGCCTTCCACCCGCGGCTTGGGGAAGTCGCCTTGAGGTCGAGCGTTCAAGCCGTGCCTCGGGTCGAATCGCTTCTTGCTTCGTTCTGCATCAAAGCCGCCTGCCTCCAGCAGGGGACGCTTGCCTGGACCGGCAATGTCCGGCGTGCTGAGCACCTTGCGGGCGTGCTCCACCATCTTGGTGAAGTCCGTGACCAGTTGGGCCGTTGCGGAATCCACCGCGACCCAATTGCGAAAACGAGAAGGCAGTCCAGCCTTGAATCGCCAGCATTGGTCTATTGGCTTCATCGGCTCGCTGCGAAGCTTGGACAGCAGCAGCCGAAATCGCCGCACATAGGGCTCAAAGCCCTCTCTCCCCTCGCCCCTCATGCGGAGAGCATCCAGCTCATCGCGGGCGCGCAGCTCTGCGTGTGGGTCGCCATAAGCCGACGTAAGCGAGCTGCAGAAGAAGTCCCAGTCACCGGACTCCTCGGGCGTAGAGCTCTTCTTTAAGGTGTTCCACCACTCCCGGGACTCCCCTGAGAGGTAGGTGGCAGCGAGGCGCACGCGTGCCCCTGCGTCCGTGTTGGAGCAGACGAACCATTCGTCCATTTTGTCCAGCCATGGCTGCAAGCCTCCCCGATCATCGTGACCGGAGAATTGCCGGGGTGCATGGGCCCTGGCAAGTCCATGCTCAGGGTTGCCACTGCTCTTGCGCATAAGCTGCAACGAGGCATCCACCTCTTGCATGTGCCGCTCTTCGGCGCGCTGCTGGACGAGGAGGGCGCGCTGCTCCGCGCAGATCCTCGCAAGAAGACGATGTTGAGCTGGGTCCGTCGTAGACTGGGCTGCTGCCAGATCTCGAGTAAGGAGTGCAACGCGTTGCAAGTCCCCAGCCGACAAGCCCTCCAGGCCTCCGGCTCCCAGCTCCACGTGCCCCTCGTGGGCGTGCCCCGCTTGGGCGTGCCCCTCGTGGGCGTGCCCCTCGTGGGCGTGCCCCTCGTGGGCGTGCCCCGCGTGGGCGTGCCCCGCGTGGGCGTGCTCCGCAGCGGCCACTGCCGCAGCAGCTGGCCCTGCAGCAGCCGCTGCCTCAGCAGCCGACCGCTCTGCCTCCCGAGGAGGGCTCGGCCGCGCACTGGACGTGTGTGATACCATGCTGGCTGAAGAACACTGAGTGATCAATTCAGGCTCCACCAGTCAGCAAATCACACACTCCATACTGCAATACAGGACATCGCAAGACTGGTGCACCAGCGAGCGAGCAAGCAAGGCAGCGCGCAACTCCACACCTCAATCAGCAGGCAGGCAGACAGCCGCAGATATGACCAGGACCGATGCACACGGTCACTGCTGGCCACACGACTGACCTTACCACACAAAGGCTGCAGGCTCAAGCCACACCTCAAAAGAAGCGAACGCAGCAAGTGGTCCTCAAGGATCAGTCGGTCAATCCGGCGTTGGTCGTTGCTGGCTCACAGCGCGAAGATGGCTCCGCACCCGGCGCTTCCGCTGAGCCGCCTCACGAACCAACGTCTGGCAAGCACTTTATCTTTGACAGAAAAAAAGTCAGTCCAGCACATCAGGGTGAACCTTGCACCATCAGCGGCGAGCACAATAAGTCACAATTGCGATGGATGCAAGACCGCCTCTGATACCAGATGTAAGGAACCTCGCCCTACACACGCAGCTGGGGTGAGCAGTCCTTCTTGAGTTGGGCTGTAGGGGGTTTAGGGACCAACCCACTACACAGGCAAAGCACTAGCGCATAGGCGCAGCGGAAGACAGGCCCCGTGGCGCCGCCGTCCGGCGGCGACTCCACCTCCTGGGCGCAGGCCGGCGCAGCAGGCCCCGCAACAAGGTGTCGCGGCAGCTGCGGCGGCGGGCAGCGGCAAGGCTGCTCCTGGGCTTCACCGGCTCGAACTCCCCCGAGCCTCCGCCCCCAAGGCTCTTCGTGCTTCCCCGTGCCACCCCCACTCCAGGGGTGTGAGCGGGTCGCCCCAAGGCCTGCCCTTGCGGGCGGGCCCAAGGTCCCCCCTTGGCAGGGTGGAACCTGGCGAGGGATATTTCTGGACGGGCGGGGCCCGCCTCTGGGCGGGCCACTTGCCTGGCAAGCCAGCCTGCCACCTGCGGGCCCACTTGTCCCAAATAGCCGGTCATGTAATGTCAACAGAGCCATGTGGCTTAACCAAATGGCTGGTTCATTACAGGCAGCGCCAGCAGGCGGTGACTTCCTCTTGGGCACGAGTCAGCAACTGTTTCCACAAGGGTCGCAGCCACAGTACATAGACGGAGAGTGCCGACAGTGAGCTGCAGCAGCAGAGCTTCGCCTCTCTGTGGCGTCGCTGCACGAGATTCCGAGTCCAGTCTCTGCCCATTATTATCTGCACTTCACATGCCACTCTTCCTCGAGGGTGTGAAAAGGGATGCGCCGTGGGCCACCACTTGGAGGGGCGGGCCCGATGAGGTTGATAGAAACATGGCGAGCAGGTCCAAGGACCTGCTCGTCTCAAAGCTCGAGCAAGATAAAACGAAATTTGAAATTGGCCAAAGCTTAGTAAATGTCTTTGTCTTTCCAGTACCAAAGTGACCTACCTCTATAGTGCAGCTCATGCACGGTGCGTACGCAAGGCATCACAGGAGGGGAACACAACGTCACCTTGCTCCCGATGCCTTGGTCAGACATCAATCTGCGTGCTTTGATTGCACTTGCAAGCGAATAGTTGGTCTATGATCGTCCCGAGTACGCACATACATCTCAAGGAGGCTGGTTGTGAAATGCCGAGTGATGATTGATGGAGTAGATGGTGAATCAGCTAGTAGGGTTGGGTGACCATCTAACCCGTCCTATTGGGCCTTGATGGCCTCCCTGGATAGTAGAGAGGCTTCCGCAGATCAGCAGCCGCGTTCCGTTATTCCAGGTCGGGCTAAGAGCTGCGGCGATCCTGCTGCTCTGTGCGCCCTAGCTATGGCTGCCACCCACTAAGGTGCGGCTTGGTGTGCAGCCAGGCGGAGCCTGTGCTAGTCCGGCCTCTGTGTTCGGCCAGCCGGAAATTATTGTAGTCCGGGCTCCTATGTGCGGCCAGGCAGAGTTCTGTGCTTTTTTGGACGTTGTGTGCTACCAGACTAACCTCTGTGTGATACCACGAGCGGAACTGCATCTGTACCACCGAGACGAGAGCAATCTGCTGGGTCCTCCCGATCAGGGCAAACGCTCAATGGAGGACTGTACTGAAGCAGTTCTTTGGTTAAGCCACATGGCTTTGTTGGCATTACATGACCGGCTATTTGGGACGAGTGGGCCCGCCAGGGCTGGCTTGCCGGGCAAGTGGCCCGCCCACAGGCTGGCCCCGCTCGTCCAGAAATACGCCTCGCTAGGATCCGCCCGTTCAAGGGAGGATCTTTGGCCCGCCGCCTGGCAGGCTATGGGGCGACCGGCTCACACCCCTGGGGGGGGGGTGGCACGGGGAAGCACGAAGAGCGTTGGAGGCTGAGGCTCGGGAGGAGTTCGAACCGGTGAAGCCCAGGAGCAGCCTTGCCGCTGCTCGCCGCCGCAGCCGCCGCCGCACCTTGCTGCGGGGCCTGCTGCGCCGGCCTGCGCCCAGGAGGTGGAGTCGCCGCCGGACGGCGGCGCCACGGGGCCTGTCTTCCGCTGAGCCTATGCGCTAGTGCTTTGCCTGTGTAGTGGGTTGGTCTCTAACCCCCCTACAGCCCAACTCAAGAAGGACTGCTCACCCTAACTGCGTGTGTGGGGCGAGGTTCCTTACATTTGGTATCAGAGGCGGTCTTGCATCCATCGCGCTTGTGACTTATGGTGCTCGCCGCTGATGATGCAAGGATCACCCTGATGTGCTGGCCTGACCTTTTTTCTGTCAAAGATAAAGTGCTTGCCAGACGTTGGTCCGTGAGGCGGCTCAGCGGAAGCGCCGGGGGCAGAGCCATCTTCGCGCTGTGAGCCAGCAACGACCAACGCCGGATTGACCGACTGATCCTCGAGGACCACTTGCTGCGTTCGCTTCTTTTGAGGTGTGGCTTGAGCCTGCAGCCTTTGTGTGGTAAGGTCAGTCTTGTGGCCAGCAGTGACCGTGTGCATCGGTCCTGGTCATATCTGCGGCTGTCTGCCTGCCTGCTGATTGAGGTGTGGAGTTGCGCGCTGCCTTGCTTGCTCGCTCGCTGGTGCACCAGTCTTGCGATGTCCTGTACTGCAGTATGGAGTGTGTGATTTGCTGACTGTCGGAGCCTGAATTGATCACTCAGTGTCCTTCAGCCAGCATGGTATCGCACACCTCCAGTGCGCGGCCGAGCCCTCCTGGGGAGGCAGAGCGGTCGGCTGCTCAGGCAGCGGCTGCTGCAGGGCCAGCTGCTGCGGCAGTGGCTGCTGCGGAGCACGCCAACGAGGGGCACGCCCACGAGGGGCACGCCAACGAGGGGCACGCCCACGAGGGGCACGCCCAAGCGGGGCACGCCCACGAGGGGCACGCCCAATAGGGGCACGTCGAGCTGGGAGCCGGAGGCCAGGAGGGCTTGTCGGCTGGGGACTTGCAACGCGTTGCACTCTCTGACTCGGGATCTGGCAGCAGCCCAGTCTACGACGGACCCAGCTCAACACCGGCTTCTTGCGAGGATCTGCACGGAGCAGCGCGCCTGTAAGGAACCTCGCCCTACACAAGCAGTTAGGGTGAGCAGTCCTTCTCGAGTAAAGCTGTAGGGGTAATAGGGACCAAACCACTACACAGGCAAAGCACTAGCGCATAGGCGCAGCGGAAGACAGGCCCCGTGGCGCCGCCGTCCAGCGGCAACTCCACCTCCTGGGCGCAGGCCGGCGCAGCAGGCCCCGCAGCAAGGTGCGGCGGCGGCTGCGGCGGCGAGCAGCGGCAAGGCTGCTCCTGGGCCTTGTTTAGTTTGCACTCGCCTCTGCTTGAACTGTGTATTGGCTTGAATTGGCCTCCCTTTTCATTTCATGCGCCCCGCGCGCCTTTCCCGGGTCAGCAGTAGAAAGTCAGATGAGCAGAGATTGCGGCTGCTGATATTAAAAGAGCGGCTGTGAAAACGGGGGGAAGCGGCTGCTGATATTAAAAGAGCGGCTGTGAAAGCCAGCCAGATGCATACAGGTGTTCTCGACGGAGCCACAGGGCTAGACAGCCAGGGCGCTCTTAGTAACCCCGTGTCAGCAGTAGGAAGTCAGATGAGCTGAGGGGAGGAAGAGCAACCCCGCTGCGCAAGCCAGAGGCTGCTGCAAGGGCACGACCAGCGCGGCGATGCAAAGCAAGCGCTTGGGAACNTAAGGCGATCTGGCGGTCGTGAGGCGGCGCTCGGCGCAGTGCGCGACCTCGCGCCGCCGCCGCCGCCGCCGCCGCCGGGGGGCTGAGCTAGGTTGGCACTGCCGCCGGGGAAACCCTAACTCGCGGGGGGGGGCTTGACTCGAGGGCCAATAACCACGGGCCAACCCGGGCACTCCCTGCGGGTGGCTGGGTGAGGTCCGGTTATCCCGCTGTGTGCGCTGGTTAGCCGGCGGCGAGCCCTCAAGACGTTCCCGGCCTCCGCCGGAGCGCCACGTCAGCGGCCCCCCCGGGGCAGACGGGACGGCGGTCGGGCCCGTGACGGCCTCGTAGACGGTGGTCTTCGGTGTTAAGACCTTAACCGCCGCCCTGATGGGGCCGCCCGGCTGCAAAACCGCCAATCGGCGCTCCTGCGCGGGGCGGCTGGCGGCCAATCCGGTGCCGCCCCGCAGATCTTCTGCGGCGGTTAAGGCGCTAACCCTCACTTTGGGAGGCTGTCAGAGAGCTGCTCCCCGCTAACGGCGTCGCCGTTAGCCCTTGACGGCCGCCGATCAGTGGGTCGTGACCACGTCGGGTGCTTGGAGGACCGAGCTGGCCCTTGGCCGCCGCCATGGCGGCCCGCGGCGCCGCGTGAGCCGCCGCCGCAGC
>WELB01000143.1:0-62420 GCA_009602725.1 Spirogloea muscicola
AAAAAAAAAAACATAGAGGGGCTAGCAAAGCCAGCCCAGAAAAGAATGGACATTGTCCGCAGGCCTCAAAAGGCCACAAAACAGTGCCAGGAAAGACAAGACTACACACCAAGACACGAAATGATGCAGATGGAAGCTTAGTAACCACGAGTGAGCAACAACAGCAAATCAGAATGCCTCGAAGCAGGAAAAGCGGGGCACTCTACCGAGACCCTATCCTCAATGGGCGAACCCTCCCACCTAACTGCCTGATTGGGGTGCGCCAGTGTGAGTGCGGCTTCCGTGCAGAGGGTGCTGAGCTCGCCACTCACATGCTGCGATGCCCCACTGGACCAGAAGTGGTGGGCATCCACAACCTCCTCCGTGATGCTCTGGCGGGTTTGATGCGCGACGCCGGGTACCGTGCTGTCGTGGAAGTGAACAACATCATGCCTATCACCACGGATGCCCAGAGACGTCATCGATGCCGCACACTTGACATTGTGGGCGTGCAACCTGGTGGAGGACCACGGGCTTTGGTCGATGTTGTGGTTACGGAGGCCTCTAAAGGTCCAGCATCGACACACATCGCTGGCCACGCAGTGGGCAGTGCTGAACAAAGAAAGTTGCAGCACTACTCCGATTACCCCCGATGTGATCAGCTCTTGCCAGCGGCAATCTTTGGCTGCTTAGGTCGTCGTTTCCTTACTCTCCTTCAAAACATAGCCAATCTAGGCTACACACGACAAGCAGATGTGTTCCCGGCTGAGATGGGCTTGCCTGCTGCATATCTGTCGTTCTTGCGACGACGAGTTTCGGCCTGTTTGCAGCGTGCTCAGGCTAATGCTTTGCACCAGAAAGCTGGGCGAGCACTAGTTGGTGGCAGAAGGGCTTCGTATCTGCCATCTAGTATTCAAGCATCGGTTAGCGACCTTTATGTTTTGACCCGTGGTTACTGAGCGGGTCAATCTATTGTACGTTATGTAGGTCGTAGATGTGCTTGCCTTTGTACTTGGCCATTTGGCCTTCGTTTGTTTCGAATACACGAAATTTTCCTTTGGGGCAAGGAGCGAAAATGTGCTGATCACCCCGTTGGTGATGAATGCGCGGCCCTGGCGATGGATGTACACGGGGCTTTCGGCAGCCGCTGGCTGGATCCCCTTCAGCGGCTTGCCCGCCAAGCGATTGACGCCAGGCCATTCTCGTCCTTTGTTCAGGGCTTTCCCCCAGCTTTTCTGGGCTGGCATTTTCCAGCCCCTATCCTCAATGGGCGAGCCCTTCTCTCTTCTCTCATTGACCAGCGGCCGGGTCTGCCAGTGGCGATGCCCGGCTTCAGCGCCGCCGGTTCGCTCGCCCAAGTCTTCATCCGCATGCGCCTGGCGGTATCGCTTCAACGCTTCCTTGCCTTTTTCCGGCTCCTCTTTCTTTGGCTTTGGACATTGTCCATTCTTTTTTAGGCTGGCTTTGCCAGCCCCTCTTCTCTATGGGCGCACACTTCTTCTGCCCACGCCGTCCACACGCGAGCAGGCCGTGCTATGGCCGCCGCCTCTGGGTCTCGGCGGAGTGCCTCTTTCCCTGCTCGCTGCTTAGCTCGTAGTTTGGCCCCTTCGAACCTTGTCAATTCTTTTCGGGCTGGCTTCTCACAGCCCTTGCCCTCATTGGGAGAGCCACTTCTTCTTTCCCTGCAGCGAGCTACTCAGACCTGATGTTGCTCACTTGTGGGTACTGAGCTTCCCTCTGCATCGTCTCTGTGTTTTGCAGTGTTTTGTAGTGTAGTCCTTATTCCGGCTCCTCTTTTTTTGGCTTTGGACATTGTCCATTATTTTTAGGGCTGGTTTTGCCAGCCCTCTCTTCTCTATGGGCGAGCACTCTCTTTTCTCCCTGAGGCAGCAGCCATAGCGCGACCAGCGCGCGTGTGGACCGCATGAGCCTGAGAAGCAAGCGCGGCCAGAGAGCGCTGGAGCGAGACCGCAGTCTCATGTAAAAGGCCTGAGCGAGGGAGCCGGCAGCATTGAAGCCTGGCGAACCCGGCCGTCGCTCGATGGCCCGCCAGGCAAGCCGCTGGAGGGAATCCAGCCAGCCACTGCCGAAGGCCCCGTGAACGTCAATGGCCAGGGCAGCGAAGGCATCGCCTGGAGGGTGGTCAGCGTACTTGCGCTCCTTACTCCGAGCCGCCAAAGCGACCACGTGCCCGGCGAGCGTCGCCAACGTTGCGGGCTTCGCAGAGTCGACGCAATCTGCAGTCACCACGTCTGCGATGATGCGTGGACCTCCTCCGGGCGGGATGGCAACTAGGTCAGCGCGACGGGTGTGAAGCTGTCCGTCTGCGCCCCGCAGGATGGGCATGATTGTCGTATTTGCCACTGCCACCTGGTAGCCGGCCTCCAGGAACACACCCTGCACGGCGTCTCGCAGAACGTCGTGTGAACCGGTCCGCTCGCCCCCGTGCGCGCAGCGGAGCGTGTGGGCAGCCAGCGCCGCAGGGTCATCGTGGCGGGCACCGCACTCGCACTGTTGGACCCCGACGAGGCAGGGACGGAGGAGGCCCAGAAGCCGGTGGACCGCCATCCTAAAAACCTCGTCTTGCATTGTGAGCGCCGCGTAGAGTGGGAGCGCTGACAACCACGCCGCCGCCCCGGGGGGAAGAAGTGCTCGCCCGTAGAGGAGGGGCTGGCAAAGCCAGCCTTAAAAAGAATGGACAATGTCCAAAGCCAAAGAAAGAGGAGCCGGAAAAAGGCAAGGAAACGTTGAAGCGATACCGCCAGGCGCATGCAGAAGACTTGGGCGAGCGAACCGGCGGCGTTGAAGCCGGGCATCGCCACTGGCAGACCCGGCCGCCGGTCAATGGCCTGGCGGGCAAGCCGCCACAGAACACTACAAAGCACGTAGACGATGCAGAGGGAAGCTCAGGGCAAGCCGCCACAAAACACTACAGAACACGCAGACGATGCAGAGGGGAAGCTCGGTTCTCACGGGTGAGCAACATCAGGTCTGAGTAGCTCGCTGCAGGGAAAGAGGCACTCCGCCGAGACCCAGAGGCGGCGGCCATAGCACGGCCTGCTTGCGTGTGGACCGCATGGGCAAGGGATCGTTGAAAAGATACAGCCAGGCGCATGCGGAAGACTTGCGCGAGCGAACCGGCGGCGTTGAAGCCGGGCATCTTTCTTTGGCTTTGGACATTGTCCAATGTTTTTTGGGCTGGCTTTGCCAGCCCCTCTTCTCTATGGGCATCGCCCCTGGCAGACCCGGCCGCCGGTAAATGGCCTGGCGGGCAAGGGGAGGAGGCGGAGAAGTGGCACTCCCAATGGGTGCAAGGGCTGTGAAAAGCCAGCCCGAAAAGAATTGACAAAGGTTCGAAGGGGCCAGATGACAGAGGGGGCCTAAAAAGCGCTAAGCAGCTACGAAGGGGCGTGAAGATGCGATGTTAGAACGGGGGAACCCTAAACCCTAAAACCCTACACCCCTAAAATGAAGAAGGGCTCGCCCATTGAGGATAGGGGCTGGAAAAGAAGAAGAAGAAGTGGCTCTCCCAATGGGGGCAAGGGCTGTGAGAAGCCAGCCCGAAAAGAATTGATAAGGTTCGAAGGGGCCAAATTACGAGCTAAGCAGCGACTGCGGGGCCTGAAGAGGCTGGAAAAGGCCAGCCCAGAAAAGAATGAACAAAGGACGAGAAGGGGCCAGGGGAAGTACAGAGAACAACAAGCACAGAAAAGAAATGAAGCAGCTACGAAGCACTCAGTAACCCCTGCTAAGCAGCCTCAGGTCAGAGAGACTGGGTTCCTGGAAGCGGGTCCCCTGGCCAGAGCCAGAGGCAGCAGCGAGGCCCTAAAAAGCGCTACGCAGCTACGAAGGGTTGTGAAGATGCGATGTTAGAACGGGGGAGGATGGACCACGCAGTAGTTGACGAGTGAGGAGCCGCAATCCCGACAAACTAGCTGCCGGAAAGCTATCCCCCTGCCGAAAGCCTGAGGCCGCAGCGAGAGCACGGCCAGCACGCAGATGCAAGGCGTGGGCCATGGACCGCTGAAGGGAGACGGGCAATCGCATGCGGTATACCTGCTGGGCTGGAGAGGAGCCGGGCGCGTCCTCGAAGGTCGTGCGGCGGAAGGAGCTCCACCACCTGGTCACGGCCCTGAGCTCTCGTCGTCCTGCCCCGGCACCCCGGAGCTGCCTGCAGGCCCCGCAGCCCCCCGCGCGGCCGCGGCCCGCGGCCGCTGGCGCAGGGCCCAGCCGNGGCATGCCACGCTGGAGCTGCGAGAGGGCCTGGAGCGCCTGGAGCGCCTGGAGGCCGCCAGCGCCTCCTCCACCGCCGGCGGCGCGCCGGCTGACGGCCAGGCACTGTCCCCGCGCGCCGCGGACCTCACCCAGGGCCTGCGCCTCCGCCTCGCCGAGCTCGCGCGCACAGCCGCTGAGATGGACCGCATGTGGCGCTCCCAGCCCTCCAAGCCGCAGCGCGACCTCTGGAGGCGGTGAGCAGCGCAGAGCCTGCGCCTCCGGTGCGGCGCACCCGCCGTTGCCCTCCCCACCCTGCGGTGACGGTGCGGCTCTTGGCTGCTGCGCGCCCCCTCAAGGAAGGTGGAGCAGGTTGCGGAGGAGTCGGACGACCTGCGGCGGGGTTTGACAAGTACCTGCGACGCGAGCACCGCCGCCAGGCCGACGCGTCGGACCGCGCCGAGCTGCTCCACCGGCGGGTTGCGCTCTGACCCCCCGGGCTCCACTCCCGACTGTCCAGGCCTCCAGCCAGCCTCAGCTTGCTGCTGCGGACGCTCAGTCGGCCAGCCGGCGCTGCTGCAGGCAGAAGGCGCTCGGGTCCTGGAGGATTTTGACGAGGAGATGCAGTCCCTGCAGTCCGCCCGCAACTCCTCGCGCCTGCTCGACGAGGCCTACGCCACCGGGGCGGCCGTGCTCGGGCAGTTTGCTGAGCAGCGGGACCGCCTCAAGGTCATGTGGCTCACCTGATGCCCTGCTGTCAGAGATGGATTCTACCTCACAAAGACAAGCCTAGCCTTCCGTTGCTGAACTGCCTGGATGTGTGCATGGCTGAGCTCGCAGGCTGCTCAGCGGAAGGCTCTGGACGTCCTGAACACAGTGGGCTTGTCAGCTGTCGTGCTGCGGGCCATCGACCGGCGGCAGTGGACCGACAAAATGATTGCATACGCTGGCATGATTGTCACTCTGGTCGTGGTCTTTGTTGTATGGCGGTACACGCGTTGACTTAGGGAGGTTCCCTTACACCAGTTGGCACGTCAATTCAGAAGGGACATCACCTTTCTCACTCGCCTCATTTGTGAAATTTTCCTTCTGAAGGATGAATCAAGTTGCTGCCTCCAAACACCTGGCCATCTGCAGATGCGTGTGCGTCTTTTGGTTCTCTCTAAGCTATGGCACACTAAAGTAGAGATGTTGTACTCTGCAACTTTACTTTGCTGCATATGTCTGTGCGACTTGTTGTCCTTTGAACTTTTCGTTGACCGACTGGCTGGAGTCACAATGTTATCGGAGTCAGACATGAGAAGCCAATGCACTACAAAGGCAATCTGCTCACTTCAGATGCAGGAGCAAATAAATACTGCAGGAGCGAATAAATACTTGGCAGGCCAGACCCTCAAGTGCCCATCTGTGAGTCTACTTCTAGACACTGCCTGGAGTCTGTACGTTTTCCTCACAGGTTTTAAGGTTGGGGGTTTGAGCATGCCAGCTATGTGCCTGAACACCGAATGAAGGGCAGGCAATGATGCCATCAACTCCGTACTACTTGACAGCTGCAGATGATTATACATACTTGCTCGTGAAAGCGACAGATTGCAGTGGTTACTGGCGTCATTACCTGGGCTTTGTGGATTAAAAGCAAATACTTAACCAGGAGAAAGCATAATAGCCAATGTGGTGGCTAATTGCTGCCAGTCTATGGACACAGACACGGTTGGCAGAGCAGCGGGGCTCATCAGAGCAAGGGCGTCCTACTCCTACAAGCTTGCAGCAACTGCCGTGTCCACTGCTGGCAAAGGAGCAGGATGAGGGAGCTTGCTCTGCTTTACAGTCTCCTGCAAACCTGGGCTGATGGAGCAGTGCTTGTCCAGCCACCCCAGGATGTCCTACACATCAGGAGCAAATCCACCTGTTAGTTAGATACTTACCAGGCCATGGTGCACAGACGACTGAGGCAAAGGTAAATCAATCTCACAATGAGTGCTTGCTATGGCATGAGAAGTTGCTGCATAGTACCACTTCGACCTCAGCCTGCACTGTAGATTAACACAACAGCATGCCAACATCAGTGTCTAGCAAGTGACACCTTGAAGACGATCTCAACATTGTCGTCTGGCTCGCCAGAGGTCAAGCCATGCCACATGCCAGGGTAGATGCGGAAAGTCTTATCGAAGCTCCTTGCGTTGTCATACAGCGCTCTGCTTACTTCAGGGTCCGTGACTGTGTCGGCTTCTCCATGGAGGAGTAAGAAGGGAATGGTGATCTGGCAAGCAACTGTCTTAGTTTAGACAGAGATCTATGAGGCTCAACATTCTCCAGTAGACAACATTGAGCTGGGTTCTGACAATCTCCAATTAGTGGGTTCTTATATCATGCATGGCTATAGCAAGTTGAGGCTCAACAGATCACGTGTGCTTGACCAACCTCATCCAGGCGCTTTTCCAGGTCATTGCTCGTATTAAGGAGGTTGAGAGCAGTGCGAAGCCGCGGCTTTTGCTGGTAAGCAAAAGGATTTGTCCGAATCTGCATCAGCAATGACCCCCCCAATTGTCAGCGATGAGTCGAGGTTGTAACATGTTTTCAGCAGCAAGTTGCTTGTCTCCAATGAGCTCTACAACCCTCTACTGCCCTGACTCCCTCTGCCAATGTCATCTCCTCTGCAAGGCCGCTTGATATGCACCTGCTCTCGTTTGACAGGATCCTTGAAGGCAGAGTCAATTATGTCCTTTGTGGGCACTATTTTCCAGGTGGGAACAACGTATGCAAGTTTGGTCAGAATGCCAGTAACAATTGGTGGCGGCTTCAGCTTATCTGAAATCTGTAGTCAACATAAGCCCAAATCAAAGAAACCTCAAAAGTGCAGTCTATGATCTGACAATAGTGCATAGACTCGCCTTCACAACCACTTGAATATGCCCCAAGTGCACACCCTACACATAGTGCCAAGTTAAGTAGCAAGGCTTTCATCGAAGTTATCTCCTCGAGTCTATTAGTCCTGTAGCCTGGGGGATTGAAATACTTGAATCTGACCTTACACATGGGCGCCACGAAGACAGCACCATTCCAAGCCTCTGCCTGCTTCCGATGAATGAGCAGGGCCACTGCGCCGCCCATAGACTCGCCGTATAAAAATCTGGCCTTTCCAGTGTGCTCTGGCCGAGCTGCGCAACAACAAGCAGCGGCTCAACGTTAAGCCAAAGTATGAGCTGAAGCAGACAGTGGCAACTCTAGCATTGGTCACTGCAGCCATTGTGGCCAGCCCGCATCTGGCATGCTTATGTCTTGTATGCTCTCTGGGAACCAGGTCTTAAATTCAAAGCGAAGAGGATAGCAGGCAATGGCGTGCACAGCTGACGGAGTCAAAGTACTGTATGCAGTCGTCGACAAGGACATCCATGCTCTTCACATATGCCTGAAGGCCGTCTGACTGCCCGTGACCCTCATAGTCAAGTCCAAAGACTGCATAGTCATCTAGGGCCAGCCTTTCCGCAGCCTCTGCAGCATCACCAAGCAACCTGGGTGACGCTCAACGATGCCGAGCAGTCTGTGGGCGCCCAAAGGAACCCAACAGTGGTGGCCACACCGACACTATCGAAGGCAATGTGCAACTGCGCCATGGCTGCAGCCTACTGTTGCAAGACAAGGAAGGCTTCCAGCCCATGCGTTGAGCCATGGGCACCTGCCATGAAGATGCTGCACTCCATGCCATAACCTGTTACATATAAAAGAGGCTCAGCACTGGAGTGGTAATAGACCCCCGTATCTTATGCCAAGCCAAAATTGCTGCCAAGCCACGATCATAAGTGCCGGTGTAGCCATGCAGTTTGGGCATGTCATCCGACTTGCCTGAAGGAGGTGCAAGATGGACATCACGACCGGCAAGGCGGCTGCGCAGCAATGTAGGCAAGGCTTGCCAATGCGGGCACAAAGCGTTTGCTTCAAGTAGAGCACCGGACTGACCATGGCAGAGGAAGACGAGGCCCTTGGGCTCGCCAGTCGCTGGGAGCCAGGTGGCCGTGAAGAGCTTCATGCCACGCGCGTTGCGCACAAATCCCTGCGAGGGCGGACGGCACTCGGACCCGCGGCTGACCGCCTGCCTTGCCAGCATGCAGGGACCAGCGGCGGCCAGCGCCAGCTGCAAGGGCAGGTCGCCTGGAGGAGATGCGTCACGGCGTAGCTGACCTCCTCGTACTGGATCCCCTTGGCGGCCTGCGGCAAGCAACCCGCCATGCCCACCGTCATCAGCTGTGGCAAGTCTCTTGCGCCACGCGCCTGCATCTGAGCTTGGCATGCTGCAGCTCTGGCAGTCGAACGCCAAGTCACAGTCGGCCCGCGGCGCCAAAGAGCTCAGGCCGCTGGCCGTGAGCAGGTCTGACTGGCGCAGTGCACTCACGTAGTATTCTGCGGTCCTTCCGAACTTGTCCGCCATTGTGACCCGTCCACCGTCACTGGCAGGCGGAGTAGGCGCAGCAGGGGTGCAGCACACACAGGCGGCTGCCGGCACGTTGCTACCACGGCCGCCGAGGCTGCCGCCGCCGCCCTTGCCGTCCCCTCCCCCGCCGCCGCTGACAAATTTCCAAAGCGCGCACGCTAGCTCTCCGCGAGCCCCACCGGGCGCGTGGCGGTGGCACCACGGGAGAAAGGCGCGCTGTGCTCGCGAAATGGGAACGAGGCCAAAGCACGTCGGTGAATTGTTCGTGGCTTTCTTTGGCGCCCTCCGGCCCTTTCAGACCGACCGACCTGCGGCTGCTTAGTAGGAATTTCGTGTATTTAAAACAAACGAAGGCCAAATGGCCAAGTCCAAAGGCAAGCACATCTTAAGACCAACATAACCTACAGTAGATTGACCCGCTCAGAAACCACGGGTCAAAACATAAAGGTCGCTAATCGATGCCTGGATACTAGATGGCAGATACGAAGCCCTTCTGCCACCAACTAGAGAGAAGAAGAGCAAGCGCGGCCAGATTAACTGGTGGCTGGGAGAAGTGGCTCTCCCAATGGGGGCAAGGGCTGTGAGAAGCCAGCCCGAAAAGAATTGACAAGGTTCGAAGGGGCCAAAGTACGAGCTAAGCAGCGACTGCGGGGCCTGAAGAGGCTATGGCAGAACGGGGGAGGATGGACCGCTTAGTAGTTACGAGTGAGGAGCCTCACATCCGACAGACTAGCTGCCGGTAAACTATCCCCCTGACGAAAGCCGGAGGCCGCAGCGAGAGCACGGCCAGCACGCAGATGCAAGGCGTGGGCCATGGACCGCTGGAGGGAGACGGACAAGCGCATACGATACACCTGAGCCCACGAGCCAGCGGCGTTGAAGTCAGCCGGCTCACCGCGCCTGCGGGACACAGCACGCCGTGCAAGCCTGGCCAACAGGTCGAGCCAGTGGGATCCGAGAGCCCCATGCACGTCCACAGCCAGGGGGACGAACTCGTCGGCAGCCGGGTGGTCGGCGTGTTTGGCCGCCTTGCTGCGAGCGGCCTTTTGGGCTGGGAGAGGCCAACCCAAAAGAATGGACAAGGTCTGAAGGAGTCGGAGTGCTAAGGACTGAGACAAGGGCTCGCCCATTGAGGATAGGGGCTGGAAAAAGCCAGCCCAGAAAATAATGAACAAAGGACGAGAAGGGGCCAGGGGAAGTACAAAGAACAACAAGCACAGAAAAGAAACGAAGCAGCTACGAAGCACTCAGTAACCCCTGCTAAGCAGCCTTTCAGACCTTGTCCATTCTTTTGGGCTGGCCTCTCCCAGCCACCAGTTAATCTGGCCGCGCTTGCTTGCTAAGCAGCCTCAGGTCAGAGAGACTGGGTTCCTGGAAGCGGGTCCCCTGGCCAGAGCCAGAGGCAGCAGCGAGGGCTCAGCCTGCACGCAGGTGCAGCGCGCGGGCCATAGACCTCTGCAGCGAGACGGCCAAGCGCATGCGGTACACCTGCGCCAGCGACCCTGCTGCATGGGAGTCCACCGGCTCCCCATGGAAGCGGCGGGCAATGGCGTGACGAGAGAGCTGGTTGAGCAGCTCGAGCCACCGAGCGCCCAGCGCCCCGTGCGTATCGATGGCGAGCGGGAAGAACTCGTCTTCCCACTAGAGCTCGCCCAGCTTTCTGGTGCAAAGCATTAGCCTGAGCACGCTGCAAACAGGCCGAAACTCGTCGTCGCAACAATGACAGATAAGCAGCTGGCAAGCCCGTCTCAGCCGGGAGCACATCTGCATGTCGTGTGTAGCCTAGATTGGCTATGTTTTGAAGGAGAGTAAGGAAACGAGGACCTAAGCAGCCAAAGAAGTCGATTGCTGCTGGCAAGAGCTGATCACATCGGGGGTAATCGGAGTAGTGCTGCAACTCTCTTTGTTCAGCACTGCCCACTGCGTGGCCAGCGATGTGTGTCGATGCTGGACCTTTATAGGCCTCCGTAACCACAATATCGACCAAAGCCCTTGGTCCTCCACCAGGTTGCACGCCCACAATGTCAAGTGTGCGGCGATGATGACGTCCCTGGGCATCCGTGGTGATATGCATGATGTTGTTCACTTCCACGACCGCACGGTACCCGGCGTCGCGCATCAAACCCGCCAGAGCATCACGGAGGAGGTTGTGGATGCCCACCACTTCTGGTCCAGTGGGGCATCGCAGCATGTGAGTGGCCCTTAGTAGGGCTTACTGATGGTTTCATAGCTACTTGATTCCATGTGTGTTCTAGTGTTTTCCCTGGCCCCTTCGAACTATCTTCGTTCGTTCTTCTGGGCTGGCCTCTCCCAGCCACCCCCTTTCCTATTTCCTTTCTCCTGGACGCGTCTTTCTGCTTTCAGACCTTGCTCATTGCTCGAACTTTGTTCATTCCTCCTGGGCTGGCCATACACAGCCATCGCCCTCCACTGCAAGAGTGTTCCCTCCTTGCTCGTTTCTTGGAGTTGGCCTCACACAGCCATTGCCCGACATTGAGAAGCTGTTTCTCTCTAGGGTACTGTATAAACTTCTACGAGCAGCTAAGGGAACAAAGCAGAAGAAAGTGCTTCTCCGAAGGAAGAGGTTTAGGGCTTATATTAGCAGCCGTTCTCGGAAGGAGGTAGGGGCTGGGAGAGGCCAGAAAGTGAATGGACAATGTTCAGTTACCCGAAAGGCGCTGTCATGCGCGAGGGCGTCGATGCGAATGCGAGAAGCCGTATAATTGGTCTGGATAGAGACGAAAGCTGACATATGCAGACTACGTGATACACAAACCGAATAAGAAGTTGGTTGCGTTGGCCAGGCTGGCAATTAGGCAGTCCGGTAGGAAGCCAGCATCGACAATAGGTATTCCCATGCCATGTCAATGGAAAAATCAGAGGTCCGAATTTGAGCCTCTAACTTCGACCTCTTCCAAAGACGTCCCACCATGCATGCCCGTAAATTTTGGACGATCACCTGAAGCCATGTGTGTTCATCGAATGCGGAAGTGTCTGGCTATTGGTATCGCCGGCTGCGGGAGATCTCTGGTCATTGGAATAACTGCAGTAACAAAAGATTCAGGTGCCACCGGCGCAGATCGATCAATCTCAGGCAGATCTGTGCTATTTGGCTCGTCCACTCTAATAAGTTTGCCAGACCGCAATCTCATATGCAATGTTGAGTCACAGAATTCAGCCAACAACCAGAATAGATGAGGTACATATGAGTAACACAAGCAAAGCACTTCAAGATTTCACAAAAGCTAATCACTCGAGTCTAGCGAGAGGAGTCAGAGTCCGCTCGGCAAGTAAAGAAGGATCAAATGGACTCGACTCGATCAAGTAAACCGGCTTCTGTAACTAATTTGAAAGTGTATCGGCTTCTGTGACAGATTGTTCGGACCACGGCTTTTGCAACAGATTGTTCAGACCACGGCTTTCGTAACCGATGCAAGAGCAATGACTCCAGCAACAGATACAGTATACTGGACCACAATGTCAGTGCTCTGCGTTATACCGCAAGCTCACACTGACATCAATTCTCAGATCTGGACGGACGGACGATGGCAGCACTGTATGCAAGGCTGCTCACCACTAGTCTTCCAAGACTTCTTGCAATCGTGATGCGGGTCCGGGCGAAGATTCACTAGCTGCCGTACACCGTATGCTCTGGGCCCTACTGTAAGGAACCTCGCCTTACACACGCAGTTAGGGTGACCAGTCCTTCTTGAGTTCGGCTGTAGGGGGTTTAGGGACCAACCCACCACACAGGCAAAGCACTAGCGCATCGGCGCAGCGGAAGACAGGCCCTGTGGGGCAGCTGTCTGGCGGCGACTCCACCTCCTGGGCGCAGGCCGGCGCAGCAGGCCCCGCAGCAGAGTGCTGCGGCGGCTGCAGCGGCGAGCAGCGGCAAGGCTTCTCCTGGGCTTCCCTGCTTCGAACTCCTCGCGAGCCTCAGCCCCAAGGCTCTTCGTGCTTCCCCGTGCCACCCCCCCTCCGGGGGTGTGAGCGGAGAGCGGGTCGCCCCATGGCCTGCCTTGCGGCGGGCCAAAGATCCTTACTTGCTTAAAGGGCGGATCCTAGCGAGGGGTAATTCTGGACGGGCCGGCCTCGCACCTGGGCGGGCCACTTGCCCGGCAAGCCAACCCGCCACCTGGCGGGCCACTTGTCCCAAATGGCCGGTCAATGTTATGCCAACAGAGGCGTGTGGCTTAACCAAACGGCTGGTTCATTACATACCTCCCCACTCCGGTGTTCACGTCCTCGCGAACAACGAGAACAGTTGACAGGTATTAGGATGCCCGACGGCTGCTGCCTCTACCAAGCCTAGGAGAAGTACCTCCCTTGGCCAGGTATCCCCTGAGGGCATCTGGACAATTTGCCAAAATGGCCGCAGGCTCCCACGTGTTGTGCTCAGGCCCATACCCGAGCCACTTCACCAGATACTCACGGGTCTTACGCCCTCGGAGCTTGTCCCTGTGAGACAAGATCTCTTCCACCTCAAACTCAAGATCATCCTCGATGACTAGTGGAGGTGGGGGCGGTTGGACACGACCATCCGAAAGGAAGGCCCTCAGCTGAGACACATGGAAGACGTTATGGACCTTCCAATACACCGATGTCTTCAACTCGTAGGACACCTTGCCTACAAGGCGTACTACTGCAAATGGTTCAACCGGGCAGCAACTTGCGCTTACCCACAGCCCGCAAGGATAAGTGCTTCGTGCTCAGCAGCACTTGCGCACCAACATCGAAGGACACGTTCTTCCGATGTTTGTCAGCATAAGCCTTCTGGCGACTCTGGGCAATTTCAAAGAAATGCCGAGCTCGTCTCTGAGCCTTCAAGAGGGTCCCAGTAAAGGCTACCGCGGCATAGGAACTCGTTCCGGCCTCCCCACCCGACGTGGAGCTCGGGGATGCTGACCACAGTGGAGGAAGAATGGAGTCTGCTTCGTGGACGCATGATAAGCATTGTTCACAGCATATTCAGCTGGAGCCAGACTGGCTGGGACTAACCAAGTGCCTCAGCATGTCCTCGAAAACCCGATTCATCTTCTCACTTTGGCCATCAGTTTGTGGATGGAATGCTGTGGACATGGAGTGCTTCGTACCAATAAGCTTGCAAATTTCCTTCCAGAAATGACATGTAAAGCGAGGATCGCGGTCCAGGACCAACCTCTCAGGTACTCCATGCAGCTTCCACACCTTATCCACAAAGATGCCAGCGAAAATCTTCGCTGATGCCTGCGTGGTCGTGGGAGCAAAATGCACCATTTTACTCAAGCAATCCACAAAGACGACAATGGCATCATAGTTGTCCCGCGTCTTAGGCGATTGTGTAATGAATTCCGCACTTACATCAGGCCAATTCAGCTCCGGAATCTGCAAGGGCTGAAGTAATCCGGCAGGCTTGCCAGAGATTGTATAACGTCCCCCCTGTTTGGGAGAACCAAACTGGGAGAACCAAACGGTACCGGTAAGCGGCTTCACGCTTGGCTTCACGCGCGCCACACGCCCGTCGCAGGCTTCACGCGCCAGTCACGCGCGGCACGCGCCAGTCACGCGTGGCACGCGCCAGTCTTCAGGACTCGTACACCATTCGTCAAGCTCGCGCCACGCGAGCTCGCACCTTGCGCGTCACGCGCCAGTCGCATCCCCATTGTGCGGGTACGCTCCTCCGGGGGCCAGCTTGGGGCTACCCTCGTCACACCCTCGGGGGAGGGTTGGCAGGTGGAACTTTATAAGTAGTAGGCCGAGGCCAGACTCGTCAGTCGGACCAGTGACGCCCAGAGAGAGGCATAACCCTGCTTGCTGCCGCAGCCGCCGCCCCAGCTCTGCTGCTGCCGTCTGCTGCCCAGCCCGTCGCCGCAGCCCGTCGCTGCAGACATCGCCGGCTCTCCGTAAGTGCCACGGTTGCGCCCCATCTGGGTCAGCTGCTAATTTCAGACCCTCTGTAGAGTCGCCGCCTTCTGGCGGCGCCTCAGGGTAAGACTTCCGCTGTGCTATGTGATGCACTTGCTTGCACCGTGTGCGTTGGCGCTCCACTCTTTAGGGAGGTAGTTCTTAAACCCCCTAGGTCCGAAGTCAACAAGGACGTACTAATCCCCATGTAGTGAACTCGCCCCTACACACGCAGTTAGGGTGAGTCGTCCTTGTTAATTTAAGGTCGGCTGTAGGGGGTTTAGGGACCAACCCACTACACGGCAAAGCACTAGCGCGTAGCAGAAGACAGGCCCTGTGGCGCCGCCGTCCGGCGGCGACCCCACCTCCTGGGCGCGAGCCAGCAACTGGCCCCCAACGGGCGCAGCCACGGCCTCCCGCAGCGAGCCCCGCCGCAGGCTGCGGCGGCGGCTGCGGCGGCGAGCAGCGGCAAGGCTGCTCCTGCGCTTCGCCGGTCCGAACTCCTGTCGGGTCTCGGCTCAAGGCTCATGGTGCTTCCCCCGTGTCACCTCCCCTCCAGGGGTGTGAGCGGGTCGCCCCAAGGCCTGCCTTGCGGCGGGCCCAAGGTCCCCCCTTGGCAGGGTGGAACGAGGGTTAGTCCAGGACGGGCGGAAGTTGCCCGCACCTGGGCGGGCCCACTTGTCAATCAAGCGGCTAGCGGTCATGTAACGCTAACAGCACCGTGTGGCATATCCAAACGGCTGGATCGTTACACCCCAACTGTGTGTATAGGGATCAGGACGTCACATTTGGTATCAGAGGAGTCCTTGCATCTGGCCGGCCTCGTATTTTCGTGCGATACAGCTGACTGTGCAAGATTCCTTCCGATGCTCTGGCACTGACTAGTCTCTTTTGACTCGAGACCCTTGCCAGATCGCACCCGTGGATCTGCATCGGCGCGCTGATTGGAGCTGTGATCCACTCGCCCGCTGCATCCACTCATCCGGGGTCGGCCAAAGTCCAAGTGGTCCTCCACCCCGGCGGCAATTGCAATTGCCAGGTTAGTACTTCGCCTGCGTCTCTTGACAAGGAGGTGGAACCGACCGCCGATGGGCGGCAAAGTCTGGCTATGTGCTAGGAACTGGTCCGTACTCCAGTCCTGGCCCCTCCCCCAGCTGCTCGTGCTGCTTTGAGATTTGGGGTATGACTTGCGCGCTGTCATGATTGCTTTGATTGCCTGGGCGACCCAGCTTGCTCAGCAAAATTGTGGTAGTATTGTCTCAGCAGTGTGTCGTTTGCCAACCACCGACTTGATCCCTCACGTGTGATAGTGTAAAGGCATGGAGTCTGCTTACTCGAGTGCGCAACCTAGTCCTCCTCCGCCGGCAGTACCACCGGCTGTGGTCGAGGAGATGGTGAATGAGATGGCCGAGCTCCAAGCGCCCAGCGCGAACGGCCTGACATCCGCCGAGGCGCGGCGTCTTGAGCGCCTCAGTGAGCAAGTAGAGGCTGCAATCCCGAGTGTGGATCTGCTGGTGAACCCTGTGTTGGAGTTGTTATGCGAAGAGGTGCGGTGCGAACACTGATTGCCCGTATGTGCGCGGGTGAGCAGCGGGTTCGCCGCCTCAAGGTGAAAGTAAGCCACAGCGCGCGGCTGGGCTTGTCCAGCCGTGCCAGCCTGCCAAGTATGATGGGCAGAGCAGCCTCGCCGCCTGGCTCCGTGAGTTGAACGTGTGGTTCGCGCTGTGTGAAGCACCTGTACCATCCCGTGTGGGAATCGCGACCACGTACCTCACCGCGGATCCCGCAAGTGTTCGGATATCCACGAAGTCGTCCTCCCACCCCAGAGTGGGTTTGATTACTTAGGACTTATTCACCCGCTCACTCACCATCCAGTACGGAAAGGTGCGTGCGGAGCTCAATGCCTGCAAAACAAGGTCGACGTCATTCGCATAGTGGGCAATGATTTCGAGGAGTATGTACGGCAGACTCATTGTTGTAGATGAAACGCGGTACAAGGGATGGCAAAAAGGAAGTGTAATGCTTCAAGGCGGGTTTCCGGCAGTGCGTGGCAGTGTCGTCCTAGTTGGACAAAATCACGTTTGAAGCTGTGTCATCCCCTGGATGTATGTACAGAACTGTGTCATGATTTGGCAACGGCTTTGATGTGGGTGACAAAAGGCGTGTGTGCCACTGCGTCCTTGCTTGGCGCTGACAACATGTTCGTTCTCGTCAATGTGGTGATCGTCTCTTGTGTTTCACAAAGACTGTAATGAACCAGCCATTTGGTTAAGCCACATGGCTCTGTTGGCATTACATGACCGGCTATTTGGGACAAGTGGGCCCGCCAGGTGGCGGGCTGGCTTGCCGGGCAAGTGGCCCGCCCGTCCAGAAATACCCTCGCCAGGTTCCACCTTGCCAAGGGGGGACCTTGGGCCCGCCCGCAAGGGCAGGCCTTGGGGCGACCCGCTCACACCCCTGGGGGGGGGGGTGGCACGGGGAAGCACGAAGAGCCTTGGAGGCTGAGGCCCGACCAAGCTGGCCTAGCTGTGGCTTTATGCCTGTGGAAGTGGGCCTTCCGACAGGTCGGCCCCTCGGGGTGGGCCTTCCGACAGGTCGGCCCCTCGGGGTGGACCTTCCGACCGGTCCGCCCCTCGGCGTAGGCTTCGTGCGGGCCCGCCCTTCAGGGTGGGCTTTCCCCTCGACAGGTCTGCCCCTTGAGGTGGGCCTCGTGCGGCCCGCCCCTCGGGATGGGCCTTGGGGCGACCTCCATTCGCCTCTGGAGGGGGGGCGGCACGGGGAGCACGAGGGAGTCTGGGGGCAGAGCCCGGATATAGTTCGGATTAGTGTCGCAGGCCGTCGCTGGCAGGTTGCTGCCGGCTCGCTGCGAGGCGTCCGTGGCCGGCCCTTGGGCTAGCTGCTGGCTAGTGCCCAAGAGGTGGAGACGCCGCCTGACGGCGGCGCCACAGGGCAGATTCCCGCTGCGCAGATGCGTGAGTGCTTCACGGTGAAGGGATCTGCTCCTGAATCCTTACGGCCAACTTAATTCAGGACCTGACTGCCAATTGCCTATGTACGGGGGTCGCGTTACAACAATGTATGGGAAACAGCACTCGTCCGACAGCACTCGTCCGGCAGCACTCGTCCGGCAGCGTGCCAGAGAGCGGCATGAGCAAGGGGGCGATGCCACAGTGCATTTGCTGCGCCAGGCAGTGGCGACCTGTAATGAACCAGCCGTTTGGCTAATCCAAATGGCTCTGTTGGCATTACTTGACCGGTCATTTGGGACAAATGGCCCGCCCAGAGGTGGGTACCGCCCGTCCTAAAATACCCCTCGCAAGGATCCGCCCGTTCAAAGGAGGATCTTTGGCCCGCCGCAAGGCGGGCCATGTGGCGACCCGCTCACACCCCTGGAGGGGGGTGGCACGGGGAAGCACGAAGAGCCTTGGGGCTGAGGCTCGAGAGGAGTTCGTATCGGCGAAGCTCAGGAGCAGCCTTGCCGCTGCTTGCCGCCGCAGCCGCCACCGCACCCTGCTGCGGGGCCTGCTGCGCCGGCCCAGGAGGTGGAGTCGCCGCCGGACAGCGGCGCCACAGGGCCTGTCTTACGCTGCGCCGATGCGCTAGTGCTTTGCCTATGTAGTGAGTTGGTCCCTAAACCCCCTACAGCCAATTCAACAAGGACTGCCTAACTGCGTGTGTAGGTCGAAGTTCCTTACATTTGGTATCAGAGGCGGTCCTGCATGCATTGGGCTTTTCTTGTTCTGTGATTGCTGCTGATGATGCAAGGACCTTCCTGTGCTCGCTTGACGTTTTCTGTTGAAGATAAAGTGCCTTGCCAGACGTTGGTCCGTGAGGCTGCTGAGCGGAAGCGCCGGGTGCTGAGTCATCTTTGCGCAGAGCGGCAGCGACCAACGCCATTGACTGCCTAATCCTTGAGGACCACTTGCTGCCTTCGTTACTTTTGAGGTGTGTCTTGAGCCTGCAGCCTTTGTGTAGTAGGGGTAGTCGTGTGGCCAGTATCGGTCGAGTGCATCAGTCCTTGTCATATCTGCGGCTGCCTGCCTGCTGATTGAGGTGTGAAGTTGCACGCTGCCTTGCTTGCTCGCTCGCTGGTGCACCAGTCTTGCGATGTCCTGTATTGCAGTATGGAGTGTGTGATTTGCTGACTGGTGGAGCCTATATAGATCACTCAGTGTTCTTCAGCCAGCATGGTATCACACACGTCCAGTGCGCGGCAGAGCCCTCCTCGGGAGGCAGAGCGGTCGGCTGCTGAGGCAGCGGCTGCTGCAGGGCCAGCTGCTGCGGCAGTGGCTGCTGCGGAGCACGCCCACGAGGGGCACGCCCAAGCGGGGCACGCCCACGAGGGGCACGCCCACGAGGGGCACGCCCAAGCGGGGCACGCCCACGAGGGGCACGTGGAGCTGGGAGCCGGAGGCCTGGAGGGCTTGTCGGCTGGGGACATGCAACGCGTTGCGCTCCTCACTCGAGATCTGGCGGCAGCCCAGTCTGCGACGGACCCGGCTCAACATCGTCTCCTTGCGAGGATCTGCGCGGAGCAGCGCACCCTCCTCGTCCAGCTGCGCGCCGAGGCGCGGCGCATGCAAGAGGTGGATGCCTCGTTGCAGCATATGCGCAAGAGCAGTGGCAACCCTGAGCATGGACTTGCCAGGGCCCATGCACCACGGCAGTTCTCCGGTCACGATGATCGGGGAGGCTTGCAACCATGGCTGGACGAGATGGACGAATGGTTCGTCTGCTCCAACACGGACGCGGGGGCACGCGTGCGCCTCGCTGCCACCTACCTCTCAGGGGAGCCCCGGGAGCGGTGGAGCACCTCGAAGAAGAGCTCTACTCCTGAGGAGTCCGGTGACTGGGACTTCTTCTGCAGCTCGCTTACGTCGGCGTATGGCGACCCACACGCAGAGCTGCGCGCCCGCGATGAGCTGGATGCTCTCCGCATGAGGGGCGAGGGGAGCGAGGGCTTTGAGCCCAGGGATGTGCGGCGATTCCGGCTGCTGCTGTCTAAGCTGCGCAGCGAGCCGATGAAGCCAATCGACCAATGCCAACGATTCAAGGCTGGACTGCCTTCTCGGTCTCGCGATTGGGTCGCGGTGGACCCCGCAACGGCACAACCGGTCACGGACTTCACCAAGATGGTGGAGCACGCCCGCAAGGTGCTCAGCACGCCGGACATTGCCGGTCCAGGCAAGCGTCCCCTGCTGGAAGGCAGGCGGCTTCGATGCAGAACGAAGCAAGAAGCGGTTCGGCCCGAGGCACGGCTTGAACGCTCGACCTCAAGGCGACTTCCCCAAGCCGCGGGTGGAAGGCGCTGGCTGCTTCAAGTGCGGTGCCAAGAGCCATCAGCTCAGGGACTGCCCGGAGGCAGGTCCCTCTTCCTCACGGCCACGTCCACAGCGCCCTATGGGCCGGGACCAGGGCAATGCCAAGGGCAAGCGTGAGTGCTTGGCTCCTGCCTCTGCAAGCCATCTCATTCAGCCAGACGCACTTGAGCTATTTGATCTTGCTGGCATCGCTGGCCCGCCAACCAACATACCGGTTGTGCGCTCCATTTCTGCTCTACTGCAAGGTCTGGAGGCCGGAGGGCCTCTATTTGTGTGGGTTGCCCACAATGACTTGCAGGAGGCTGCAGATGTCTACCTGAGCTGGCCTGAGTGCCGTCGGCCTGAAGAAATGCTGTTCTTCATTGTGCCGCAGAAGCGCGGCGTGGTTGATCAAGCTCCGCTGGGGATGTCGCTGTTGTGCTCGCACGAGGCGGGACACAGGCTCCTTAGGCGTAGCGTCGATGCCACTCGGCTTAGGCCTTACCCGACAGCGGTCAGGGTATATGTCGCTCGCACCCCATTCCTTGGCAGTGTCCATGGGGGACACACAACGCTTTTTGAGGGGCTGGTTGCTGCGGCACCAGCGAGGATCCTCATAGACTCAGGGGCCTCAGTGTCCTTCGTCAAAAGGGATTTGGTGTGCTCCACTGGCAAACAGGACTGTTGAATCCCAAAAAGGAGCGCAATTGAGGCACAGTTGATGGCACAGGCCGATCTCGAACAACCGAAGTCTTCCTGGGGTCGTCACGTATGCCGCCCACGACATGCCCGAGGTATGTCAGCTCTGGCTGGTTAAATGCGCACTTGGACCGCTTGGCTTACAATTGATTTTCACGCAGCAACTGCAGCACTTGGTGCAGGTGCTTCACGTGATCCTCAGGCGTTTTGCTGAAGACCAGTATGTTATCCAAGTAAAGCAGCACAAAATGGTAGAGCAGGGGGCCAAAGACCCTCGACATCACCGCCTGGAACGTAGCCGGTGCTTTGGTCAAACCAAAGCTCAGCACCTTGAATTGAAAATGTCCAAGCGGCGTACGGAACGCCGACTTCGAACATCCGCAGGCGTGATTCGAATCTGATGGTACCCACTTGCCAAGTCCAGGGATCTAAAAACAGTAGCCCCTGTGGACGTGGCCGTGAGGAAGAGGGACCTGCCGCCGGGCAGTCCCTGAGCTGATGGCTCTTGGCACCGCACTTGAAGCTGCTGCCAGCGCCTTCCAACCGCGGCTTGGGGATGTCGCTTTGAGGTCGAGCGTTCAAGCCGTGCCTCGGGTCGAACCGCTTCTTGCCTCGTTCTGCATCAAAGCCGCCTGCCTCCAGCAGGGGACGCTTGCTCGGACCGGCAATGTCCGGCGTGCTGAGCACCTTGCGGGCGTGCTCCACCATCTTGGTGAAGTCCGTGACCGGTTGTGCCGTTGCGGAATCCACCGCGACCCAATTGCGAAGACGAGATGGCAGTCCAGCCTTAAATCACTTGCATTGGTCAATTGGCTTCATGGGCTCGCTGCGTACTTGGACAGCAGCAGCCGGAATCGCCGCACGTAGGGCTCAAAGCCCTCGCTTCCCTCGCCCCTCATGCGAAGAGCATCCAGCTGATCGCGGGCGCGCAGCTCTGCGTGTGGGTCGCCATACGCCGACGTAAGCGAGCTGCAGAAGAAGTCCCAGCCACCGGACTCCTCGGGCGTAGAGCCCTTCTTCAGAGTGTTCCACCACTCCCGGGGCTCCCCTGAGAGGTAGGTGGCAGCGAGGCGCACGCGTGCCCCCGCGTCCGTGTTGGAGCACACGAAACATTCGTCCATCTCATCAAGCCATTGCTGCAACCCTCTCCATCATCGTGACCGGAGAACTGTCTGGGTGCATGGGCCCTGGCAAGTCCATGCTCAGGGTTGCCGCTGGTCTTGCGCATCAGATGCAACGAGGCATCTACCTCTTGCATGTTCCGCTCTTTGGCGCGCTGCCGGACGAGGAGGGCGCGCTGCTCCGCGCAGATCCTCGCAAGAAGCCGGTGTTGAGCTGGGTCTGTCGTAGACTGGGCTGCTGCCAGATCCCGAGTGAGGAGTGCAACGCGTTGCAAGTCCCTAGCCGACAAGCCCTCCTGGCCTCCGGCTCCCAGCTCGACGTGCCCCTCTTGGGCGTGCCCCTCTTGGGCGTGCCCCGCTTGGGCGTGCCCCTCGTGGGCGTGCCCCTCGTGGGCGTGCCCCTCGTGGGCGTGCCCCTCATGGGCGTGCTCCGCAGCAGCCACTGCCGCAGCAGCTGGCCCTGCAGCAGCCGCTGCCTCAGCAGCCGACCGCTCTGCCTCCCGAGGAGGGCTCGGCCGCGCACTGGAGGTGTGTTATACCATGCTGGCTGAAGAACACTGAGTGATCTATATAGGCTCCACCAGTCAGCAAATCACACACTCCATACTGCAATACAGGACATCGCAAGACTGGTGCACCAGCGAGCGAGCAAGCAAGGCAGCGCGCAACTCCACACCTCAATCAGCAGGCAGGCAGACAGCCGCAAATATGACCAGGACCGATGCACACGGTCACTGCTGGCCACACGACTGACCTTACCACACAAAGGCTGCAGGCTCAAGCCACACCTCAAAAGAAGCGAACGCAGCAAGTGGTCCTCAAGGATCAGTCAGTCAATCTGGCGTTGGTCGTTGGTGGCTCACTGCGCAAAGATGGCTCCGCACCCGGCGCTTCCGCTGAGCAGCCTCACGGACCAACGTCTGGCAAGCACTTTATCTTTGACAGAAAAAGGTCAGGCCAGCACATCAGGGTGATCCTTGCATCATCAGCGGCGAGCACAATAAGTCACAAGCGCGATGGATGCAAGACCGCCTCTTATAGCAAATGTAAGGAACCTCGCCCTACACACGCACTTAGGGTGAGCAGTCCTTGAGTTCGGCTGTAGGGGGTTTAGGGACCAACCCACTACACAGGCAAAGCACTAGCGCATAGGCGCAGCGGAAGACAGGCCCCGTGGCGCCGCCGTCCGCCGGCGACTCCATCTCCTGGGCGCAGGCCGGCGCAGCAGGCCCCGCAGCAAGGTGCGGCGGCGGCTGCGACGGCAAGCAGCGGCAAGGCTGCTCCTGGGCTTCACCGGTTCGAACTCCTCTCGAGCCTCAGCCCCAAGGCTCTTCGTGCTTCCCCGTGCCACCCCCCCTCCAGGGGTGTGCGCGGGTCGCCCCATGGATTGCCAGGCGGCGGGCCAAAGATCCTTCCTTTAACGGGCGGATCCTAGCGCGGGGTAATTCTGCACGGGCCGGGGCCGCCTCTGGGCGGGCCACTTGCCCTGCAAGCCAGCCCGCCACCTGGCGGGCCCACTTGTTCCAAATAGCCGGTCATGTTATGCCAACAGAGCCATGGGCTTAATCAAACGGCTGGTTCATTACATTCCAGGTAGCAACGCCAGACACGTAAGGCGTGCACCACAGCCAGCAATTTCTGCTAGCCCGTAGTGTAATTTCGCTCTGCAGGGATCATTAGGCGACTCTTAAACGCTAATGGGTGACCCTCTTGCAAGAGCACGGCACCAATGCCGGTCAAAGAGGCATCGCAGATGTGCTCATATGGCACGCACAAGCGGAGATGTCAGCGCCTGCTGTATTTCTCGAATGCCCTCTAGCATTCGGACGACCAAACCCAAGGTACGTCCTTACGAGTCAGCTTCGTAAGAGGAAGTGCCAGATTCCCATAGCTTTGTAGGAACTTATGGAAGTAACTGGCGAATCCCAGAGAGGAGCGCAATTACAGTCCGTGGCACAGGCAAGCCCGTACGACCGAAGCCTTCTTGGGGTCGACACGTACCAGTCTTTGCCCACGACATGCCCGAGGTATGTCAGCTCTGGCTGGTCAAAAGCGCACTTGGACCTCTTAGCATACAGTTAACTTCACGCAGCAACTGCAGCAGTCGGCGCAGGTTCCTCACGTGATCCTCAGGCGTTTTGCTGAACACCAGTATGTATCCAAGTAAACCAGCACAAAATGGTAGAGCAGGGGGCCAAAGACCCTTGACACCACCGCCTGGAACGTAGCCGGTGCATTGGTTAAACCGAAGCTCAGCACCTTGAATTGAAAATGTCCAAGGGGCGTACGGAACGCCGACTTCGAACATCCGCAGGCGTGATTCGAGTCTGATGATACCCATTTGCCAGGTCCAGGGAGCTAAACACAGTAGACCCGGCAAGCCAATCGAACAGATCATGTATCCGAGGCAATGGGTAGCGGTTCTTGATAGTGAGCATGTTCAAAGCCCGATAGTCAATGCACATCCGTATGGTGCCATCCTTCTGTTTGACAAAGCAGATAGGTGCTCCGTATGGCGACTGAGATGGCTCAATGTAGCCCTTCGCCAGCAGATCCTCGACCTGGGATTGCATTCATCGAAATTTGAGAGGGCTCAGCCACTACATGGGACGGTAAGGCGGGTTGGGGCCTGGCTCCAATGAAATTATATGAGCCAAACCTCGGTGAGGAGGTAGACCGTCCGGAAGAATGTCGGGAAAGATATCCGCAAACTCTTCCTGCAGCTTATCAAGGACCTCGCCATGTGAATCCGCAGCATTCACACACAAGTCAGGCTTAGACTCGTCACTCATTGCCACCATTAGAAAAATGCCATCTGCACAGTGTTCTTGTGAATCAATCGCTTCATCTGCATGAGGGACAGCAGAATGGAAGCCCCTGCAGCCAGCGGCGGTGCACAGGGAAGCTTGTTGCAAAGAGCAAGGCGCCGTGTGCCACACGTTGTACAGTGCAAGTTTGGCGTTCAAAATCAAGGCATACTGATGTTGCACAAAGCCAGTCATCACCCAATATCATCAGATCAAATGCAGTAGTCAACGCAACGGTGTAACAAGGCACCTCGGCTTTGTATTGCTGTATGCAAATTGGGACCTTGCACAGACCAAGCACATAGGTTGGGTGGCCATTGGCCAATTTCACTCCAGGCAAACCATCTGCTTGCAAATTCAAGCCAGTGGAAACACACCAAATTCTGATTGACGAAGGACACTGAGCCCCCTGACCCCATTCGGATCTTGGCCTGTGCATCAGCAACCAGCCCCTCAAAAAGCATAGTGTGTCCCCTATGGACACTGCTACCAAAAATTGGGGTGCGAGCGACATGTATCCAGACCTCTATTGGGTAAGGCCTAAACTGAGTTGCATCAAAACTTTGCCTAAGGAGCCGGTGTCCTGCCTCGTGCGAGCACAACATCGACATTCCTAGCGGAGCTGATCATTCAAGCCGCGCTTCTGTGGAACAATGAATCTCTTCAGGCTGCCGGCGCTTAGGCCAGCTCAAATAGACATCCGCAGCACTGTCAAGTCATTGTGTGGCAACGCACACCCCCTCCGGCCTCCAGGGTTTGCAACAAAGCAGAAATGGAGCGCACAACCGGTACTTTGGTTGACAGGCAAGCAATGCCAGCAAGATCAAACAGCTCAAGTGCATCTGGCTGAATGAGATGGCTCCCAGAGGCAAGGGTCAGGCACTCACGTTTGCCTTTGAAGGTGCCCTTGTCCCGGCCCATAGGGCGCTGTGGACGTGGCCTCGAGGAAGAGGGACCTGCCTCCGGGCAATCGCCGATCTGGTGACTCTTGTCGCCGCCGCGAAAGCAACCACCACCACCTTCCACCCGCGGGCCATCACCTGTCACGCGTGGCTTCTGAAAATCGCCGTGGGGACGAGCGTTTGAGCCCTCCTTAGGGTTAAACCTTTTCCTGCCCCGCTCTGCCTCTGCAGATCTGCCGGCCTCCAGCAGGGGACGCTTGCCACGCCCAATGTCCGGCGTGCCGAGCACCTTCCGAGCGTGCTCCACCATCTTGGAAAAGTCGGTAAATGCCTATTAGTAACGGGGTCCACCGCCACCCACGAGCGCATACCGAAAGGCATCCCAGCCGTAAATCGCTGGCAATGATCAACCGCCTTCATCGGCTCACTCCGCAGCTTTGAGAGCAGCAGCCTGAAACGCCAGGGCTCGAAGTCGACGCTCCTCTCACTTATGCGGAGGTCGTCGAGCTCATTGCGGGCGCGCAGCTCCGCATGTGGATCGCCATAGGGCGACATGAGTTGCTCGGAGAAGAACTCCCAAGTGTTGTACTCGTCAGGCGTCTTGGATTTTTCGATGGCGTCCCACCACTCACAAGGCTCCCATGCAAGGTAGGTCGCAGCGAGCGGCACTCTTGCCGTAGCGTCCGCTTCCTTGGTATCGAAGCACTCGGACATTTCGCTCAGCCACGCCTGCAGCCCACCCCAATCGTCCTGACCGGTGAAATGCCGTGGTGGGTGGGCCGTTGCACGTCCATGCAAGGGATTGCCAGCGTCTCGCGCACCAGATGCATCGCGGCATCGGTCTCTTGGGCATGCCGTTGTCCCGCGCGGATCTGGGCAAATCTGGGCGGATCCTCGCACATCCTCTCGAGGAGGCGGTATAGCCCATGCGGAACTGGGTCCATGGCAGCCTGGACTGCCGCCAGGTCCTGCGTGAGGAGTGCAACGCATTGCAGATCCCCATCCGACAAGCCCTCCTGACCTCCGGTTCCCAGCTCGGCGTGCCCCTCCTGGGCGTGCCCCCCCTCTTGGGCGTGACCCGCTTGGGCGTGCCCCGCTTGGGCGTGCCCCGCTTGGGCGTGCTCCGCAGCAGCCACCGTGCCTCGGCAGCCGCTGCCTTAGCAGCCGACCGCTTTACCTCCCGAGGAGGGCCGCGCACTGTGTGCGATATCATGCTGTCTGAAGAGCACTGAGTGATCAATTCAGGCTCCGGCAGTCAGCATATCACACACTCCATACTGCAGTACAGGGCATCGCAAGACTGGTGCACCAGCGAGCGAGCAAGCAAGGCAGCGCGCAACTTCACACCTCAATCAGCAGGCAGGCAGACAGCCGCAATTATGACCAGGACCGATGCACTCTGTTTATGCTGGCCACACGACTAATGCTTACCACAGAAAGGCTGCAGGCTCAAGCCACACCTCAAAAGAAGCGTACGCAGCAAGTGGTCCTCAAGGATCAGGCTGTCAAATTGGCTATAATCGATGCTGGCTCACTGCGCAAAGATGACTCCGCTTCTGGCGCTTCCTCTAAGCCGCCTCATGGACGTCTGGCAAGGCACTTATTTTCAACAGAAAAAGTTAGGCCAGCACATCAGGGAGATCCTTGCATCATCAGCGACGAGCACAATATGTCACGAGTGCGATGCATGCAAGACAGCCTCTGATACCAAATGTAGTGAACTCGCCCTACACACGCAGTTCGGGTGAGTTGTCCTTATTGAGTTCGGCTGTAGGGATTTGTGACCAACCCACTACACAGGCAAAGCATTTGCGCATTGGCGCAGCGGAAGACAGGCCCTGTGGCGCCGCCGTCCGCCGGCATCTCCACCTCCTGGGCGTAGGCCGGCGCAGCAAGCCCCGCAGCAGAGTGCGGCGGCGGCTACGGCAGCGAGCAGCGGCAAGGCTACTGCTGGGCTTTACCGGTTGAACTCCCCATTCAGCCTCAGCCCCAAGGCTTCTCGTGCTTCACCGTGCCCACCCCCCTCCAGAAGTGTGAGCGGGTCGCCCCGTGGCCCGCCTTGCGGCGGGCCAAAGACCTCCCTTGAATGGTTGGATCCAGGTGAGGGGTATTTCTGGACGGGCGGGGCCCGCACCTGGGTGGGCCCCTTGCCGGCCAGCCAGCCCGCCACCTGGTGGGCCACTTGTCCCAAATGGCCGGTCATGTAAGAACAAGAGAACCGTGTGGCTTAACCAAACGGCTGGATCATTACAGGGACCTTCAGGCGGGGTACCCCATGATGGGTGACTCGCTGGGAAGGATGCAACCCGTATGGGCGGGCCGGAGAGCTCTGGGGCGCCGGACTCTTAAGTTCCTGCACCTACTGCCTTGACCCCCCATCGCGGGGTGGGCTCTTAAGAAATCGGACGGCGGAGAGAGGCCATCTCTCCGCTAGTCAATCAGTGGAGAATGACCTAGCGTCGCCGCCGCCACAGCCGCCGGCGAGGGTTCGGAGGTTTTAGGCGCGCGCCGCGTAGGCCAGCACTCCAGGTCAAGGTGGCTAGGGAACCGAAGCGGCGAGAGATACCCCGGCGGGGGTGACCACGCGAGCTTGAGGGAGGCGAGGAGTTAGTTCTTGGGTGTGCTGACTCTTCTGCCACTCTTCTGCCCTGCATGCCTCACATGGTACCGGGTGAATAGACATGCAGAAAATGTGGCAGAAGAGTCAGCACACCCAAGAACTAACTCCTCGCCTCCCTCAAGCTCGCGTGGTCACCCCCGCCGGGGTATCTCTCGCCGCTTCGGTTCCCTAGCCACCTTGACCTGGAGTGCTGGCCTGTGCGGCGCGCGCCTAAAACCTCCGAACCCTCGCCGGCGGCTGTGGCGGCGGCGACGCTAGGTCAGGCAGGCTACTGCTAGCTGACAAAGCAGAGTTCTGGCCTGTTGGCGAAGCTTCAGGTGTGGCACCTCGACGCGTAGTTAGCGCTATACAGGCAGGCACGATAATCCTTTCGTGACAAGCTGTGAACATGCAAACTCAGTAAGGCAATCATCTCTCGCAAGCCTACCGTTACTTCAGCCCTTGCGGATTCCGGAGCGAAATTGGACTGATACAAGTGTGGAATTTACCACACAATTGCCTAAGACGCTGAGCTTTTCATGCCATTGTCGTCTTTGTGGACGGTCCAAGTTTATGGTGCATTTTGCTCCAAGCCTACGCGGGCATCAGCGAAGGATATCGTTAGCATCTTTGTGGAAAAGGTGTGGAAGCTGCATGGTGTACCTGAGAGGCTGGTCTCGGATCGCGATTTTCGCTTTACAAGTCACTTCTGGATAGAATTTTGCAAGCTTATTGGCACGAAGCCGGCCATGTCCACAGCCAAAGTGATGGCCGAACGGAGAGAATGAATCGAGTTCTCGAGGACATGCTGTGGCACTATGTCAATCCCAGCCAGGCTGACTGGGATAAGTATTAGGCTCCAGCTGAGTATGCTGTGAATAATGGCTATCATGAGTCCACCAAGGAGACACCCTTCTTCTTCGATTATGGTGAGCATCCCGAGCACCAATTTAGTTGGGGAGGCCGGACGAGTTCCCGCCGCGGTAGCCTTTACTAGGAGCCTCTTGGAGGCCCGGAGACGGGCTCGGCATTGGACATTGCCCAGCGGCGCCAGAAGGCTTATGCAGACAGACTTCGGAAGGATGTGTCCTTCGACGTTGGTGCACAAGGGCTGCTGAGCACGAAGCATTTATCCTTCCGGGCTGTGAATACGCGCAATTTGCTACCCAAGTGGCTTAGACCATCGCAGTAGTACGCCTTATGAGCAAGGTGTCCTACGCTGCTGCAGACACCGGTGCAGTGGAAGGTCCATAATGCCTTTCATGTGTCTCAGCTGAGGGCCTTCCGTTCGGATGGCCGTGTCCACCGGCCCCCACCTTCGCTCTTGATCGAGGATGACCTTGAGTTTGAGGTGAAAGGGATTTTGTCGCACAGGGACAGTCTCCGAGGGCGCAAAACCCGTGAGTATCTGGTGGAGTGGCTTGGGCATGGGCCTGAGCACAACACGTGGAACCCCACGGCCAATTTGGCAAATTCTCCAAATGCTCTCCGGGATACCTGGCCGAGGGTGGTGATTCCCCAAGGCTTGGTCGAGGCCGCATCCGTCGGGCATCATAAACCGTGTCGGCTGTTTTCTCGCTGTTCTCGAAGACGTGAACACCATTGTAGGGAAGTATGTATCGATCAAGCCGTTTGGTTCAGCCACACGGTGCTGTTGGCTATACATGACCGCTTGCCATTTGACAGCAGGTGGCCTGCCACCTTATGGACCTTCCACAGCACCGGGGTGTGGGTATGCGCAAGTTGCTACCCACGTGGGTTGGACCACTCGCAGTACGCCTTCGTGCTCAGCAGCTCTTGTGCACCAACGTCGAAGGACACATCCTTCCGAAGTTTGTCAGCATAAGCCTTCTGGCGCCGCTGGGCAATATCCAAAGAATACCTAGCTCGTCTCTGAGCCTCCAAGAGGGTCCCAGTAAAGGCTACCGCGGCAGGAACTCGTTCCGGCCTCCCCACCTGAAGTGGAGCTTGGCGATGCTGACCAAAGTTGAGGAAGAATGGAGTCTCATTCGTGGACGCATGATAAGCATTGTTCACAGCATATTCAGCTGGAGGCCAGTCAGTCTGGCTGGGACTGACCAAGTGCCTCAGCATGTCCTCGAAAACCCGATTCATCTTCTCAGTTTGGCCATCAGTTCGTGGATGGAATGCTGTGGACATGGACTGCTTCTTACCAATAAGCTTGCAAATTTCCTTCCAGAAATGACATGTAAAGCGAGGATCGCGGTCCAGGACCAACCTCTCAGGTACTCCATGCAGCTTCTACACCTTATCCACAAAGATGCCAGCGAAAATCTTCGCTGATGCCCGCGTGGTCGTGGGAGCAAAATGCACCATTTACTCAAGCAATCCACAAAGACGACAATGGCATCATAGCCGTCCCGCGTCTCAGGCGATTGTGTAATAAATTCCGCACTTTCATGAGGCCAATTCAGCTCCGGAATCTGCAAGGGCTGAAGTAATCCGGCAGGCTTGCCAGAGATTGTGTAACGTCCCCCCTGCTTGGGAGAACCAACCGGTACCGGTAAGCGGCTTCACGCTTGGCTACACGCGCGCCACACGCCCGTCACGCGCTTCACGCGCCAGTCACGCGCGGCACGCGCCAGTCCCCAGGACTCGTACACCATTCGTCAAGCTCGCGCCACGCGAGCCCGCACCTTGCCCGTCACGCGCCAGTCGTATCCCCATTGTGCGGGTCTGCTCCTCCGGGGGCCGGACCTTGGGGCTACCCTCGTCACACCCTCGGGGTAGAGGTGGCAGGTCGAACGCTATGAGTAGTAGGCCGAGGCCAGACTCGTCAGTCAGACCAGTGACGCCCAGAGAGAGGCACAGCCCTGCGTGCCTGCTGCCGCAGCCGCCGCCCCAGCCCTGCTGCTGCCGTCTGCTGCCCAGCCCGTCGCCGCAGCTCGCCGCTGCGGACATCGCCGGCTCTCCGTAAGTGCCATGGTTGCGCCCCGTTTAGGGACAGCTACTAAACCAGACCCTCTGTAGAGTCGCCGCCTTCTGGCGGCGCCTCAGGGTAAGACTTCCGTTGTGCTATGTGATGCACGTGTGTGCGCTGTGTGCGCTGGCGTTCCACTATGTACGGGGGTAGTTCCAAAACCCCCTAGGTCTGAACTCAATAAGGACGTACTAACACCTACTGCGTGTATAGGGATCAGGACGTCACATGCAGGCAGCCAATGCCGGCAGCTTTCCAGCTACGAGCGGACACGAATACTCAGCACTTAGCTGGACTGATGGTCCAATCTTCGCTACCCAGCAATATGGCCCGTTTACAGGCCACTCGGGCAGGACACTGGGACCCACATGGTCTCGTCCATGACGGCCGAATGTGGCATGACACGTGGCCATCAATAGGGGTATACAGGCAAGGAATTGAATAAGCAGTGGCTGCAGTGGGGCGTTGACAACATTTGCCAAGCCAGGCTCCGCAAGCTTCAACCACAACTCAACCCACAACTGTGACATCACATTTTCATTGCTGTGGGCAATGAATTCCCAATGGAAGTAGGTGACACCGAAGTGCTACTGATCAGGGCCACAAGGGCCTTGAGGTCAACGAGGATGGCGGACAGCCACATTCTCATCGCACTTAGTGCCAAGCACCATACTGCCAGTACGGTGCTTAGAGTGTGCACTCGGCACAAACCAGGGTGAGGGGCCAACACCTGAGGTACGGCAAGGCGAGGAGCAAAGCAAGGATCACCTATGCGAAGGCATCACATAATACGGATCTCACGACGAAGTCCACGACGTCCATGGGCACATAGCCACACTAAGCCCAGCTTAATCGGTGTCGTATCACACTAGGGCCCATGTCTTACACACTAGACGAATACGGTTGTCACAGATAATTGAACGTTGGCGTACTTCCACACTAAGCAGCAACTGACGAAGCGGCAAGCTCGGTGAGCTCAATGTGTGGCATCATTCCGGATCCAGTGGGCATACCGCCCTGGAAGGCTCAATGTTGCGGACCCGGTGAGCCACAACATTGCAGGGGCTGCTGCAGTGACTGCCTTGAACGCGTTGGGAATAGAATGCAGTCTTGCGTCCTGCTCGGGCGCTTATCGGCAACCTTCTGCCAACCTCTCTGATGTGTACGTGCGTTCTTTTTATGAATGTGGCAAAGACCCTTGTTCTGCAGAGGCAAGCAACGTACGCATACTCTCCAATGACAATGGCTTTTGGTGGCACGGCGACGCCATTGTGGTCCCTGACTACAATGCTATGTGGACCACCATCATGGAGGAGCTGCATAATACGCCATACTGATACGCCATACAGGGGTCATCTGGGAGTCAAGAAGACCAAAAGGGCTGTGAGACGCCTTTCGAGGTGCGCAGGCTGTTCAGCCCAGGTTTATGCTTTTGTACAAAGCTGTGCCACACGCAAACGAGCAAGGCATCTCTCTCTAGGAAGCCAGCCGGACTCTCAATTCAACCCCTCGGGATTCGTGAGAAAAATTGGGATGATGCAAGTCTTGATTACATCACACAATTGCCTAAGACGCGGAATGCATCGGATGCCATTGTCGTCTTTGTGGATCAGTTGAGCAAAATGGTGCACTTTGCTCCAACGACCACGTGTGCCTCAGCGAGGGACTATGCTGGCATCTTTGTCGATAAGGTGTGAAAGTTGTAACGATGCTGTGGGTTGCCAAGCCCGGGCTGCCGGCGAGGCGAGGAAAAGCCGGGAAGGCATTGAGTTGGGGCTACAACGGTAAAATGAGCAACGGTGTTTGCAGGGGCAAGGGTCCAGGGGTCTGAGGTTGGGTGACGAACTCACCCCTTTCCCATCTCGGGTCCCCCCTATATAGCCCGACGGACTGCGAGCCCGGCCACATGGGACCGGGTGAGATTATTTGCACCCAGTCTCTGGTTGACGACCCGTGCACAATCTGTCGACGGCTTTCAACAGGCTACCACCGACAATCTACTCATCAATCGGCCACCACCGCCATACTGACAGTCCCCCGTCAACGCCCTGTCCATAGCAGCTGACGGTACTGCCCTCGGGCTATCGTGAGCCGTCTATCGTTCCTGTCAACACTAACGGCTAACTACGCCGTCAAGGCAGTCTACAGCGCTGCCGCCTCCCGTCACCGTTCCAGCGCCAGCACCATGCTGTCTTACGCGTCACGACTCCTGGTTGCGCCGCTCTCAGCTCAAGGTTGAAACCACGCTTCCCAGCCTGGTGAAATGTCCGTCTCCAGGCATCTGTCGGGCCTTCCTGCGCCCCTGACAGTCGATATATTTGTCAGCCGGATGAAGTGTCTAGTCTCCAGGCATCTGTCAATGCTTTACTGCTGCATTGACATTCCAGCCATGTAAATTTCGTTACAGAAGTTGCATGGCGTACCCAAGAGGGTGGTCTCAGACCGCGATCTTAGATTCACGGGCCACTTCTGGAAGGATGTATGAAAGCTTATTGGCACTAAGCAGGCCATAACCACCGCCTTCCATCCTTAAAGCAATGGCCAAAACGAGAGGATGAGTAGGATTCTGGAGAACATGCTCCAGCTTTTTACAACCCGAGTCAGACTCTGGCTCCAGCCGATGCGCTGTGAACAATGCCTATCATGAGTTCACCAGAGAGACACCCTTGTTCCTCGAGACTGTCAGCATCCCCGAGCACCTTAGCAGGTGGGAAGGCCGAAACGCGTTCCGGCCGCTGTCGCCTTTACTGACATATTTCTTGGAGCCCAAAGACGGGCTCGGCTTTTTGGAGATTGCCCGGAGAAGGCAGAAGGCTCATGCTGACGACGTCGGAAGGACGTGTCCTTCGACGGAGGTGCTCAAGCAGTGTTGACTTCACAGCTCCTATTTGTAAAAAAAGGGGTTGAATCTTTCCCCGTGGTACACTTTGTTTGTAACGATCCAGCCGTTCGGTTATGCCACACGGTGTTGTTAGCGTTACATGACCGCTAGCCGCTCGATGGACGAGTGGGCCCGCCCAGGTGCGGGCAACTCCCGCCCGTCCTGGACTAACCCTCGCCAGGTTCCACCCTGCCAAGGGGTGACCTTGGGCCCGCCGCAAGGGCAGGCCTTGGGGCGACTCGCTCACACGCCTGGAGGGGGGTGGCACGGGGGAGCACGAAGAGCCTTGGGGCTGAGGCTCGAGGGGAGTTCGAGCCGGTGAAGCCCAGGAGCAGCCTTGCCGCTGCTCGCCGCCGCAGCCGCTGCCGCACCTTGCTGCGGGGCCTGCTGCGCCGGCCTGCGCCCAGGAGGTGGAGTCGCCGCCAGACGGCGGCGCCACAGGGCCTGTCTTCTGCTGCGCCTATGCGCTAGTGCTTTGCCTGGGTAGTGGGTTGGTCCCTAAACCCCCTACAGCTGAACTCAAGAAGGACTGCTCACCCTAACTGCGTGTATAGGGCGAGGTCCCTTACATTTGGTATCAGAGGCGGTCGTGCATCCATCGCGCTTGTGACATATTGTGCTCGCCGCTGATGATGCAAGGATCACCCTGATGTGCTGGCCTGACCTTTTTTCTGTCAAAGATAAAGTGCTTGCCAGACGTTGGTCAGTGAGGCGGCTTATCGGAAGCGCCGGGTGCGGAGCCATCTTTGCGCTGTGAGCCAGCAACGCCAGATTGACCGACTGATCCTTGAGGACCACTTGCTGCGTTCGCTTCTTTTGAGGTGTGGCTTGAGCCCCTTGCTTGCTCGCTCGCTGGTGCACCAGTCTTGCGATGTCCTGTATTGCAGTATGGAGTGTGTGATGTGCTGACTGTCGGAGCCTGAATTGATCACTCAGTGTCCTTCAGCCAGCATGGTATCACACACCTCCAGTGCGCGGCCGAGCCCTCCTCGGGAGGCAGAGCGGTCGGCTGCTGAGGCAGCGGTTGCTGCAGGGCCAGCTGCTGCGGCAGTGGCTGCTGCGGAGCACGCCCACGAGGGGCACGCCTACGAGGGGCACGCCCACGAGGGGCACGCCCAAGCGGGGCACGCCCAGGAGGGGCACGTCGAGCTGGGAGCCGGAGGACTGGAGGGCTTGTCGGCTGGGGACTTGCAACGCGTTGCACTCCTTACTCGGGATCTGGCAGCAGCCCAGTCTACGACGGACCCAGCTCAACACCGGCTTCTTGCGAGGATCTGCGCGGAGCAGCGCGCCCTCCTCGTCCGACAGCGCGCCAAAGAGCGGCACATGCAAGAGGTGGATGCCTCGTTGCAGCTGATGCGCAAGAGCAGCGGCAACCCTGAGCATGGACTTGCCAGAGCCCATGCACCCCGACAAATCTCCGGTCACGATGATCGGGGAGGGCTGCAGCCATGGCTGGATGAAATGGACAAATGGTTCGTCTGCTCCAACACACGGACGCGGGGGCACGCGTGCGCCTCGCTGCCACCTACCTCTCAGGGGAGCCCAGGGAGGTGTGGAACACCTTGAAGAAGGGCTCCACGCCTGAGGAGTCCGGTGGCTGGGACTTATTCTGCAGCTCGCTTACGTCGGCGTATGGCGACCCACACGCGGAGCTGCGCGCCCGCGATGAGCTGGATGCTCTCCGCATGAGGGGCGAGGGAAGCAAGGGCTTTGAGCCCTACGTGCGGCGAGTCCGGCTGCTGCTGTCCAAGCTGCGCAGCGAGCCCATGAAGCCAATTGACTAATGCCAGCGATTTAAGGCTGGACTGCCTTCTCGTTTTTGCAATTGGGTCGCGGTGAATTCCGCAACGGCACAACCGGTCACGGACTTCACCAAGATGGTGGAGCACGCCCGCAAGGTGCTCAGCACGCCGGACATTGCCGGTCCGAGCAAGCGTCTCCTGCTGGAGGCAGGCGGCTTTGATGCAGAACGAGGCAAGAAGCGGTTCGAGCCGAGGCACGGCTTGAACGCTCGACCTCAAGGCGACTTCCCCGAGCCGCGGGTGGAAGGCGCTGGCAGCTGCTTCAAGTGCGGTGCCAAGAGCCATCAGCTTAGGGACTGCCCGGCGGCAGGTCCCTCTTCCTCACGGCCATTTGGGACAAGTGGCCCGCCAGGTGGCGGGCTGGCTGGCCGGGCAAGGGGCCCACCCAGGTGCGGGCCCCGCCCGTCCAGAAGTACCCCTCACCTGGATCCAACCATTCAAGGGAGGTCTTTGGCCCGCCGCAAGGCGGGCCACGGGGCGACCCGCTCACACTTCTGGAGGGGGGTGGGCACGGTGAAGCACGAGGAGCCTTGGGGCTGAGGCTGACTGGGGAGTTCAACCGGTGAAGCCCAGGAGCAGCCTTGCCGCTGCTCGCCGCCGCAGCCGCCGCCGCACCTTGCTGCGGGGCCTGCTGCGCCGGCCTGCGCCCAGGAGGTGGAGTCGCCGCCGGACGGCGGCGCCATGGGGCCCGTCTTCCGCTGCGCCTATGCGCTAGTGCTTTGCCTGTGTAGTGGGTTGGTCCCTAAACCCCCCACAGCCGAACTCAAGAAGGACTGCTCACCCTAACTGCGTGTAGAGGGCGAGGTTCCTTACATTGTTGGCAAAGTGTCCTGTGAGCTCGACACACCGGAATAGTGGAAGATTACAACGTATTCCACGTGCTCCGGGACTACGGATGGCCGCGTCCAACCAACCCCACTCTTTCTTGCTCGAGGATGAGCTTGAGTACGAGTCGGAGGAAAGTTTGTCAGACTGAGTGTAACGTTCCCGCCGTTACGAGACGCTCAACTTCGCCTTCAGCGCTGACGTGTAGCCCCTGACGCGCACGCGACTGACGCGTGCGACGCGCGTGCGATGCGTGAGGTGACGCAGAGTGTGGTATACGCCTGCTGACGATGTAACGTGCAGGCGCGCCGCCTCTAGAAAAGGCGGCGCATCTTGGGCTCCCAGAAGGTGCTCCTCGGCGGGTTCTCGAACCGGCCGCCGAGAACACGTGTGGCGCGCCTACGACGCCACTACGCGCCTGTGACGCGCAGAGTGGCGCCGCAAGGCGGCGCTGCCGGGCGGCGCCGCTGGGCCGCACCGCGGGCCGGCGCCGATAAGCAGCGCCGCGCCGCAGGACGGCCGCCGCTTCCAGAAGGGAGCCGCATGGCCTGCCCTCGCACTAGCATCCCCTTGTCGGGCCTGCCTTCTTGAAGGTGGGTCTTGAGACGAGCCTCCCAGAGACCCCTGGGGAGGGTGGCACATGAAACACTATAAGTAGGGCTGAGACCAGACTCGGGGCACCCGGTCAAGATCAGTGAAGCCCGCGAGAGAGAGGCGCAGCTTCACTGCCGCCTGCTGCCGCAGGCCGCCGACGCAGCCCTGCTGCTGCCTGCTGCTGCAGCTCGTCGCTGCATCCCGTCGCTGCGGACCTTCACCGGCTCTCCTATGTGTAAGACTGCTCCTTTGAGGACATTTGCTGGCCGTACCTAAGAGGTGAGTCGCTGCCTGTCGGCAGGCCTCAGGGCAAGATTTCCGCTGCGTGGTACACGTGGTGCTTCACTGTGCTGGCGGTTTTTTCTCTGAATCCCAGCGATAAAATCAATAAGGACAATCTATGTAATGAAACAGCATGCTTAAGCCACATGGCTATGTTGGCATTTCATGACCGGCTATTTGGGACAAGTGGGCCCGCCAGGTGGCGGGCTGGCTTGCCGAGCGAGTGGCTCGCCCAGAGGCAGGCTACGCCCGTCCAGAAATACCCCTCGCTAGGATCCGGCCGTTCAAGGGAGTATCTTGGCCCGCCGCAAGGCAGGCCATGGGGTGACCCGCTCAAACCCCTGGAGGGTGGGTGGCACGCGGAAGCACGAAGAGCCTTGGGGGTTGAGGCTCGGGGGGAGTTCGAACCGGTGAAGCCCAGGAGCAGCCTTGCCGCTGCTCGCCGCCACAGCCGCGTCCGCACCTTGCTGCGGGGCCTGCTGCGCCGGCCTGCGCCCAGGAGGTGGGGTCGCTGCCGGACGGCGGCGCCACGGGGCCTGTCTTCCGCTGCGACTATGCGCTACTGCTTTGCCTGTGTAGTGGGTTGGTCCCTGTACCCCCTACAGCCGAACTCAAGAAGGACTGCTCGCCCTAACTGCGTGTTCAGGGCGAGGTTCCTTACAATCTAACTCAGCTTTTCCGCTTAGGATTTGGGTCCTTCACATTGGTATCAGAGGCTGCATCTGGCTAGCCTCGGATTCTTTTTTGATATGGCTGACAGTGCAAGGTTCCTTCTGATGTTTTGGCACTGACTAGTCTCTTGTGATTGGAGACAATTTGCCAGAGTGTATCTGTGGACCTGCCACGGCCCGATTGGGGAAATGAATCACTCGCCCGCTGCATCCACACGCCCTGGGTCGGCCAATTTCAGTGGAGTCCCACCCTGCGTAACCACCTGCGGTCGGCGGATTGCCTGTCTGCATGACAAGGAGGTGAAACCGACCGCTGTTGGGCGGCGTAATCTGGCTAAGAGCCAGAAACTGGTCCGTACACCAGTTCTGGTCCCTCCCTCAATTTGCTCGTGCGGGTTTGCGGTTTGGTATAAATTGCGCGCCACCATGATGGCTTTGCTTGCCTGGGGTACCAGCTTGCTTTGTAACATAGTGGTAGCATTGTCTCAGCCGTTGTGTCTTATGCCGTCCGCTGATTTGATCCCTCGGTGTGTTGGTGAACCACTTGGTTCATGATATGCGCGACATCACTCGAATTCCGCGTGGGAATTGCGGCTACGTATCTCACGGACGATGCTGCCGCATGGTGGAACACTGTGAAGTCGTCTTCCTACCCCAGAGTGTTCAACGCTTGGGACTACTTCATCCACTCACTGTGCGCCATGTACGGATGAAAAGTACGCAAAGCTGTACTTGCCCGCAAAGTCACCAATGTAACGTGGTATGTGTATCACAGTGAACTCGTAGGACAATTTTGTCCGCAGTCTATCGTGCCAGTAATACGCTATGTGCATGGATTCATGCAAGCGCTGGTGGACGGAGAACACCTTGTTGTATGGGTGACTTCTAGTCAGTTGCAGTCCAATCAGTCACACGGTAATCGTGATTGTGCCGTGCAGTCGTGGTGTAATGATCCTGCCGTTTGATTAAGCCACACAGGGTCTGCTGGCATTACATGACCGGCCATTTGGGACGAGTGGCCCGCCAGGTGGCGGGCTGGCTGGCCGGGCAAGTGGCCCGCCCAGGTGCGGGCCCCGCCCATCCAGAAATTCCCCTCGCTAGGATTCACCCGTTCAAGGGAGGATCTTTGGCCCGCCGCAAGGCAGGCCATGGGGCGACCCACTCACATCCCTTGAGGGGGGGGTGGCACGGGGAAGCACGAAGAGCCTTGGGCTGAGGCTGAACGGGGTGTTCAACCGGTGAAGCTCAGGAGCAGCCTTGCCGCTGCTCGCGGCCGCAGCCGCCGCCGCACCTGCGCGGGGCTTGTGCGCAGGCCTGCGCCCAGGAGGTGGAGTCGCCGCCGGACGGCGACGCCACACGGCCTGTGTGGTAGGTTGGTCTTCTGCTGCGCCAATGCGCTAGTGCTTTGCCTGTGTAGTAGGTTGGTCCCTAAACCCCCTACAGCCGAATTCATCAAGGACTGCTCACCCTAATTGTGTGAATAGGGCAAAAGTCTTTAATTTGGTATTAGAGGCGGTCTTGCATTCATCGCGCTTGTAACTTCTTTTGCTGGCCGCTGATAATGCAAGGATCTTCCTGATGTGCTGGCTTGACCTTTCCAGTTGAAGATGAAGTGTCTTGCCAGACATTGGTCCGGGGAGGCTGCGACTTAGCCGGGGCGCCAGGCTGCGTCCTGAGCCAGCCGCGACCAGCGCCAATTTGACCGCCTGATCCTTGACAACTACTTGCTGCGTTCGCTTTCTTTGAGGTGTGGCTTGAGCCCGCAGCCTTTGTGTTACAAGGGAAGTCGTGTGGCCAGCATAGATCGAGTGCATTGGTCCTGGTCATATCTGTGGCTGTCTGCCTGCCTGCTGACTGAGGTGTGGAGTTGCGCGCTGCTTTGCTTGCTCGCTCGCTGGTGCACCAGTCTTGCGATGCCCTGTATTGCGGTATAGAGTGTGTGATTTGCTGACTGTCGGAGCCTGAATTGATCCTTCAGTGTCCTCCAGACAGCGTGGTATCGCACACGTCCAGAACGCGGCTGAGCCCTCCTCAGGAGGTAGAGCGGTTGGCTGCTGAGGCAGCGGCTGCTGCAGGGCCAGCTGCTAAGACAGTGGCTGCTGCGGGGCACGCCCGAGAGGGCCACGCCAGAGCGGGGCACACCCAAGAAAGGCACGCCTGATCGGGGCACGCCCAAGAGGGTCACGCCCAAGAGGGGCACGTCCGAGCGGGGCACGCCCAAGAGGGGCTCGCCCGATCGGGGCACGCCCAAGAGGGGCAAGCCGAGCCCGGGGCCGCGGGCCAAGAGGGCCTTTCGGCTGGGGAGGTGCAACGCATGGCACTCCTCATGCAGGATCTGGCAGCAGTCCAGTCTGCAACGGACCCAGCTCAATACCGCCTCCTTGCGAGGATATGCGGGGAGCAGCACGCCCACCTCGTCCGGCTGCGGGCATGTCGAATGCTGGGCTGCCTCTCGATTGCGCACGTGGGTTGCGGTGGAGTTCGCAACGTCACTAGCATTCATGGGCTTTTCCAAGATGGTGGAGCACGCCAGGAAGGTGCTCAGCACGCCGGATATTGGGCGTGGCATGCGTCCCCTGCAGGAGGCCGGCACATCTGCAGGGGCAGAGCGGGGCTGGAAGCGGTGCAACCCTAAGGAAGGCTCGAACTCTCGTACCCACGGCGGCTTTCGAAGCCACGCGTGGCAGGTGCTGCTCCGCGAGTGGAAGGAGGTGGTGGCTGCTAGCGCAGCAGCGACAAGAGCCATCAAATCAAGGACTGCCTGGAGACAGGTCTCTCTCCCTCGAGGCCACGTTCACAGCGCCCTCCGGGACGCGACAAGGGCAACTTCAAGGGCCAGTGTGAGTGCCTTGCCCGTCAACCAAAGTACCGGTTGTGCGCTCCATTTCTGCTTTGTTGCAAGGTCTGGAGGCCGGAGGGCCTCTACTTGTGTGGGTTGCCCACAATGACTCACAAGTGGCTATCTGAGCTGACCTGAGTGCGGTCGGCCTGAAGAAATTCTGTTCTCCATTGTGCCACAGAAGCGCGGCGTGATCGATCAAGCTCCGCTGGGGATGTCGCTGTTGTGCTCGCACGAGGCGGGACACAGGCTCCTTAGGCGTAGTGTTGATGCCACTCAGCTCAGGCCTTACCCGACAGAAGTCAGGATATATGTCGCTCGCACCCCAATCCTTGGGAGCAGTGTCCATGGGGGACACACGATGCTTTTCGAGGGGCTGGTTGCTGAGGCACCGGCCAGGATCCTCATGGACTCAGGGGCCTCATTGTCCTTCGGCGATAAGAAGTCGGTGTGTCCCACTGGCTTGGATTTGCAAGCAGATGCTTGCCTAGAGCGATATTGGCCGATGGCCACCCAGCCGATGTGTTGGGTCTGTGCAAGGTTCCCATGCGCATCCAGCAATACAAAGCCGAGGTGCCTTGTTACGCCATTGCGGTGACTGCCGCATTGGAAGTGATATTGGGCGATGACTGGCTTCGTGCCACATCTATATGCCTTGATTTTGAACGCCAAACTTGCACTCCGCAACGTGGCGCACGGCGCTTCGTCCTTTGCAAGAAGCTTCCCTGTGCACCGCCCCTGGCGGCAAAGGCTTCCATTCCGCTGTCCGCCATGCAGATGAAGCGATTGATTCACAAAACACTGTGCAGATGGCATTTGTGTGCTGGTGGCGTTAAGTGACGAGTCTAACCAAGCCTGACTTGTATGTGAATGCTGCGGATTCACATGGCCGGGTTCTTGATAAGTTGCTGGAAGAGTTTGCGGATGTGTTTCCCGACTCTCTTCCGGACGGTCTACCTCCTCACCGAGGTGTGGCTCATACAGAATTCCATTGGAGCCAGGCGCCAACCCGCCTTACCGTCCTATGTACCGGCTGAGCCGTCTCGACCTTCTAGAAATGCAATCCCAGGATGAGGACCTGCTGGCGAAGGGCTACATTGAGCAATCTCAGTCGCTGTACGGAACACTTATCCTCCTTGTCAAAAAGAAGGATGGCACTCTACGGATGTGCATTAGCTATCGGGCATTGAATAAGCTTGCTATCAAGAACCGATAAACATTGCCTCGAATAGGTGATCTGTTCGATTGGCTTGCAGGGGCTACTGTTTTTAGATCCCTGGACTTGGCAAGTGGGTACCGTCAGATTCGAATCACGCCTGCGGATGTTCGAAGTCGGCGTTCCGTACGCCGCTTGGACATTTTCAACTCAAGGTGCTGAGCTTTGGTTCAGCCAACGCACCGGCTACGTTCCAGGCGATGATGTCGAGGGTCTTTGGCCCCCTCCTCTACAATTTTGTGCTGGTTTACTTGGACGACATACTGGTGTTCAGCAAAACGCCTCGAGGATCACGTGAGGCACCTGCGCCGAGTGCTGCAGTTGCTGCGTGAAAGTAACTGTATGCCAAGAGGTCCAAGTGCGCATTTGACCAGCCAGAGCTGACATACCTCGGCCATGTCGTGGGCAAAGACGGCATACGTGTTTGATCCCAAGATCAAACGGGCTTGGCCTTTGTCACGGACTGTAACTAAAATTGCGCTCCTTTCCGGAAATCGAAAATTACTTCCATAAGTTCCTACAAAGCTATGGGAATTTGGCACTTCCTCGTACGAAGCTCATTAGTAAGGACGTACCTTGGGATTGGTCGTTCGAATGCTAGAGGGCATTCGAGGGGATACAGCAGGCGCTGGCATCTCCGCCTGTGCTGGCCTTTCCTCGTGAAAGGCGTGCCATATGAGCTCATCTGCGATGCCTCTTTGACCGGCATTGGTGCCGTGCTCTTGCAAGAGGGTCACCCACTAGCGTTTGAGAGTCGCCTGCTGATGATCCCTGCAGAGCGAAATCACACTACAGGCGAGCAGCAATTGCTGGCTGTGGTGCACGCCATACGTGTCTGGCGTTGCTATCTGGAAGGTGTAGAGTTTACAGTGAGCACCCTCACTGATGACAAACGCTTCTGGTGGCAATGCGACGCTGTTGTGGTCCCGGACTGCAATGCCTTGTGCACTGACATCCTGCAGGAGCTGCATGATACGCGTTACAGTCGTCATCTGGGAGTGAGTAAGACCAAACGGGCTGTTAGACGCCTAATTTGGTGGAAGGGCATTTCAGCCCAGGCGCGCGCTTCTGTGGCAACCTGTGCCGCATGCCAGCTTAGTAAGGCAATCTGTGACGTCGTGATCCCTATACACACAGTTAGGGGTTAGTACGTCCTTATTGGGTTCGGATCTAGGGGGTTTGGGAACTACCCCCCTACAGAGTGGAGCGCCAAAGCACACGGTGCACTCAAGTGCAACACATAGCACAGCGGAAGTCTTACCCCGAGGCGCCGCCAGAATGCGGCGACTCTACAGAAGGTCTCAAATTAGCAGCTGGCCCCAGATAGCCCGTGGCACTTACGGGGAGCCGGCGATGTCCGTAGCGACGAGCTGCGGCAACGGACTGGGCAGCAGATGTCAGCAGCAGAGCTGGGGCAGCGGCTGCGGCAGCAGGCAAGCAGGGCCATGCCTCTCTCTGGGCGTTACTGGTCCGACTGACAAGTCTGGCCTCGGCCTACTACTTATATAGCGCCCACCTGCCACCCCTCCCCCGGGAGTGTGACGAGGGTTGTGCTAAGGTCGGGCCCCGGAGGAGCGGACCCGCACAATGGGGATACAACTGGCGCATGACGCGCAAGGTGCGGGCTCGCGTGGCGCAAGCTTGACGAATGGTATACGAGTCCTGGGGACTGGTGCGTGCCGCGCGTGACTGGCGCGTGAAGCGCGTGACGGACGCGTGGCGTGCCTGGAACGCATGTGAAGCGGGTTACCGGTACCGTTTGGTTCTCCCAAACAGGGGAGACGTTACATCGCTCCCCACTTAGATGTTCACGTCCCCGGGAACAAGGATACGGTAGAGAGGAGACAAGCCGAAGAGATTACTTCCGACGGGTGCGTCCAACACTACGACGCAAGGGGTTGACATGCCCCTGTAGAAGATACTTACGTTGAACGGACGGACTATTGGCAAGATTGGCCGAAGGTTCCCACGTATTGTGTTCAGGCCATAGCTAGCAACTTAACAAGTTAGTCTCGGGACTTACGTTGCCCACGAGGATTATCGCGGTGAGACAAGATCTCCTCCAATTATACTCTTCCTCATCCTCAACGACAAGGGGAGGTGTGGGCGGTTGGAGACGACCATCCGTATGGAATGGCTCGAGCGGGGACACATAAAATACTCTGTGGACTTTCCATTGTGCCGGAGTATCCAGGTCATGTGCGATCTTGCCGACCAGGCGCACTACACGAAAGGGTCCAACCACGATGGCAGCAACTCAGGCGTGCCTACAGCCCGCATTGAGAGATGCTGTGCGCTTAAGAGCACTTAAGCCCCCACGTCGAAGGATGTATCACGACAACGTCGATCAGCATACTGCTTTTGCCGTTGCTGGGTAATCTCCAAGCATTGCCTAGCCCTCCTCTGAGCTTCCAGGAGGTTGCCGATAAAAGTTACTGCGGCCGGCACACGTTCCGGCCTCCCCACCTATGAAGGTGCTGGGGAATGCTGACCGTAAGGTCAAGGAAGATTAAGAAAGAAGGGCGTCGTTTTGGTGGACTCATGGAAGGCGTTGATCACAGCTGTACTCTGCTGGAGCAAGATACTCATCCCAGTCACTTTGGCTGGGGTTTATAAAGTGCCTTAACGTGTCCGGCAAAAGCCGATTCATCCTTTCCGTCTGACCATCTGCTTGGGGGTTGAAAGCCGTGGACATGAAATGCTGGGTGCCAATCAGCCTGCCACTGACTTGATGCCTCAGTGTGTTGGTATAAAGGCATGGAGTCGGCTGACTCGAGCGCGCCACGTCCTCCTTTGCCGAGTGTTCAACCTGCTAGGTCAAGGAAGTGGTTTGATGAGCCGTCGGGGCTCCAATTGCCATCCCTGGATCGCCCGACTCCAAGGTTCGGACCAACGAAGCCCAGGAGCAGCCTTGCCGCTGCTCGCCGCCGCAGCCGCCGCCGCAGCCTGCTGCGTGGCTCGCTGCGGGGAGTCCGTGGCTGCGCCCGTTGGGGGTCAGTTGCTGGCTCGAGCCCAGGAGGTGGGGTCGCCGCCGGACGGCGGCGCCGAAGGGCCTGCCTTCCGCTGCGCTATGCGCTATTGCTTTGCCGTGTAGTGGGTGGGTCCCTGAACCCTCTACAGCCGAATTTGACAAGGACGACTCACCCTAATTGCGTGTGTAGGGGCGAGTTCACTACATTTGGTATCAGAGGGCTTGTCGGCTGGGGACCTGCAATGCGTTGCACTCCTCACGCAGGATCTGGCAGCAGCCCAGCCTACGACAGACCCAGCTCAACACCGGCTTTTTGTGTGGAGCAGTCGGCTGCTGAGGCAGCGGCTGTTGCAGAGCCAGCTGCGGAGGCAGTGGCTGCTGCGAGGCAAGCCCCTGAGGGGAACGCCGAGCTCGGAGCCGCGGGCCAAGAGGGCTTGTCGGCTTGGGAGGTGCAAAGCATGGCACTCCTCACTGAGCAGCTGGAGGCAGCTAAGGCTGGCCTGGACCCGTTCCTTCGTGTCTACCTCGAGGGGTCGCATGAGGAACAGCGTCCCATCTCGTTCATCTGCGGGCCGGAGAGTGGCATGTGCAAGGGGTCGATGCTGCGGTGCATTTGATGCGCCAGAGCAGTAGCAACCCGTCGCATGGACTTGCTAGGGCCCCCACTGATCTCGGCAACACTCCTTGGAGGCAGCTGCCAGAGCAGTGGCAAATCGTTGCATGGACTTGCGAGGGCCCACTAATCTCTGCAAGACTCCTTGGAGGCAGCTGCTGTGCTGGATGATTGATTTGGTGCGCCAGAGCCGTGGCAACCCGTCGCATGGACTTGTGAGGGCCCCCTAATCTCGGCAACACTCCTTGGAGGCAGCCGCTGTGCTGGACCCGTCCTCCCACGCCCTACTGGAGACGTTGTGTGTGGAGGTGCAATCCTTGCTCGGCCGGCTTCGTCCCGGCGAGAGGCATTTGCAAGGGGGTCAGGGCTAAGGTGCATTTGATGCGACAAAGCTGGTTGGGGAATCCTGCGCATGGACTTGCCAGGGCCGCCCAATGTCAGCCATACTCTGGTCAATCTGACCAGAGTGGGAGGAGATGCAATGAGTTGCATTCCTCACGGAGCACCTGGAGATAGCCAAGGCTGTGTTGGATCCGACTTCCCACGCGCTATGGGGGGCGCTGTGTGGGAAAGTGCATTGCTTGCTCGGCCGGCACGCTGCTGGCGGGAGGCATTTGCAAGGGGTCGATGCTGAGGTGCTTCTGATGCGTCCGAACCGTGGCAACCCTGCGCATGGATTTGCGAGGGCCCACTGACGTTAGCAATACTATGGTCAGGACGACCGGGGTGGCCTCCAGGCCTGGCTCAGCGAGATCATAGAGTGGTTCGTGTTGAGCTACACGGATGCGACGGCAAGACTGCCGCTCGCTGCCACTTATATCGAGGGAGATCCCTGTGGTGGGACTCCATGAGGAAGACTTCCATGCCAGAAATGTGCAACACCTCGAAGTGCTTCTCGAGCTCGCTCACCAAGGTGTGTGGTGAGATTCATGGGGAGCTGAAGGATCGTGATGAGCTGCAATTATTCGTATACGTAGAGACTTTGAGGACCAAGTGTGGCCATTGAGGCTGCTGGTCTCTAAGCTGCGCAAGGAGCCTATGAAGGCTGTCGATCAGTGCCAGCGAGTTGAGGCTGGGTTGTCCGAACCGATGCGGAAGTGGGGCGGCGGAGTCCGCCACTTCAGCCCTTGCCAACTTACCCCAGCTGGTGGAGCACGCCGGGAAGGTGCTGAACACTTTTCCAAGTGTATTGGGCAAGCGCTCCCTGCTTGAGGCGGGAATATCTGCTGAGGCAGAGAGGGGACCGGAGGAGTTTCGGCCCGAGGGGCTGAACATCCGTCCCACGAGAGGCTTGGAGAAGCCAGCTCTGGAGGGGAATGGTTGCTTTCGTTGCGGCGATAAGAACCACCTCATCCAAGACCCGTGAGTCTGGTGAAGTGGCTCGGGTATGGGCCTGAGCACATCACGTGGAGCCTGCGACCAATCTGGCACATTGTCCGCCTGCTCTTTTGGAACACTTGGCCAGGGTGGGGCAACCCTAGGGTTGGTCGAGGCCGCATCCGTCGGGCGTAAAACCTGTTGGCTGCTCTCTCGTTGTTCCCGAGGACGTGAACACCAGAGTGGGGAGGTATGTAACGATCCAGCCGTTCGGTTATGCCACACGGTGCTGTTAGCGTTACATGACCGCTAGCCGCTTGATGGACATGTGGGCCTGCCCAGGTGCGGCCAACTCCCGCCCGTCCTGGACTAACCCTCGCCAAGTTCCACCCTACCAAGGGGGGACCTTGGGCCCGCCGCAAGGGCCGGCCTTGAGGCGACTCACACACACCCCTGGAGGGGGGGTGGCACGGGGGAAGCACAACGAGCCTTGAGCCGAGACCCGACATCAGTTCGGACCGACGAAGCCCAGGAGCAGCCTTACCGCTGCTCGACGCCGCAGCCGCCGCCGCACCTTGCTGCGGGGCCTGCTGCGCCGGCCTGCGCCCAGGAGGTGGAGTCGCCGCCGGACGGCGGCGCCACGGGGCCTGTCTTCCGCGCCTATGCGCTAGTGCTTTGCCTGTGTAGTGGGTTGGTGCCTAAACCCCCTACAGCCGAACTCAAGAAGGACTGCTCACCCTAACTGCGTGTGTAGGGCGAGGTTCCCTGCGTGTGTAGGACGAGGTTACACCCAGGCATATGGCTCCGAATGAAGTGGATTGACCGTCAAGGGGACAACCGCGCGACGAATGCATTACTAAATTCAATGAAGGCCACATGATCAAGGGTTATGTTACACCAACTTAAATGGCAATACCGCCTAAGGTTCACATCCTTCCTCATAAGCAGCCTGGATTGGGGGAGGTGTGGAACCTTCGGCGTGCAGTGACAGCTTGGGTGGATGCGCCGAGTTAGGAGTTTAATCTGGATGGCAAGCCCTGATAGTACCTCGGCGGCAGTCTCCTTGGAAAGTATATATCGGTTGGTCCACATACCGAGGGAACGTAAGGCCTGTCGGCCCAAGAGGCAGGCTCGAAGGTGCTGTGCAAAGGGCAGCACAAGTTGCAGCAGACGTGTGATGCCATTCAACAGTAGGCTAAACAGGAGGTAATGCCAGCTTGCCGTTTGTACGTGTTGGACACGTGCAAAACAGGCCGCCCAGCACATGCGGAAGGACGGCTTTGGCTGAACAAAAGACCGCCTAACTCTTGAGTGACTGACGGGCGGACAGGAAGAAGCAGCAGCTCTTCCAGAAGGGGGCGAAGGCTATCCAAAGCTAGCCCCGAGAAACGATGGGCGAGACGAGGTCCCAAGAACAGCGTTGTCAGAGACCTTCAGTAAGGACTGCAGAGCAGACAGCAGGCAGCCCCAACGCCATTAGCGAAGAGCCACAAGCGAAGCCTCTTGCATCGGAGAGTAGCTGCTTGCTGGTTGGAAAGATGCGCTTGTATAACAATTCCTCTCAAACAAGAAGAGACTATATGAAGGACAAAACTAAAGTCTCAAAAGCACGTCCCACTGACTGGAGCGTGGCTGACGAGGTCAACGAGTGACTTGCGATTTATGGGGAAATGCAAAGTATATATTTACGTGCCTCAGTCTCCCAGCCTAACTGGGCGTGTTGGCATTGTAGATCGTGAATTGGGACAGACGGCACAGTGTGTGGCTCGGCCAGTGCTGCTTGAAAACTTTGGAAATGCGCATATAGATGCTTTTGAGTTAAGTGCCACCATGAGTGGCGGGAAAGAGCACCCAGAAGTGAGGATCTTGAGTGCCTGGGTATAAGTACCACATTACACTAGCGTGCAAGTATGCACTGTACGTACTGGACAAAGGAGGGTGTGGAGGCAAGGGGAGCTCACTTGGCGTACTGTCGTTTGCTGCCGTTAACCGATATTCTCTACAATTCGCAAAAGACCCTTGGCCTTCAAGTGCCGACAACAGCAATTAAGAGTGCCACTAGGAGGGTTCACAAATCTGAAAAGAGCAAGTTCGCTGCCCCCATGGCTCAGAAGTTCTGGCAATCTGATAGGCGAGTGGGGGTGGAGGGGTGGGAAATTGGGGGGGGTGTATACTCGTGCATCAAGGGTTATCCAAGTGGTTGGTGGTTTACCGTATGTGGCTATCACATCGGGGCATACTCTCTTGCAACAAAGGACTACCATACCTGTACTAGGCCTCTTAGACCTTGTAACCGCGGTGGTGGTCAGACTACGTTGCAGGTTGGCTATAGAACAATGTGTAACAAGCAGGAATATGACGCCTCACAGTCATGCTCTCACACCGCGGTCAAGGATGGCTGATGTCCAAAGACGACTATCTAAATTGCTAAAGCCATCACGTAGAGAGTACACTTGGAGGCACCGTCAAGGATCATCCATCACCTCCTCAATTGAAGGTCTCAATTGTAGATTTTCACAGGTTTCTCGTAACTATGTCGATTCTGGAAAGTATTACAACAAAGTAGGGCGATCCTCAGTGGCGTGCCAACAAGCAAACCTATCAAATGCCCCTCGCAGACCTTTCAGAGTACAGGATATGATGAAATAGCAGGTATTGATGGAACTTACCTGATTACTTTGATGGGAGCGCTTGGGGGTGGTGTCCGTGTGCTCTAATCCTAAGTAGTGCTCCCAAGCTCCGTACGTCTCTTTCTTCTATAGATCATGCAGAAGTATGCCAGATAAACAGACCGCACGCTCACATAATCAATGCATGTGGCTGTGTTGATAAGCTCAATGCACACCCGACAATGAATGGAGCATGTGCAATCATGTGCTGACCTGAAATCGAGTTACTACCACATCCGTGTCAAGGAGGTACTCAGGACGTCCTAGTGATAAGAAGGCAATCTTCCACTGCACAACATCCATCGTCAAGTCAATGAGCAATATTTCAATAACATACACAAATGTACGAGTAGATGAGATGCGTCACTTGTGAAGAGGAGTCACAAGCCAGAAGGGCCTATCATGCAATCACACAACAGCTAACAACTTCACAACACACATTTGATCTTGCATGGCGTGCAAATATAAGCACGAGCAAGAATCGAAGGAGAGCTCTGAAAGACATTGAGCTAATACTGATAATCCAAGTAAACAGAAGGCATAAGCACGTCGGCACTAGATAGCGAAGGCATCCTTCAAGTACTAATTCAAGTACTGTTTCAAGTACTGCTGTGACAAATGTGCGTACATCGTGTGCCGTAAATGTGCAGTACATTACCTTTGCGAACTCTTCATCCGGAACTCGAAGCTTAGCTTTGATTCGATCACGAATCTCAGCTGTTGTTTCGTTCTCATGAGCCACAAGAAAGAAAGGCTCGCCAAAATTGTGAACCTGATACATACATCGATGATAATCAAGTTGTTGTTTCGTCACAGTCATAAAAGCCAACTACATAGAACACCAAAAAAGCATACAGAGCACCACCATACCATGTGGACTTGTGTTGCATCCCGAGTGAAGTGATACACATGGATGAGTCGATCATTGGGCCCAATATCTTTCTCCTCATCCGGGACCTCCTCTGCACGAAGGGTCCAATATTGGTCGTTGATGTTGTCAATCTTCTCTGTGTGGGGGAAAATCTGCACGATAAGAAGAACATGGTCAGCAACATACAAGTGCAGAGTGATCTGTGTGGATGACAACAACGAGGTCACAATGAGAAGCTTGAATAGCTTCCATGAACTCGCACAAAGAACGCCATGCACAAAAGTGGCGTGGCTCATGCCTTATAGATCTTGTGGTAGAAAACTTCTAGTATCCGAAGCTCAGCCTTTGGGTGGGAGAGCTCAACCTGCCGAGGTCAACATTAGTGCCAGCTTCTCTGTGCTATGCATCTGCAATATTTTCAGAATGACGTTTTTCCAGCATGCTTAAAAAATATCAACATTTGTAGAACTCCAGCAAGCTTGTGAAATGTATTTCTTATTCATGTTCTCACCTTTGTTCGGAGCTCAGCAATCACATCACCAACGATGGACTGCTTGGGCAATCGAATGTTGTGAACAGAGTCCTGGCCAGAAACATGTGTAGAACTCTCTCGTGAGTACGATGGGCGTCACTGAAGGTGTGCTGTTAAAAATACACGTAAGGTGGTGCCTAAGATTGCTAAGCGCGAGGAGGGGGGGAGGGCAAACACCTCTTCCGTTTTGCTATTGTGGAAAGCCACCTTCAACGTTTTCAACCCTTGCAGCTCCGGTAAAGGCAAGTCAAGGGTCTCAAAGTAGAGGATGTCCGAGGTCTTCAAACAAGTAGGAGGACAACACTTGAATCAGCGCTGTGCATTTAATTGGTCTCATTCTGCTAGAATCTGCACCACGAGGAAAGTCTCACCTGGTTATAGTGCACCAGCATGTCTGTGAGGCGCTCAACACCTCGATACTTCACAGGCTGGGGCTTTGGTTGCTGAGAGTAGCAGTTGTGGGTGGTGAGACGAATGCGAGCCGGATCTGCTAAGCCAAGTTGCTGAGCGACTCTTTCCACGACATCGTCGTAAGTGTGCTGCTTTGATAGCTCGAGGCAGAACTCATCTTCCTTGCTCTTCTCCAATCGCCTGAAGTGAACGACTTGCCGATTTCGGACGTACTCTAGAAATGAAGGCACATCTGGGTAACGTGCAGGCTCTTCAACCTCTGCCGCAATTGCTGCTGGAGGCCGTTGTAAGCACACAATATCACCATCTTCTAGCTGCGGACATCAACGGTATCACTTAGAGCAAAAACCAGCCAGTGCAGAAGGACATGATGCAGCAAGGCACGCTACAGTATGCTATGGGGTGAGGCATGTCAGGTACCTGGCTGCTCTTGAATGTCACCTTCTTATCTATAGACTCGCACATCACGCTTGGCTCGAACTTAATCTCCTGCAACCCCATCATCATAGATAATCGAGTGTATCAGACATGGTTGATACTATCCAGCCATATGGACATTGGCAGACTGCTAGGAATGCTGACACTGCAACAGGAATCCATGGATCGGCACATCAATCACTTGTTGAAGTAAACAGAGTTGTAGACTCGACAATAAGCAGCACCTCATAGAGGAGAAGCTCCTCAGTCGGTGCGAAGCCTGCCATGCTCGCCAACTTGCTCTTAATGTCCATTGGCTTGCTGCCAAGCCGTACAAACATCCTCCCCACGTATCTGCCAACAGACGTTCGTACAACATTGTGAGGTTCGGTGAAGCAAGACATTTGCAGCTGGTATGCATGCTTGGCAAAGCCAGGATTGAGATGAGGTATATCTTGGTGTCTACGTGAGATTGTTTAGTCTACCTTAGTTCCTCCTTCAGTGGGTCGTAAAATTTGAAAAACAGCAGGATGTCATCTTTTGCCCTTTCCGGCAAAGCCGTTGTTATCGGTGTCTCCTGTCAGCCCACATGTGTGAGTGAGTTTTGAGCTCAAGTAGCCCATTGGTCGTGCCGCAAGAATGTTGATAGAATCAGACTTCGCAAAGCAACCGGGTAAGTAAACTTTTACTGGAGAAGCAATGGGCGTCTCCAGGAAAAGCTTCAACTCCGCCGTATGAGCTTTATTAGCTGCCTCCTTCAATAGACCTACCTGTGAGCAGCACTTGCCAGTTGAGTAAGAATGTCACATCCATCACAAGCAGCAGTTGACAGCAAACAACCAGACGAGTACAATGATCTCAGCTGCAGACAGACACTGCATCTACATGGCCAAGTGTGAAGAGTCCATCTACCGTTTGAGCCTCCTCTACAGGTGTCAGTGGCCGATTTGGACGGTAAGTATGATTCTGGCGCTTAGCCCACAGCCAGTACCGTTGGCACTGCACAGGGACTCCCAACTCTTTTGCCACATCCTCCTGCTCATCACCGCAATGGCAATGCATACCTCAGTAGAAGGCATTAGGAGAGGATGTTCTAATTGCTGATAACACCTGCGCATGTGGCACCATCCCTGGACACAGATCTCTACAATTCGCGTATACTTGATAGTTGAGTACAGGCAATAAGCTCATGGGCCTCCCCTGCAAGTGGCTGATGTGTCTTGCCTTAAACTGCGTGAAGGGAGTTTGCTTCTGTATGCGGAAGCTGCGGACTTTGTCATGGTCCACAAGGTCAAAGTACGTGCCCTGCCCGATCTGCTCTCGCAGGTCCTCGTCCCTAGCTAGCTGCATGCATGAGCAAAGGGCTGCCTTGTCAGCAGATTGACAAAGGAAGGGCTGGCAAAGCTGGCAGTATTTGACTAAACAGAGATGCAGCTTGTTACCTTTATAATTGTGTACAAATGAGCCTCAGCTTTCTCTTTCCGCTTCCGTTCCTTTTCTTCCTGCTCCTTCTTCAAGCGAATCTGCAGCAAGCAAGAAGCCAAGTGCCTTGTTTAATTTAGGAATGCAATGTGTCCACTTATACAGCGGAGCATGCGAGGGTTCTGCCTCTTGCTAACATCCACAATACTTGCGGGTCCACTGGCTGGATAATGGGGCCTACCTGCAAGTGCTCAGCAATATCCCGCTCATCCACATTGCATATCACTTTGTCCTTGTCACTTTCCCGGATATATACAAGCATGTACGCATTAGAATACTTTGTAAACTTGAATGGCGTATTGTTGTACCCAGGGTTTGTTTGAGGAAGCTGCAGCAGCACATGAGCAAAGGACAAGTCAGCCAGGTTCTCAAATACAAAGAACCTGACAGAGCACGAAGGGTCTGTATCGCCTCCTAAGAGCAAGGCAACTACAGGAGCTTTGAAGGAGAACAAATTTACCTCCTCCTCACCCCCGTATTGCTCATCAAGAGCTCTCTTGCCATCCTCTTTGGTCACTCTTTCATCGTCAAACTTGTACCTACAGACAGTAACACTGGAGCAGCTCACTGCAAGTACTCCAACCTATTCCAGTTATATCATTGCTCTGTTGCCTACAACAGCAATATGAGATGAAGCGGCAGTCAGTAGCTGCTGAGCACCATTGATCGCCCAGCGTTGGCCGAATGAATGCGTAGTAGTGGCCTCCATGCACGCCACCACTGTGCACAAGCACGCTGCTCATCCAGGACAAGTGGCCAGTCATTAGCTCACAAAATCAGGTACAAGATACCTGGTACAATGTTCAGCAGCCACAGATGACGTGCCAAAAAGGCTTCTTACCTGTGGAGAGTGAAGAGGTTGCGCACACTACGATCTGCATCAGGGGAGAGGTACTTGCCATCCTCCCGATCAAGATCGAGCTCCAGAGGAAACTCGTACCGGTCATTAATCTGCATGCACGTTAGGAGGGAGGTAAGTGCATCTCTTCCAGTATAATAATATGACCAACCTGCAAAACTATCATCGTCCGTCACATAGTCAACTGCAATAAAGCATACCTTGACCATAGTGTCTCTCATGAAGTCATACTCAAAGCGCTTGAGCTGCAACTGAAGTACTGGAGGGAAGTCAATGAACGTAACCCCTTTCCTTGCATCCTGCACCCATCAGGGCACAGCACTCCACCAGTACTGCCACGTTAGCCGACAGCCTTGACTGCAAGCCTCTTCACTAGGAGTCAACCTATGGAGCCTAGATTGGAGCAGTGCAGCAGACAACCTAAATCACCTGGAGGCCAAATTGCTCTGCGTGATACTTGTTGTCACCTTCCAGCTTCTCAACCGCCACATACTTGTCAAAAGACTCATAAACATCCTTGCACCCCTTGACATCCAGCTGCAAGTCTGTGAATCCGCCAATAAGTGCTTGTCATGCCTCCTGGAGAAGGAGTAAAAGGCTGGAAGCAGCACGTGTTACTGAGTGCTGAGTACTGTAGTAAAGAAGGAAGCAAGTGCCTACCATAGAAGGACTCCTTGCGAGTGGACTTGTAGTCCACGTTGATGCAGTCAATGTAGTTCATATGGTGACCTTCAAAGAGCTTCTGTATTGTCCCTTCCACGGCGGTGCCCTGCAAATCAGAGGTGCCAGCATCATATTCAAATTCATGGGGGAATATATGATCACAGATGTATGGAAGAGGCCATAACCACACTAGCACTAGACTGAACAAGTCACACTGAACAATTCCAGATAAAGTACCCCAGAATGCTTCCCTGAAGTCCACCCACACTGTATGTGCAAATAGCAGTCTCTGTTGTATGACATGACATGAGCTACGTAGCATCTACAATCAAGGACTGCCCGAGGGGGATAGGCAGGGTATGGCTTCCGATGACCAACCTTCATCTTATCCTCCAGCTTCTCACAGAGCACGCGATTCAGCTCCTGCACGTCATGTTGCATAAAGGAGTCCAAAGAGTCCCAGCCAAAGGACTTGGTGAGGTCCTTGGTAGCAATGCTGGTGTCACTGTATTGCAGCTTGTAGAAAAGGCTTTGAAGAGCCAGCGGGATACTGTTGCTGGGGGCATCCGCCTCTGTCGTTGGCATGTGATAGACAGCCTGCCAGCATAGCCAGCCAGGCGGGCTCAGAAGCCAGCTTGGAGGTCACAGCGGCAGCTGATAAGTTGCTGGCTGAGATTCAGAGCTGCAGGCTTGACAAGCGCAGTAGCAGACCTTGCGGAAGTAAGGGATGTGGTAGAGCGTCTGGAGCAGTGAATTCATGTAGCAGGTAGCGCCCTGGTTCTTGAGGCCCACATACCCCGTCTCCTTTTTGGAGTCATATGTCCAATAGTCCACCACCTTGCGCACGCTCACATCCGCCTCCACGATCACTTTGTCGTCTACCAGGAAACCCTTGGCAGGATCATACAGCTCCTGGAGCGCCATGAAGCTGGTGAATCCCCAGTCGCTCTCCAACTTATTAAATTGGTGCTGTGTATCTGCGCCGGCCGGAAAGAGAAGCTGCCATCAGCAGTGAGGCCTGTGTGTAGTCAGCCTCGTGCAAGAATCGAGCAGGACTTAAGCAGCACCAGCTCGAAGCCAGGGGGCCTCGGCAAGCACCTTTCTTAATGGTCAATTTGGGATCCAGCTGGTTGACGACCCCAAGATTGAAGTGCGCAAAGCGCGTCCAGCCATAAGGCAGCGCTGACGCTTCCGCCACGTCCAGGTAGATGGAGAGGTGGTCGGCGTTGTTGCCCTTGGGGAAGATGAGCACCCGCCTGCAGGAGGCGGGAGAGTGAAGGTGGCCACGGGCGCAGGGAGTGAGCGAGCAGGGCCAGCCCGCGGTCGTGCCAGCGCGCCGGAGAAGGCGAGGCCGCAAGCGCAAGCGCGGGCAAGGCAAGGGCTGGCAGGGGAATTGGGGCGTGCCACTTGTAGCTGCCGACGACAAAGACGTCCGAGTAGTGCTTGCGCGCAGTGATGCGCGAGAAGGACTCGATGTTCCAGCGGAAGGTGCCGGTGAGGGGGTCGTCCACCCCGCCGGGGCTCTGAATGCCCACCGACGGCACAGCCTCCTCGTTGCCCGCCGCCAGCGCAACTGGCGGCACCCGCAGCAGCCGGCGGGACGGCGAGGCGGCGGTGAGCTGGGCAGCGCGGAGCTGGTGAGGAGCGGCGCGAGGGCGCCGGAGCTGCTGAGAGCGCGGGCAGGGCTGGGGCCGGCACCTTCCATGGGCTCGGGGCCCTCGGCGGCCTCGATCATGTCCACGGCGGCATCGTCGCCGCGGTCCTGAGAGGCAGGGGAGGCGGTGGAGCGTGAGGGGGAGTCGGGAGAGGAGGCAGGCAGGCAAGGTGAGGAGGGAAGGGGGGGCCGCAGGCGGCGGCACCTCCGGCGCGGGCGAGAGCATGGTCATGGCGGCGGCGGCGGCGGCGGCGTCGAAGGTGGCACGGCCCGGGGCACCGCCCCTCCCTTCTCTCTGCCCCGCCTGTGCCGTCGTCTGCTGGCTGGGCTGTGCGTCGTTGGCCGCCGCACCCACTTCCACCGTCGGGATGGCACGAGGAAGGGCCCAAGGGGCAGTGGCTTCTCCGGCTCTCCATGCCCTCCCCGCTTTCGGCAGGCCCCCTGCAGCAACCCCCACGGGGCAGAAGAGAAGAGAAAGTGGCTCTCCCAATGGCGGAAGAGAAGGCGCGCGCGGTGCCCATGCAGTGAAAGGGAGGCCAGATCAAGAGTCCTCTCCGAACAAGCCATGACAGCCGTCAGGGGAGGGCTCGCCCATATAGAAAAGAGGGGCTAGCAAAGCCAGCCCAGAAAAGAATGGACATTGTCCGCAGGCCTCAATAGGCCACAAAACAGTGCCAGGAAAGACAAAAGTACACACCAAGAGACGAAGTGATGCAGATGGATGCACAATAACCGCGAGTGAGCAACAGCAAATCAGAATAACTCGAAGCAGGAAAAGCGGCACTCTGCCGAGACCCTGAGGCAGCAGCCACAGCGGGGCCAGCACGCGTGTGGACCGCTTGAGCCTGAGAGCGCTGGAAGGATTGATTTCCGCCATAGCGCCCCTCCGTCTTTAAGAAAGAAAGTGCTCGCCCATAGAGAAGAAGGGCTGGCAAAGCCAGCCCAAAAAGAAAGGATAATGTCCAAAGCCAAAGACAATGTCCAAAGCCCTCCGTCATTTGTCCCCTTCGACCCTTTGTCAAATCTTTCCGGGCTGGCTTTTCACAGCTCATGCCCCCATTGGGAGAGCCGCTTCTACGCTAAGGCTTAAGGTAACAGTGTGACGGTAGTACCCACGGGTGAGCTTGGAGCTAAGGAGCTCAAATAAGCTGATCATCCGCGGGAAGACGACTTCTTCCCGCTAGCTAACGACACGCATGGGGCGTTGGGAGCTCGGTGGCTCGAGCTGCTCAACCAGCTCGCCCGTCACGTCATCGTCCGCCGCTTCCATGAGGAGCCAAGTGGACTTTCCTGCAGCCGGGTCACTAGCGCAGGTGTACCGGATGCGCTTGGTCGTCTCGCTGCAGAAGTCTATGGCCTCTGCAGCGTCAGGGGGATGGTTTTCCGGCGGCTACCTGTCGGGTTTGAGGCTCCTCACTCGTGACTACTGAGTGGCCCATCCTCCCCCGTTCTGACAAGCATCTTCAGGCCCCTTCGTAGCTGCTTAGTGCTTTTAAGGCCCCTCCATCATTTGGCCCCTTCGAAACTTAGTAAATTCTTTTTCGGGCTGGCTTTTCACAGCCCTTGCCCCCATGGGGAGTGCCACTTCTTCTTCTACATCTATGGCCCCCGCGCTGCTCCTGCGCGCCGGCAGAAAGGCGAGCCTAAAACAAGAGAAGCGCTCGCCCGCAGAGAAGAGGGGCTGGCAAAGCCAGCCCTAAAAAGAATGAACAATGTCCAACGCCAAAGAAAGAGGAGCCGGAAAAAGGACTACACTACAAAACACTGCAAACCACAGAGACGATGCAGAGGGAAGCTCAGTACCCACGAGTGAGCAACATCAGGTCTGAGTAGCTCGCTGCAGGGAAAGGCACTCCGCCGAGACCCAGAGGCGGCGGCCATAGCACGGCCTGCTCGCGTATGGACGGCGTGGGCAAGGGAGCGTTGAAGCGATACGGCCAGGCGCATGCGGAAGACTTGTGCGAGCGAACCGGCGGCGTTGAAGCCGGGCATCGCCCCTGTCTAGCCTGTGGCTCCGTCAAACACCTGTATGCATCTGGCTGGCTTTCACAGCCGCTCTTTTAATATCAGCAGCCGCTTTCTTCCCCTGGCAGACCCGGCCGCCAGTCAATGGCCTGGCGGGCAAGCCGCTGAATGAGATCCAGCCAGCGGCTGCCGAAAGCCCCGTGTACGTCCATCGCCAGGGCCGCGAATTCATCCCCAACCGGGTGATCAGCATATTTTCGCTCCTTGCCCCGGGCCGCCTGGCCGACCGCGTGCCCTGCAAACGACGCCGATCTGGTGGGATTGGCGGAGTCGATGCAGTCAGATGTCGAGAAGTGCGCGCCCATAGAGAAGAGGGACTGGCAAAGCCAGCCCAAAAAAGAATGGACAATGTCCAAATGTCGCCGATGTCACCACATTGGCGATGATGCGGGGACCGCCGCCGGGCGGGATGGCAGAGCCCTCGCTGCTGCCTCTGGCTCTGGCCAGGAGAGAAGTGCCAGGGGCCAGGGGACCCACTTCCAGGAGCCTAGCTTCTCTGAGAAGTGCGCGCCCATAGAGCAAAGCCAGCCCAAAAAAGAATGGACAATGTCCAAAGCCAAAGAAAGAGGAGCCGGATCCAGCCCCTATCCTCAATGGGCGAGCCCTTCATCGAGCCCTTGTCCGTCTCACTCCAGCGGTCCATGGCCCACGCCTTGCATCTGCGTGCTGGCTGTGCCCTCGCTGCGGCCTCCGGCTTTTGTCAGGGGGATACTTTTCCGGCAGCTAGTCTGTCGGATGTGAGGCTCCTCACTCGTAAGTACTGAGTGGTCCATCCTCCCCCGTCCTGCCATAGCCTCTTCAGGCCCGCAGTCGCTGCCTAGCTCGTTGTTTGGCACCTTCGAACCTTGTCAATTCTTTTCGGGCTGGCTTCTCACACCCCTTGCCCCCGTTGGGAGAGCCACTTCTTCATCGAAAAAGGACTACACTACAGAACACTGCCGACCTGGGAGAGCCACTTCTTCTCTAACATGAAACAAGAAGTGGCTCTCCCAATTGGGGCAAGGGCTGTGAGAAGCCAGCCCGAAAAGAATTGACAAGGTTCGAAGTGGCCAAACTACGAGCTAAGCAGCGACTGTGGGGCCTGAACATGATGCTTAGCAGCCTCAGGTCATGCCCGGCTTCAATGCCGCCGGTTCGCTTAGCAGGGGTTACTGAATAATACGTGACTGCTTTGTTTCTTGTTGTGCTTGTTTTTCCTCGCGCTTCAGCGATGATGCGGCGGTCCCCGCATCATCGCTGATGTGGTGACAATTGACTGCATCGACTCCGCCAATCCCACCAGATCGGCGCCGTTCGCAGGGCACGCGGTCGGCCAGGCGGCCCGGGGCAAGGAGCGAAAATATGCTGATCACCCGGTGGGGGATGAATTCGCGGCCCTGGCGATGGATGTACACGGGGCTTTCGGTAGCCGCTGGCTGGATCTCATTCAGCGGCTTGCCCGCCAGGCCATTGGCCTGGTCTGCCGGGGGCGATGCCCGGCTTCAACGCCGGCGGTTCGCTCGCACAAGTCTTCCGCATGCGCCTGGCCGTATTCGCTTCAACTCTCCCTTGCCCACGCCGTCCACACGCGAGCAGGCCGTGCTATGGCCGCCGCCTCTGGGTCTCGGCGGAGTGCCTCTTTCCCTTCGAACCTTGTCATTCTTTTCGGGCTGGCTTCTCACAGCCCTTGCCCCCATTGGGAGAGCCACTTCTTCTTTCCCTGCAGCGAGCTACTCAGACCTGATGTTGCTCACTCGTGGGTACTGAGCTTCCCTCTGCATCGTTTCTGTGTTCTGCAGTGTTTTGTAGTGTAGTCCTTTTTCCGGCTCCTCTTTCTTTGGCTTTGGACGTTGTCCATTCTTTTTTGAGCTGGCTTTGCCAGCCCCTCTTCTATATGGGCGCGCACTTCTTTCATTGACCGGCGGCCGGGTCTGCCAGGGGCGATGCCCGGCTTCAACGCCGCCTGTTCGCTCGCACAAGTCTTCCGCATGAGAAGTGCGCGCCCATAGAGAAGAGAGGCTGGCAAAGCCAGCCCAAAAGAGAATGGACAATGTCCAAAGCCAAAGAAAGAGGAGCCGGAAAAAGGACTACACTACATAACACTGCAGAACACATAGACGATGCAGAGGGAAGCTCAGTACCCACGAGTGAGCAACATCAGGTCTGAGTAGCTCACTGCAGGGAAAGAGGCACTCCTCCGAGACCCAGAGGCGGCGGCCATAGCACGGCCTGCTCGCATGCGCCTGGCCGTATCGCTTCAATGCTCCCTTGCCCACGCCGTCCACACGCGAGCAGGCCGTGCTATGGCCGCCGCCTCTGGGTCACGGCGGAGTGCCTCTTTCCCTGCAGCGAGCTACTCAGACCTGATGTTGCTCACTCGTGGGTACTGAGCTTCGCTCTGCATCGTCTCTGTGTTCTGCAGTGTTTTGTAGTGTAGTCCTTTTTCGGGTAGAAGGGCTCGCCCATTGACGAGTTCTTCCCGCTCGCCATCGATACGCACGGGGCGCTGGGTGCTCGGTGGCTCGAGCTGCTCAACCAGCTCTCTCGTCACGCCATTGCCCGCCGCTTCCATGGGGAGCCGGTGGACTCCCATGCAGCAGGGTCGCTAGCGCAGGTGTACCGCATGCGCTTGGCCGTCTCGCTGCAGAGGTCTATGGCCCGCGCGCTGCACCTGCGTGCAGGCCTCGGCACCTCGCTGCTCTGGCCAGGGGACCCGCTTCCAGGAACCCAGTCTCTCTGACCTGAGGCTGCTTAGCAGGGGTTACTGAGTGCTTCGTAGCTGCTTCGTTTCTTTTCTGTGCTTGTTGTTCTTTTTCCGGCTCCTCTTTCTTTGTCTTTGGACATTGTCCATTCTTTTTTGGAGCTGGAGAAGCCAGCCCCTCTTCTCTATGGGGGGTGGCGTCCACGACGGGCGGCGGCGGGCGCATCATTGCCGATGTGGTCACCACTGATGTGGTCGACCGCTCCAACCCGGGGCTTTCTGCCTCGCGGGCTGGCCATGCTGCGGCGAAGGCCGCTCGCAGCAAGGCGGCCAAACACGCCGACCACCCGGCTGCCGATGAGTTCGTCCCCCTGGCCGTGGACGTGCACGGGGCTCTCGGATTCCACTGGCTCGACCTGTTGGCCAGGCTTGCACGGCGCGCTGTGTCCCGCAGGCGTGGTGAGCCGGCTGACTTCCACGCCGCTGGCTCGTGGGCTCAGGTGTATCGTATGCGCTTGTCCGTCTCCCTCCAGCGGTCCATGGCCCACGCCTTGCATCTGCGTGCTGGCCGTGCTCTCGCTGCGGCCTCCGGCTTTCGTCAGGGGAATAGTTTTCCGGCAGCTAGTCTGTCGGATGTGAGGCTCCTTACTCGTAACTACTGAGTGGTCCATCCTCCCCCCTTCTGCCGTAGTCTCTTCAGGCCCCACAGTCGCTGCTTAGCTCGTAGTTTGGCCCCTTCGAACCTTGTCAATTCTTTTCGGGCTGGCTTCTCACAGCCCTTGCCCCCATTGGGAGAGCCACTTCTTCTCACAGCCCTTGCCCCCATTGGGAGCGCCACTTCTTCTATGGGCGCGCACTTCTCGCTTCCCTGGCCCCCTTCTCGTACTTTGTTCATTCTTTTATGGGCTGGCTTTTCCAGCCCCCATCCTCAATGGGCGAGCCCTTCCCAACAAAAATAAAAATAATTCCGCTAGAAATAAATCTACTGGAGCGTGTGGGGAGAAGAAGTGGCTCTCCCAATGGGGGCAAGGGCTGTGAGAAGCCAGCCCGAAAAGAATTGACAAGGCTCGAAGGGGCCAAACTACGAGCTAAGCAGCGACTGCGGGGCCTGAAGAAGAAGAAGAAGTGGCTCTCCCAAAGGGGGCAAGGGCTGTGAGAAGCCAGCCCGAAAAGAATTGACAAGGTTCGAAGGGGCCAAACTACGAGCTAAGCAGCGACTGCGGGGCCTGAAGAGGCTATGGCAGAACGGGGGAGGATGGACCACTTAGTAG
>WELB01000143.1:63185-90303 GCA_009602725.1 Spirogloea muscicola
CGCCGCGCCGCCGGCTGCGCCGTCGGGCCCGCTCTGGCGCGCCGCCGCGGCGCCCTCCCCCCAGGATGTCCGCGCTCTCCTGCCCGACCAGCTCCCTGCGGCCAGCCGCCCCGGCCTCTACACGCCCCCTTCCGCCCGCAGGGACGCAGACGGCCCGGCCGCCGTGGCGTCCGCTTCCCTCGCCGTCGCCGTGGTGAGGCCCGTGGTGCTGCGCGGCGAAGAATTTCCTGCGCTGCAGGTCGCCGTTGCGGCGTCCGCCGCTCATCAGCCCCGCCAGAAGCAGCAGCAGCTGCCGCCGCAGCATCATCCCCAGCAGAGCGGGCCTTCGCACGGCCCCGCGGGTGACGACGAGGCCGCGCGGCTGCAGCAGAAGCCCGGTGCCGCGCTGCAAGAGGGCAACGAGGAGGACTGGCAGCGGCAGCTGCCAGCTGCGGCAGGGGCCAAGGAGAGGGCCAGCCACAGTCTGTTTGACGATGCGCGCTCCGACCCGCGAGGGCCGACGCGGCTTCTGCATGCGCAGCAAGAGCCGGGGCGCATGTGGGCCGACGACGAGCGAGCCCCGTCCTCGGGACTCTCCAGAGGAGGAGCAGGGGGGGGTGTGCCCGGCTGGGAGGAGGCGGGGTACAAGCGCCAGGAGTTTGCCATGAGCAGGCTCGACATCTTCCCAGCGCCTGCTCGCATTAAGGACGACTTCGTGCTCAGCCCGCTGTACGGAGCGGGCCGGTCCATTCGGGAAGGGCCAGGGCCAGACCGGCTGCCGGGCTATCCCCCCGGCATGCCACCGCGGCGGCGCGATGGACCCAAAGAGGCTGCTGCACCGGTCCGCGATCCGGAGCGCGAGGCCTTTGAGGCTGAGCTGGAGCGGCTGCAGGCGGAGCAGGAGCGCGAAAGGCAGAGGCGGGCCGAGGAGAAGGCTGCTGCCGAGGCCCTTGCTCAGCATGAGCGCGAGGAGCGGGAGAGGGAGGCGCGCGAGGAGGAGGAGCGGCAGCTGCGAGCACAGCGGGAGGCTGCTGAAGCTTTGGAGCGAGCTCGCGAGGAGGCAGAGGAGGCGGCGCGCCGTGCCGAGGAGGAACGGGCAGCACTGCTGGCAGAGAAGGCTCGCGTTGCGGAGGAGGAGGAGCGGCGCAAGGAGAACGCGCGCCGCAAGCTGCTGGAGCTGGAAGCTCGGATCGCGGCACGCCTGGCGGAGGAGCAGGACGCGCAAGCTGCTGCCAAGGAGGTGCAGGCAGAGCAGCGCAGGGACCAGCGCAAGCCCCCGCCAGAGCGAAGAGGCGGGGAGTGGGCCAGGGGGCTGACAGGCCAAGCCCTGCATGGCAGGCGCTGGGACGTCCCTGCATCACACCAGAAGGACTCCTGGCGCCCTGCTGTACCCGTGGAGCAGCAGCTTGAGGTGCCGGGACCGGCCCGCCAAGCTCCGCCAGCACCTTGGAGGGCCGAGCAGCTAAGTCCGCAAGCCGGCAGCGCCCTGCCCGGCCTCACCAGCAGCCCTCAGCTGGCCGCCACGGGGGCGGACGGACGTGCCGTTGCCCCTGCTAAGGAGCTCCACGAAGCATGGCCCGCTGCGCCGCAGTTGCAGCGACTGCTCAAAGATCACGTCGCCGATGGCGAGCAATCATACTTTGGCAGGCCGCACCGCCAGGAGGGAGACGACGAGGAGGGCACCTCTGCTGCCCTGCTGGATGAGGAAGACTACTTCCGCCAGCAGGTGAGCAGCAGGCGCCGCCTTCACGTTGCGCCACGGCCTCCACCTCAGCCGCCAGCACGGCAGAGCTCCCAGCAGACCCTGGGGAAGTTGCCTTTGCTGCAATTCAATGTCGTGGCTCAACCACCAATGTCATTGCAAGCACATGAAGACGAGAGTGCGGAGGCTGCTGCCACCAATGGCGGGTATGCGGACGTTCAGCTGGAGAGAGCTGTGGCTGATGCAGCAGAGCCTGGAGAGCAGGTCGGCAACAACCCTCCTTGGTTGCAGGTGGACCAAGCACAAGCACAGGTTGAGGCAGCACAGGCTCGCACTGCAGCGGACGCAGTTCCTGCACAGCTGCAGCCCAATGAGCGTGTGGACGGCATCGTCACAGGTCAGTCTGGTATTTCCAACGTGCTGCTACATATTTGAGCTTCTTGAGACCAACAGCACATCCTGAGCTGACGGTAAGGCATGGTTGAGCTGATACTACTTCACACGCTTGTGCTTTGGCAGCTGCTCGAGGCTCAGAAATTCAAGCTGTCAGCACAGCAGCTGCACCACCCACTTCTGAAGCACTGCCTGCAGGGGCTCTGCTCAAAGTTCAGATTGGGACCCTGCAGATGCCTCTTCACTTCGGGATTGATGTTGGCGAGCCTCAGCCGGTGCCGATGGTACAGTTTGGCCAGGTGGCCGTGCCAGCAGCGGCCACCATCCTGCCACTCGGGAGTCAGGTTCTGGCTGGTCACGTAGGTGAGCAGGAGTGCAGGAAGCCAGAGCCTACCCTTGCACAAGTAGAGCATGACACTGCTGGGGCGGCGCAACGTAAGTCAAGAGCAATTGGTGTTGAGACAGTGGCCAGTGGCTCGCAGGCCCCCAGAGCACCTGCTGTGGAGGGGGGGCTGCCATATGACACCAATAATAGATCGCAATATAACGGGTCAGCAGGGGGTGCGGCTCGAAAAGCGGAACCGGCAAGGAGGCCAAGGAGCACTGGATCACACTCGCCTGCGTCAGGCGCGGTCAATGACCACAGCAACAGCAGCACCACTGGCGCCTCGGGGCGGGGAAGTGGGCTCTTAGGCCGTGGCCGAGGCCGCGCGTCTGCAAACATAGCCTCAAGCCTGGGCCGTGAAGGGTCGTCGGTGCTCGATGATGCACCACAGTTTCAAGCACGACCTGGCCGGCGTGCAGGCCAGCGGCGTGGCCAGATTGTGAGCACAAGCCCTGCTGATCCATGTTCGCCATCGGCGGATGTCCAAGAGGGGCGGACAAGGCGCCAGATGCCGAATGTTAGACGTGACCTCAGGGATTGGGGACACAAGATCAAGGGAAAGGACATCAAGGTGCCTTTCTCATGTTGCCTTCTGTGCTTGTGCACCTACAAATAAACATCAGCCAACCTTGTTCACATGCCTATCTTTGGCTGCCATTTATGCACGCCAGCAGACGTGGCTGCCTTGGACACAGATTGCATGAGCCACATACTGTCACACGTGCTGCCCTTTGAGCCGAAGGAGCATGGTCTCAAGGTGCTCGTTGAAGCATGTGATGGTTGAGCAGGTATTGCGTGCTTTGATGTTGGTTCATGGAGATGTAGGATGCTGAGCAATGACCAGTCGACTGCTTGATCAGGATGCATGGAAGCAGAAGAATGCACAGAACCTGCAGGCAGTGGATGTTGAAGTGAAGACATCTCATGACGAGAGTACTGCTCAGCTCTCTCCACGTGACGGGCTTCTCCTTGCCGAGGTCCCCCATTTGGCTCCTACTGGCATGCCTGTACCTCTCACCGCAGCTTCCGCAGACGCCCAGAGCATTCCTGCCTCTGTCAACGACAGGCTAGTAACCACGCCATACAGGCTAGTTATCATGCCATATGTGGTGGCCGTTGACATTGGTTATGTCATGAAGCATGCACAACCAGCCAAGATGCATCAGTAACAAACAGTCCACGATGGTTGTTTATGCGGGTAGTTGACCAATATGTGCTTCTCGTCATAACTACCTAGCTATGCTGCACATGCATGGGCCCAACTGTGCATGAGCTCATTCCAGTAAGCTTTGTGCACATGTAGGGCTTTGGAGGCTGGACTGGACAAAGCAGCTGCAACCCAAGATGGGTTGCTAGATTTGGGACAGAAACTGCCAGCGAATGCCATCACATGGGGAAGCTCGGATGGATCTCAGGAGGTACTACCGTCTGTCCTGCTTGAGATAGTTTGTCGACAGCATCACATGACTGAGAGCAGTGCATTCAATGATCAAATGACTGAATCCAGTTGCTTCATGTCTGGTATTACTTTGTGCAGGGTGTGAGAGTGGCGCTGACCCAGCTGGAAGCATCTATTAACCTTGTTAAGCAAGGGGGGATGGGCCACTCTGCACAGCCTCCTGCAGGCTTGCACCTTGATTCTCCTCAGCCACTTGAGGAGGCAGCTTATACCAACTTGCAGCTCATGCCAACCGCTCCGTATACTACTACCAAGCTTATCCACTTTGGTAAGACCTCTCCTAACATGGTGAGGTCTGACAAGCCTACTCATGCTGGGTCCTGTGATGCGATGGCTAAAGTTCGTAGTTATATCCTTTGCAGGTACTGCTGTCGTTGCCTTGGCTGGTGCCCCTCAGTTATCTCTGCCCGTCGCCGAGGGTGACGAAGCTGCACAGGCTGCCGAGGCAGACGCCGAGGCGGCAGCATCGGCTGTAGTGGCGGCCACATTCAGCAGTGACGAAGCCTCTAGTCTGCTCACCCTGGAGCTCAGTCAAAGAGATGAGCTGAGCAAGGCCAAGGAGAGGTCCATGGCTGCTGCACTGCCTCTGAACCTGGCTTTGGAGGCTGCTGAGACGGCTCCGCTTTTAGTCCAAGCACAGGATGTTAGTGCTCGTGGTACACTGCACCGCCACCGTCAGCAGCACTTTCAGTTCCTGCAGTCGCCGAAACAGCCACAGCAGCTGCAGCAGCGACAGCAGGAGCAAGAGCAGCAGCTGAAGCAAGATCAGGAGCAGAGGCAGGAGCAGGAGCAGGCGCATGAGCAGGCGCAGGCGCAGGAGCAGGCCCAGGAGCAGGAGCAGGAGCAGGAGCAGGAGCAGGTGCAGGAGTGGGAGCCCGAGCAGCCGCAACAGGATCAGCAGCGGCAGCCACTGGCGTCGCCACAGCAGCAGCAGCGGCATCACCAGTTGCAGCAGCAGCAGCGGCTACAGCAGCAGCAGCTGCATGAGTACCAGGAGCAGCAGCAGCAGCAGCAGCAGCGATTGCAGCTGGAGCAGCAGCAGCAGCAGCATTTGCTGCAGCAGCAACAGCAGCATGAGCAGGAGCAGCAGCGTCACCTTCATCATCACCACCATCATCTTCAGCAGCAGCCGCCGCAGCAGCAACGAGAGCTGGCTCACCTGGCCGGCCTGGACATGAGTAATGGTTCTCCAATGGTTGCATTTGGCAGCATTCGGCAGCATCAGCAGCAGTCAGGCGCCATGGAAGAGGACCATGAATGGTTGCAGGAGTCCAAGGCTGGGGGCCTTGTTTCCTTCTACCCTGGCAGCGACAACGCCTTCCGGCCTCCGACCGGGCTTGGCCATGTGGCTCTCAGCCTGCCCTTCCCTGGCAGTATGTTCACACCACCTGCACAGCTTTCTTTTGCAGGGGCATCGTATCTGCCAACTGGTAAAGCTCCTGATTGGTCGCATGTACCGGCCCCTCAGAAGCAGCAGCTGCCTTTGCCGCCACCTTCAGCTGGGCTCTTGCACCACCAGCCAACTCGGCAACCCCCACGCTTGGCTCCAGGCCTAAGTCCACCTGCAACTCGATCTTCGAGCACCTTTGACAGCACTTTCCAGGTATAAGACTCTTGGCTCCCACTGCAGCCTCATGTCCATAGGAAGGTGCTCCAGCCGAGTTGGTCCTGGATCAGCATGCTGTGTTCGTCAGACTAAGCAGTTGCACTCTGATAATGCAGATCCTTACAGAAGATAATATGCACATAGCGTGTTGTCCTCTAATGGCACCTGTGCAGCTCTCTGGAGACAAGTCGCAGCCAGCACCGTCATGGTCGCAGGCCTTTGGAGGTGGCTTACTAGACACATCTGCGCAGCAAGTCGCTCGTGGTTTTCAGCTTCCAGCGCGCATCACATTGTCTCCCCCTCCCTCAGCGTTCCTACCTGACAATCACGAGGAAGAGAAGATCGTGCAGTTTCCAGAGGAGCTGGGCCTTGGTGACGCACCCTCCCCCATGCCAGACATCAGCATCAATAACAGCAGCTTGGGCATCGACGTGGGTTTGCAGTACGTGGGCACAAGGTCCCCCTTAAGGGGTGGCCCACCTGGCCATACAGGCGCTCCTATGACTGGCGGCGGCCGCTCACGGGGGGGCATCCGACGAGGCCAACACCGTGGAGTAGGTGCGGTAGGACCTCGAGGGCTTGCATACAGCCATGTGGGGCCTGGTGCAAGTAACATCGGCGTAGGAGGGCGAGGTATGCCATTCGCAGGGCCAGTAGCTGAGCACCAGCCGAGACCGCGGGCGATGCCCACCCTTTGGATGCAGGGCCGTGGAGCAGCAGGCACTGAGGTGCGCGACGAGCTGTTGCATGTTCCACCAGGGCCCGTCATGACTGGGCCTTTAGTGGGGCGGCCCAGTGCTTCAGTGGCGCCAACGTCACCTCTGAGGCAGATGTACCGAAGGAAAGGAGGTGACGTTGAGGCGTAAGCCCAGCCGGTAGCAAGTAGTGGAAGCTTCTGAAATCAAAAAGGTTGCAGTGAGCTGTAGAAAGTGGCTTGCAAAGATCCTTTCTTGCCTCTCATGGTAAAACACTTGGAGCCAGTCATCAATTTTGTCTGTCCACTTAAAGCAGATTGACTGCTTAGCCTTGCCCAACATATTGCCAAGTTGCTGACTTTAGAGAGTGGAAGAGGGCAGAAAGGAGTCGAATTGAATGTCAAAAGATGAGATAACAGTGATACATTTGGAGCTGTATCAGTTGCTCTGAGGCTATCACTAAAGTGCCAGGAAAGGCTTGTCCATAAGGTTTCCATAGCATGAAGTTGCTGCATTCAAGGCCTTTCACTGATAATAGCTCCTGCATGATTTAGCGTGCATAGAACCACATCATTGCCTGTTGCTTCCCAGTGTCCTTCTGGGCTTCCTGCTCGACAGGTAAGTATAGAGTTGTGAAGAGCAGAAGAGCAGTCCTTATGCCATACACTTATAAAAGGCGATGCAGATAGACAATGATGATGGTGTGTCTGTTGTGTGATCTGTGTCACACGCGCCTCCACTTGCAAAGGGAGATCTCGTTGTTCATTCACTGTAGGTGGATACTCTAATTATCTGCAGTGCCAGATCTTAGCTCTAGTTGTCAGAGCTATTTGATAAAATAACCCTTACTTTCCTCTACCATGGCTTGCATTTGGGCACTCGTGCATAGTCAAACAGGTAAAAATCTAAATATTAAGCGGAGTTGCAAATTCTGCTACTCTCTAAGACTTCTGCGAGTGGGTGCTCAGTAACCTCAAGGTGTGCACGGGGTTTTCGGCCGTCAACGCTGCTGGCTTGCGAGCGCAGGTGTTTCGCGTGCACCTTCCCATTTCCCTCCAAAGGTTCATGGCTCAGGCTTTGCAGCTCCGTGCTGGCCGTGCTCCAGCTGCAGCCTCTGGCTTTTGTCCAGGGGACTGCTTTCCGGCGGCTAGTCTTTCTGACTTGCGGCAAACTAGAGGTTACCAAGTGAAGATCCTGCATGGCACTTGCATGGTACCCTTTCTTTTGCAAGCAGGCTGACTGCCAGCAGCTGACTAGGAGGTCGCCGAGCAGGCACCCTTGGTTGACTTCACGCTTCCCGGCTCCCCTGTACCGTCATTCTTTCGTGTGACCTGGCCCGGGGACGCGGAGTCAGAAGAGCATGCCACTTGGAACAGTGCTCGCGCCAGGTCTTTGGCCGTTGCCTGACCAATAACCTGTGTGTATATGTTGTTCAGGTTTCTGTTGAGCCCAAGCTTAATAGGCACACATTTGGGCAGCTCATAAGCAAAGGTCTTCCAAGGCCGGCCGGAGGGTTGCCTGCATTGTACACCTTGTCGTGGTGCCAAGTCCCACACTAACGTTTCGTTGGCAATGCTTTTCACAAGTGCTGCTAGTGTTGTTGAATATCCCAACTTGGGCTCCACAGCACGCTGGACAAGTGAGTGGCTGGCTACCTAAGTGCTTAGGCACAAGCAGGACATCGCAGCAGCCATCACGTGCTGACACATATTATCTCAGCTTTGCCGCTATTTGAATGGCAAGCATGTGAATGAGAAGCGTTTAAGGGTACAGCTGCCCAATCCTTGAATCTTGTAAACTTTATCCATCATCTTGAGCGCTTGCTTTGTGCCGGCCTTTCTTGGCAACCGTTCACCTGAAGAGCGACTACAGATGCTACAGGCCGGGTTGACTAATGCTACAGGCCGGACAACAAGCAAGAGAAACTTTGGGCAAGCAAGATACGTTTGTGACGAGCAAGAGACAGTTTGGGCAAAGGAGTCTCCTGGCGTGAAGGAGAGCCTGATACTGAGCTACCACCTAGCGCTTTTTAGGCCTCGGGTCGAAAGCGCTTCTCGGCCTCTTCGGACCTTATAATTCTTTTCGGGCTGGCTATTCACAGCCCCTCGGCCCCCTTGAGAGAGCCACTTTCTTACCACCTAGGGGCCAGCCGAGTCTGTCATAGGCAAGGGTGTCACACCATATGCACTGCGGAAGCTCAAGGGCCTTCCCAAACACTAGCCATGACGGAATCCTCAAAGTGCAACAGCCATGTGAACTACAGCATTCTACACACGGTCGCACACCCAAATGAGGAGGAGTCCACTTTGGGGAGCTCTCCGGTCCAAATTAAGCACAAAATAGGCGCCTCTAAGCGCATGGAGGTGCCATACTTCATGGTCACCACAACCTCGATGGTCTTCATAGCCATCAGATGTCATGGCACCCACCCAATCCACGCTTTAAAAAACGCTCCCCATCCATGGTCTACTAAATAAGTTGCAGTTGACAGAACCTGCAACCTTGTGAGCCTTGTCATTACTGTTTTGTCTAGATAGTGAAGTGTGAACATATTACAGATAGCTTGCATGAGATGCCTGCATTGCAACAAGACTGTCTTACAGATTCTAGTGCATGAGCTAGCGCCTGCAGGACAAGCGAAGTTGCTGCTTGGCATAGTGACTGGACCTGAACCATGAACACGCAGTCTATACCTGTCGACAGAAAAGGTCTACAGATTCATTCAATAATCTCACCTGAAGGGGTAGTGGTTGCGTAAACCCAGCCCGAGATTAGATTGCCCAAAGGCGGCCACAAGAGAGAATCACTTGCAGTTGCAAGAAGCTGGAGCACGATGGTTCGGAAAAGCTTGCGAGCAGCTGTACGGGCTACTTTGAATGCTGAGGATACTCTTTTACCCACTTCTCCTTGGCATGAAACCTCAGCTGCATTTGGAGAGAGCATCATGATGCTGCTTGTAGAAACATGCCTCTGCAGAAGGCATGCCCCACTCCAGCTCCTCAATGGCAGCCATGATTGCTACACATGTACAAAGAATCGGCTGTATCTGCCAGGCGTTATACATAAGGCCTACTGTACAAGTCTGGAAATGAAATTTGTCAATGTATACTCCTCGGTGTACTGTGACTCGTCCCAAAGCTCTTCGAGGCCACCAAGCACCGCTTTCAGGCCATCGCCAGCTGCCTTGGCACCTCGAGATGCCATCGAAAGCGCCGGTGTTGCCTCATCCACAGCGTGGCCCTGAGAGCGGTTTTAGCACACAACACACAAGCATTGACTCGCAAGTTCATGGCGAAATGCCTGCGGAGGTTCTGCGCATGACCTCCCAGTCGGGTTGCGTGCAAGAGCATGGAATCTCTGGCAAACAAAAGAAATAGCCCCAGGCTGCAACATGACATTTGCAGCAAAGACAGGGTTCTCCAAAAGAGGGCAGATGACGCACAGAGAAGATGTCAAGAAGGTGCGTCGTGTCCATGCTTGACAGGGATGCATTACTACTGTTGACTACTGTAGCTGCAACGGCTAGTTTAAAGCGCTGCAATCCCATGATCCTCTCCTCAAGGGTATTGCGCATAAGCAATCTGTGTACATTCACAACTCGTTTCTGCCCAAGCCGATGTGCACGATCCATGGCCTACAGATCCACCCAATCCACGGGGTAATATCAATTGCTGTTCTGCGAGACTATTCAGCTCTCAAGGAGCAAGCATTTGCCAGAAGCAATCAGAGATATTCCTTGAGGGGAAAAAGTTCTGACCTGCACATCTCGTGCTGGGTTCCAATCATGCTCCAAGAAGATGACAGTATCAGCAGATGTCAAGTTCAATCCTAATCCTCCAACTGAGCAACACAAGGGACTGGCGAATTTAGCTGGACATCATGGTGCGGTCCTTCTGCATAGCAAGCATCCTGCTGCCGTCATAGAGAAAGTGACAGGAGCCTCTGATAAGGATGCAGGGTTTTGAACCAACCATGGGTAGTTAGAAGAAGAACGTCTATAGTAGGATCTGAGTTGAATGCCTTCACGATGTCAAAGCGCTTTGAGACCTCTACAGAACCATCAAGCCTCAGGTAGGTCACCCTGATTAAGGTCAGACATAAAGCAGCAACATGAGCTCAACAAATTCACAGAGCCAAAGAGCTGTGACTTTGAGGAGGAATTTGCAACACAAGGAGTGGTTGACAAAACAGGAGGAAAATGAACGCATCTATTTCAAGGCGTCTTACTCTGGCATGTGAGCTTGGAAAAGATCACGCTCCACTATGTCCAGAAGAGCCTGGTAGAAGTGCACACGAAGTATCACGTCAGGATAGATACACACTCTTTTCAGTTGACTTGTCAGCTTTGGCCAATCCAGGAAGGTACTGCCTCGTAGAGCCACAGGTGAAAGGCCAAGTGCTTGCCTTTAATTGCACAAAGATGAGAACACGGTGAAGACTTGTATTCCTATCTCCAAGCTCGGTTGCGCTGCCAACACCACACTCTTCTAGGATCTCTCGAAGAGCTTCCAGCTTGGGAGCATGCCGCAGATCGTGCAAGCTTTCTGCAGTTTCGGCAGCGTCACTCAAGAGCACCTCTCTCCTCTGAGGGTCCATGTCTTCAAGTACGAGACTGGGATGGCTGCACAATTTCCGCAGGTACTGTAGTGCCTGGAGAACATTTGCAGGGGATGTGGCTGGACGGCTGTCCTCGTGGGGAGCAGATAGGAGATTGGCTGCCTCAGAGGAACGCTCGAATAGGTCGTATAGTCTCGTTTGGAGGGGTGAGAGATCGCAAAGGCGGTCAGTCACGATCTTGGGGGGAAGGTCGCTGAGAACTTGCTCCTTGGTGCGCCTAAGCATAAAAGGCATGACCTGGCGGTGAAGAGCCTCCATTGCAAGAGCACCTGCCTCTGCTTCCCTTGGGGAGCACTTGGGATCTCTGGCTGCAATGATTGGCCTCCCATATAGTGCTTGGAACTGGCACAGGTCACAACAAAGACTTGCATATACTTTATGCCATGATACTGTTATCTGTGCTTGAGCAGCACATACAATGGACATGCTGCAAGCTGCCGCTCTACTGACCTGCCGCTCCGAGCCCAAGAACCCAGGCATGAGAAAGTCAAACAAGGACCAGAGCTCCAACACGTTGTTCTGCAGGAGTGTATTTCCAATAGATGAGAACAGGATGTGGAAAGACTGACAAGGACATGAAACAGGCAACAGGTAGCACATAAGCAGCTGAATATGCAATCAGCTTACCTGGATGGGGGTGCCCGTGAGGACAAGCCTGTGACGAGCATGCAGGCGTTTGGCAGCTGAAGCAATCTTTGATGAAGCTGACTTGATGACATGGCCCTCATCGAGACAGCAATACTCAAATGAGCAGGTCTCCAGCCAGGCTACATCTGCACGCAGTGTTTCGTATGAAATGACCAGCAGCACGCGAGAGCCCACTTGGTCGCGGAGCTTTAGCCTTGCGGCCGGAGGGCCTGAGAATTGGAGAGCTTGAAGAGCGCACTCGGAGACAAATTGCTCTACTTCCGAGGCCCAGTGCCCCACCAGCGTTGCTGGGCACACCACCAAGGAGGGGAGCTCGGACTGGTGTGACTCAGCAGCTATCATAGCTATGGCCTGGAGCGTCTTGCCTAGTCCCATGTCGTCACAGAGTATGCCGTGAAGGCCGAATCGGCAGAGAAATGCAAGCCAGTTAACACCTTCTTGCTGATACCGTCTCAAAGATGCTCGCAGTGGCATGGGCAGCTGATAGTCCGCAATGGACCTGTTGTCCAGCAGTTGCTCCAGAAAAGAGACGTCATGGGAAGCCCACTTTGGCAACCGTGCTGGTGATGGCAAGCCCCGTGCAAGCGGCAGAAGTGGCACCAGCTGCGCAAATGGCTGCATTGCTGCAGCCCTGAGTGCAGGCGACGAGTGCGCCATGGCAGGCAGGATTGCAACCACCAAGGCGCCAGCCCAAGCTGCCAAAGTGGCCCCTAACATCTCCACCACCTCGTGTACACACTGGATGGCACCTAGAGCGCAACATTCACTCTCCTCGGACAACATGGGCAGCACAAGCTCCACCACTGCTACAAGGACTTCCTCGTCACTAGGCAAGGCCATGGCTGCTATAGCCTTTGCAGCTGCTGTACGGACCATTGGCTCACTGTGACCAAGCGAAGCTGCTATGGCAGGCAGCAGTTGCAGCAGGCGGGCACGTAGCTCGTGATTTCCAACCTGTGCCACCATCTTGGCCAAGATACTTGCCAATCGCAGGCACTGCAGTAGGCCTGCCGCGGGCTTCGCACGCAGCTCTTGTGAAAGTTGGATGTCCTGCCACCTGACGTGACCATTTTGCTGATCAGTGGGGAGAGTAGCAGCCGGCACTGCTTCAGTGAGGATGTCCCACAAACGGGGCAGCTTTTCGAGCAGCTGACTGCCAGGCAATTGAGCAGCAAGTGCTCGGAGGGCCGCCTCTGCTCCCCTCTGCGCCACTGAGCCCTGAGCCTTCAGACGAGACCCCGCTTCCGCCGCCCTCATTTCCTTCCCATCTTGGCCTTCACCATCCTCTGCTATGGTGGTTGCAAGAACACAGAGATTGCGGATGAGCTTGTCATTGGGCGATGGCTGTCGGTTGTAGCAATGAACCACCACCGCTGCCAGGGCAGTTGCTGCCCTTGCCTGCAGCTCGCCATCCTGTAGCACCAAAAAAACAAGGCCGTGAGAATGGGAATTGACTACCAAAGCTGTCAAACCAGGGCAAGAGGTGATGAAGTCGGCCTTGCCTGCTGGCGCTTAATTGCAGCCATAAGTGGCTGCAGGACTGGATTGAGTTTTGTGGGCAGCTGCCCACTCAGTGCCAGAACTCCAGCCAGCGTGGCCTGGACATTGATGTGCAAGGTCTGCTGAGTGATTTCCAGCTGGGCCATCGTGGCCAGAAGATGCTGGCGCCGTGACTCCACAGCTTGCATGGCAGCAGAAGCAGAAGTTGCCTTTGTTACTCGTGCCACCAGTGCCTGGACATCTTCCATTGTAGCAGCACCTGGCACCTGGGGCACGTCAACGCCGGCACTCCTAGCATGAACGGCAAGTGCTTGGGCCTCCACTTGCAGCTTCTCATAAGCTTGTGCCAGCTCCGCATAAGGGGCAGTAGAGCCTGGCGAAGGTTGTGCAGCATTGGGGGCCGCGAGTAGTGGCATTATTTGCAGTGTGAAAGAGTGGAGCTGTCCTGCAACAACTCCTCGAGCCTCCCGGAACCACTCTTCAGTCACCAAGCCCGCAACCTGCAAATGGGTAACCAGCGTGAGCATCTTCAAAGTGCTTCTGAGGGTGGAGGTTGGACAGATCTGGCAGGTCTGGAGTAAAGCACCTGCCGGTGGACTCCATAATGGGACGAGAGCAGAGCCTCCAGTTGCTCCACCAGAACAGGTGCATGCGGCTCTGGTAGGGTGGCTCCCAAAAGCCCCAGAGCTCTGGCAACCCTCACCCGCATCCCAGCTACTGCGACCTCCCCATTGTCCCCTCCCAACGGCACCTCAGACGACTGCTTGTCCCTTCTTCCACTGGCTTGCACTCTATTCACTCCAGAATTGACTGCCAAAGCTGGCACCAGCTGTGTGAAAGCAGGCCCGCTCTGCAGGGCTGTCGTATCCGAAGCTGTGCCAAGAATTGAAGCTGCTCGCCTCATCCATGCTGCTGCATGAGCAGATGCTGCAGCCACAATGGAAGCAGCTGGTGCCTGCCATGACAGTGTCAGGATGCTGCGTATGAGACAACTGTCCTTAGCAAAGATGTGGAGTGGCGCCCACAACACAAAAGGATCCACTGGCAGACGGCTCACTTGCAACAGCCAGCGCCACGCGCTCTCGGATGCATGTACCACAGGTTCACAGCTCTCCACAAGGAGAGTCCGAAATACATGGCCGAGCGCCTCCCCAGTAATAGGGCCCACCCAGAGCAGGCCACCATCCACTGCGCTGCTAGCTGCAAGCAACCTCTCCTGGGTGTGGACGGCCGCAATGTGAGCAGCTTGCACAGAAGCCTGACGAACAGTGAGATTCTAGACAAGCACTGCAAGTAAAGTCCAAAGTCTCTTATCTCTGATGGAGTCGATTCTGACCAGTGTCTGGGTAGCAGCCAAGCGCACAGACTGTAGTGTGTGGCTGAAAAAGGGAAAAAGTCGTGGTGTGAGGATAGAAAGCTCCTCAAGGCCACCCTCCTGCTTCTCCAAGTGCTGTAAAACACCAGGCTGAGTGTAGATCTCGGCTAGAAGTGCCATAACACTAGCCGTAGACGGGCTGAGATCATCAAGCCCATGCAGTACTTCCCAAAGTTTGCGCAAGAACTGAAGGCCTAGTGCTTTCTGTGCAGCCAAAGTGGGTGCGCAGGGCAACAGTGCATCTGCAGCAACTGCACGCACATCGTCATCTGCATCTTTTAGACCTGCTACGCAAGCCTCCTGCACCCGTGGGAGAGCCTGGGCCACCGCTTCCAGTCGAACTGCTATGACATACTTTATGCCCAGCAAACCGCCGTGCCTTACTTCCCATTCAGGCCGGGCCTGCCACCGCACATGATTGGGCACTTCCGCTGCATCAGCGACGAGACGAGGAGTATAAACATCAACAGATGAGCACGTACAGTGATGTACAAGTAGAGTTGTACCTGAAGGATGAGGAGGATCGTGAGAGTCTCGTGCAAAAGGTCCTCAGGGAGGTGCCTGACCAACGTGCCCAGCACCTGCGAGCCTGTCTCGCGTACAGGTGCCACAACCTGGTCCCCTACATAGTCGCCAAACCTGTGCACAAGCACACTGGTGTAAGGGTTTGATCCCGTCCAAGTCACCATATCTGCTGCGTGGTCGCATTTCACTGAAGCTCACCGATCAAGAGATAAGATACAGAGCACGCGGACAATGGCATCTTGGAGGAAAGCCACATTTGCTGCCTTGGCTTGGTACGCAGCAGTAGCTGCCAAGCATTCAGCCTCTCCTAGCTCCTCCTTTGCCTCCACCACTTTGGGTGCAACGTCAGAAGATGTCTTGGCTGTAGTCTGCAGCATCTCTGCTTGCACATCTGGCTTGACTGGCAAAGCCTTCTCAGCCTGCTGAACTGGTGGCAGCTGTAAATTGGAAAACCCAGATGGATTGACCTTTGCAGCTGCTTGCTCATCAGTGGGGTCCAACTTTGATATGGTCCCAGGGAGACTGACTGTAGCAGGGAGCAGCAGCTCTGACTTCGGAAGGCCCAAGGCTTCTCTTCGTGTTGAGGCTTCTTCTCGTTTTGAAGCGGCGGCCAGCAGAGGAAGGACGAGAGTAGGAACGACGACTGCAGCAGAGGCTGCTTGTGTTGCAAGCAGCTCTCTCAAAGCCATGCAGCTGCCATGGCGCACCTCCCAATCTGCACATGCCGGAACAGGGGCACTTGAGCAGCGGTCTTTTGCAGAGAGACTCCCAAGCAGTGCAGAGAGACTCCCAGATGAATCTTCTTGTATTTCAGTGAGGAGTAATGGTCGTGGAGCGGACAGGGACTGAACATGCTGATAAGAAGTTCGCCACAGAATGACTCAAATGGCCAGTGCCCCTCATCCGGTGACTTCTCATCAGTGACACCGTCTTGATTGCCCACCTGCAATAGCAGCAGCAATAAGTTGCTACTTGTCAAGTGTGGTCTCAAGGATATCGAGGCCAATGACAGTGGACCCGTTCGCACCGCGATCATGCTCACATTGCCGCAATACTGACAATTGAGCATCTTGGTACACCTAAAGCACTCCCACATGACCTGTTTAGAAACCCTGTATTTACCGAGGAGAGGCAGCCACAAGGTACCCTTGACATCTGCTCCTGCTGTATTTGCTGCTGGACAGATTGCAGAGGCCCGCTTGTTGATCGTCTGCTAGTTGCAGAGGGCTGGGTCCATCCCTCCTTTGCAAGCGCCTTGGCCTTTCGCTTCAGGAGGTTCTGCTCACGGGCACTCACAGCCCGTGGTAGCATGCCTTCGACCAACTCATGGACACCCTGCTTGCTTGCACCAACCTCACGCTCTTCACTCACAGCTATCTGGGCAACCAAATCATCATCTTGCACCATCTCACTGACATCCACGAAGCGCTCAGCTCCATCCAGCCCTGCTCAGCAAGTCCAAAGACGACTTGTCAAATCAGTGCTGATTGTTGTCATCATCTTGTCCATGAGCCAGTGATGAGACCCTTGAGCCCAACCCAAGTAGGAAATCATTTTGGTCTCTGAACCCTTTTAAGACAAGTGCCTACAAACGAATACCTAGTCGGCGGCGCAAGTTTCTCTTCTGGTTGACAAGATTTGCAGCAGCGTCGCCTGTTCCAAGGACGACGTCATATTCCTGCAAAGCTCCTGTAGCCTTACATCAGCAACGCAACCAAGTACAGTCCACCTCGCACCTCAGAGGTGGCGGCAAATCTATCAGATAGTCTGTGGGCTCGCGCCATGTTGTCATTAGCTGCATACCTGGCCTCCGGATGCAAGGAGAGGTGCCCCTGTCTCCAGAACTTGCTGTACATCGAAGCTGCAGTTGGAGCAGCAAGTGACTGCATGATGATGTGGAGTAGGAGTAACAGGGACCGTGGAGCATAATGTTGTGACCAAGGGCTCAAGTACAGGTATATACCGACAAACATCTCCGTGCTGGGAAGTTGCAAAGGGCTGGGCTGAAGAGTTGATCCACTGACCAGCTGAGGGTGAGGTAAGAGCTGTCAATAGCGGAGCCCGAGGGGCCTGGCTCAGGTGCATTGAGGATATCCGTTGCAGCGGAGCGACAGGGAGGAGGTCGTTCTGCCTGCGCAGCAGCAATGAGATCCTGCACTGTTGGGTGGGGCGTGTTCTTGCCGATGCACCCAACAGCCTGCGCAGCAGCTACACGGGTGTCCCAGGTCTTGCTCTCCAGGTAGGGGCGCACCTGCACGCGCGCCAGAATGACTCGTCCGACTGGATGATTGGCTCCCAAACCTCCAGCAAGAATGCAGTGCGGTGTTGCTGGCAGTCGGCTGTACAGAGTTGCAGATAAGCCCGTAAGTTCCTGAGGCTGGCTGCTTTGACCTGCCAGAGTTTGATCGTCAGAGGTGGCAGCTGCTTGAGCTCCGGTGGGCAGCAGGCCGAGAAGCCTGCAGGCTCAGAGCCCACAGGCGCAGCAGTGCCGCGGCCGGAGCTGGTGGGGAGGTGGGGGCGAGTGGGGGGCGTACGCGATGGAGGAGGAGGAGCAGCGTGGAGCGGCTCTCGGCGAGGGCGCCAATCTGCTGGGCCGCCATGCGGCGCACGGCCGCGGTAGAGCCGGCTGGCGGGGGGCAGAGGAGGCGGCGGAGTCAGGCAAGGGCGCTCTGGTGGAGGGGCAGGGGTCTGACAGCCGTGGCGGAGCTGAAGGTTGGCAGGGAGACCGCGTGGCGACCAGGCCACGCTCTTGGACGGGCAAACCCGCAGGCCCATCAGGTCCAATTCGCGAACGAGCAAGGGGTAAGCCGCCATGACTTCAGCTGGAGGTCCAATGATGTGTGTGTCATCCGCGTAGGAAGGGAAGAGGAGGTATGGGTGTTGGCTCTGGGTGCGCCGAATAGCCCGGCAATGTGCCAATGCAAACAGGATTGGGCTAAGGGGATCCCCCTGGCGTGTGCCAGAAGATGACCACAGCGTCTTCCACGACTCTCCTGCTTGCCACAGCAGCCGCCCTGGGCGTCCATAGGCCATGAGGAAAAAGGGTATAAGGGAAGGGAAGTGGTCGCGCAGCTCCTCNCCGCGGCCGCCGTGCTGGCGGCCGACGCGCCGCCAGGCGCGGACCTGGAGGCCGTGGTGGCGCAGCTGATGAGCGCCAGCAACGCGGAGCGCGGCGCCGCGGAGGCGGTGTTCGAGGACTGCAAGGCGGCGCTGCCGGACGCGCTCGTGCTGCGCCTCCTGGCCGCGCTGCGCGCCTCGCCGCGCGACGACCTGCGCGCCATGTGCGCCGTGCTGCTGCGCCGCGTGCTCACCAAGGACGAAGTCTCGCTGTGGCCGCGCCTCGCGCCGGCCACGCAGGCGGCCGTCAAGGCGGAGCTGCTGCAGCGCGTGCGGGACGAGCGCGCCAAGTCCATCTCCAAGAAGCTGTGCGACACGGTGGCGGAGCTGGCGGCGGGCGTGTTCGAGGATGGCCTGTGGCCCGAGCTGCTGCCCTTCATGTTCGCCTGCGTCTCCGCATCCGACGACCGCCTGCGCGAGGCCGCGCTGCTCATCTTCTCGCAGCTGGCGCAGTACATCGCGCCCTCCCTCGTGCCCTACCTCGCCACGCTGCACGGCGTCCTGCACCAGAGCCTCGCCTCCTCCACCAGCTCCGGCGTCCGCATCGCCGCGCTGCGTGCCACCGCCTGCTTCGTCCAGATGCTGGAGTCCCCCCAGCAGCGCGAGCGGTTCCAGGACCTCCTCCCTGGCATGATGTCCACGCTCTCGCTCGCCCTGCAGTCCCATGAGGAGGCTGCCGCGCAGGAAGCGCTGGAGCTTTTCATTGACATTGCAGGCACGGAGCCCCGGTTCCTGCGCCGCCAGCTGCCGGAGCTCGTGCACGCCATGCTCCAGGTACTCCTGCCTCGGGGCTTCTGGACTTGCCCTCCAGGGCCCTCCAGGGCTGTCAACCACGATCCCCTGCCGTGCCAGCCTTTAGAGCACGTCGCGCTTCCCACAGACCCAGCTGACCTCCAGCTTGGCTTCCGCAGATCGCAGAGGCCCAGGAGCTGGATGAAGGAACCAGGCACTTGGCTGTGGAGTTTCTGATCACCTTGGCTGAGGCACGGGAGCAGGCCCCCGGGATGATGCGCAAGCTTCCCCAGTTTGTGGGCCGCCTGTTCACGGCCCTCATGGCCATGCTGGTGGACATCGAGGACGACCCTGCCTGGCACTCGGCAGACGGCGAAGACGATGACGGCCAGGTGTTGGACAGCGGGAACTACGAGGTGGGCCAGGAGTGCCTCGACCGCCTCTCCATCTCCCTGGGAGGCAACTCTGTGCTCCCTGTGGCCTCGCAGCTCCTGCCACCGTACCTCGCTGACCACTCCGACTGGCGCAAGCGCCACGCCGCCCTTGTCACACTGGCGCAGATCGCTGAGGGCTGTGCAAAGGTGAGGTCACTAGCCTGTCAAGCAGCTGAGGAGATAGTCGCTGTCTTGGCTCAGACGTCTGCTGATTGCTTTCGTTGCTTTTCCAACAAAGAGGCAAGGTGCAGCTTATGCTCACTGGACGCTAAGAGGAAGTTGCTAGAATTCTTTCGCCCTTGTGACCACGCTGTGTTGCCGAGTGCCGTGTGCAGGTGATGATCAAGAACCTGGATCCAGTAGTCAGCATGATTCTGGAGTCCTTCCGTGACCCTCATCCCCGTGTGCGTTGGGCGGCAATCAATGCCATCGGTCAGCTATCCACTGATTTGGGACCTGACATACAGCAGCAGCACCACCAGCAAATCCTGCCTAGTCTTGTGGCAGCCATGGACGACTTTGCCAACCCCAGAGTGCAGGTAAGCGTCTCGCTCCTTTTGTCGGGCATGGGCAGACTGTGTTGCACAAGAGGATGGATGGTCGTGAGTCCTGATCAGGCATTCTTGGAGCTCCTGTGAGCAGCTCCTGTGAAGTCCCATCGGTCCTCTTCCCAGCCGTGCGCTCTCACCAGCATCTCATCGTCGTCTTGAATTCTGCTGTGTCTTGCCTAAAGGCACATGCTGCAGCTGCTGTTCTCAACTTCAGCGAGAACTGCAATGCGGATATCATGGCACCATACCTTGATGGTGTGATCAGCAAGCTCCTTACATTGCTGCAGGTGATAGTTTGAGTCCATGCCTCTGGACTCGATTCGTTTCTCGGTGCTTTTGTTACGACAAAGAAGGTTGTCATTATAGCACACCTACATTCTCACATGCTAGCCGGGATATTCCACAACGCAGAGTGGCAAACGCGTGGTCCAGGAGGGAGCCTTGACTGCGCTAGCCTCTGTGGCAGACTGTTCACAGGTCAGCAAGATGCTTGGATTCGATCAGCTTGATGTGCTGCTCTTAACATCAGACTACTTTGCTTGGCAGACTGCTCACAGGTCTGCCTAGATGATTGGATTTAGTTACCTTGACGTGCAGCTCTTTACACCAGACTACTTTGCCAGAGACTGAAAGAACTTGTGCGTGCACAAATTGCAGATGCATTTTCAGAAGTATTACGACACAGTAATGCCGTACCTAAAGACGATATTGATAAATGCAAATGACAAGTCGCACCGAATGCTTCGTGCCAAGTCAATGGAGTGTATCAGTCTTGTAGGGATGGCTGTGGGAAAGGACAAGTTTCGGGAAGATGCGAAGCAGGTAACTCCCTCTTCATGGCTGTCATCTCACAGTATTTGCTTCCAGCTTTTCCCATGCTCGTAACATCTAGGGTGCCGATTACTGTTATTCTTGGAATAAATCACGTACGAAATCGCTGCAGGTTATGGATGTACTTGTGAGACTTCAAGGTCAAGAGACGGATGATGATGATCCTACTAGCAGCTACATGCTGCAGGCCTGGGCAAGGCTCTGCAAGTGCTTGGGCCAAGAGTTTCTACCATACATGCATATCGTGATGCCACCACTCCTGCACTCGGCACAGCTGAAGCCCGATGTGACTATTACGGATGCAGCTTCGGACGATGATGCAGATATTGACGATGCTGATGATGACAGGTATACCTTGGGCCCTCCTTGCTGTCTACATTTGTGACGCAGGTCACTCCCAGAACCTAAGAGTGGGGCAATACGAGAAACTTAGGAGCATGTGTCAACGAGCTAGCTTTATATGTCTGTCCTGCCTGAGCGTGTCATGTCCTCCTCTTGCAGCATTGAAACAATCACGATCGGAGACAAGAGGATAGGAATCCGCACAAGTGTGCTGGAGGAGAAGGCCACAGCTTGCAACATGTTGTGCTGCTATGCTGACGAACTCAAGGAAGGGTTCTACCCCTGGATAGACAAGGTGAGCCCATTGTGCTCATTGACATTGGTAGATGGAGGTCATGCGCCTTCCTTGGCTGAGTGACTGCTTAGCCACTTGCAGGTTGCTCCTATCCTCGTGCCCCTGCTCAAGTTCTACTTCCATGAAGAAGTCCGAAAAGCAGCAGTCTCAGGTTGGCTTCTACGTCTCTTGCTTGTTGATCTCAAATACCTGTTGTTGATCTCAAATACCTGCTAGCTACTCTATGTCACTCTAGTGAGGTGGCGGCATGCCCTTTCTTGCCACTGAAAGTTTTCATTCTTGTTCTGTGCAGCCATTCCCGACTTGCTGAGGTCAGGAAAGTTAGCATTGGAGAAGGGCATCGCACATGGGAAGGACCACACTTATCTCAAACAACTTCTTGATTACCTGCTTCCTCCTCTTCTAGAAGCTCTTCACAAGGTCGTAGCCACAATCCTCCGCCTTCACGGTATTGAGTTTGTTGCATGTACCACTGAAGATGTAGAGGAATGTGTTGTCCTTCACATGTCCTCACTTACTGGTTTTGTGGCAGGAGCCGGAGACTGAAATATGTGCCAATATGTTGGAGTCAGTTAACGAAGTCATCCAGGTCGGAGTGACATGCTTACTAGCCTGCTTTTACTGGCAGAAGGCACTGCTTTGTGAAGGAAACGGCACTGCTTTTGGATGGTCAACTGCAAGCTGTGGTCCTCAAGGTCACTTCCCTGGAGACCTCACACTTGAAGAGCTTGCAGGTGGCAGGGCCGCTCCTGGATTCGGGTCAGATCAGAGCTCTGATTGAGAACTTCAAAGAGGTACTTGCCGCCAGCATGGAGAGGACGTCAGAGAGAGCAAAGAGGAAACGCACAGAGGATTTTGACGAAGAAGAGGAAGAGATGATGCTGGAGGAAAATGAGCAGGAGGAGGAAGTTCTTGATCAGGTCTGCTCACACCCCACTTCTTCTTTAGGACAGCAAAGCGTGGTTATATTTGTCCTACTTGTCTACCTGTAATGAATGTGGGCCCTCACAGTGTTGAGGTATTACAGGAGGTTTATTGTCCATGTCATGCAAACAGTGGCATAGACAACCCAGAGCAAGAGATGTGCTGTCCATCCTCTGTAAAAGTCTGACAAGCTAAATTCGATGCTGCAGGTTGCTGAGTGTCTCGGTTCTCTTATCAAAATCTTCAAGGGCAGTTTCGTGCCATACTTTGATGAGCTGATGGAGTCCATTCAATTGTTGCTGGTGACTCACACTCCCATGGATGGAGCCTAAGGGCCTGCATGCCGTTTGCATGAAGCTAGCATTTCAGGCAGTATCAGTGATCAGGCGAAGTTTGCAGTTATGCGGTGTTATAACCTGCTGGGATATATAGTTTCTGTTTAGTTCCTGTCTTGTCGTAACAGTCTGGGTGCTCTGCGTGCTACTATGGAGCCAGATGCAGCAATTTCAGAAAATTTCCCTTCGGCACTACTAATGAAGATGTGGTTGTCATGCTGTTGTTCCTGACTGGCACTGCAGGGTAAGGAGAGGGCTCCTGAGGAGAGAAAAGTAGCCATCTGTGTGTTTGATGACATAGCAGAGCACTTTGGAGATGCTTCCAGCAAGTAAGTCTCTGGCACATGGCTGTTTGTACAGAAGCGGACTTGCACAATACTGCTTGTCATACACGCTTCTTGACCCCGCCACTCATGTGGATGAGGTTGGGTGCAGGTACTACCCAACCTTCATGCCGCCACTGTTGGAGGCGTGTAGTGATGTCAACTCAGATGTTCGTCAGGTATTTGATTGAAGAACTGCAGCAAGTATACTGCACTAGTGAGCTTGTCCAACTTATCTACTTTCTGGCCATTAGGTACCATCCTAACATTTGTTCGAAGCAGGCAGCTGTATATGGCGTAGGAGTATGTGCACAATTGGGAGGCGACAGCTTCAGGCCAGTCTGCACAGGTGAATATGCACTCTGAACATTGATGTGAAATATGAGCATCATGCAAACAAGGATGCACTTTTTCCTGAAAAGGGTTGTGAAGAAAAGATTGATTTGAAGACCCATATCCTTCTGCATGCACAAAGACCCACTATCAACCTGCTCGCTTACCTTACTCTGATTTCTGTGGGCACTTTGTGGGGTTGTCTCAGTCCTGTATGATGGAGGACTCATGCAGATGCATTCTTGTGTTTGGCATGTGAGCAGAGGCTTTGACAAGACTAAGCAGTGCTATTGGACATCCGGAAGCCCGTTCGGAAGACAATAGAATGGCCACGGACAATGCTATCTCAGCCTTGGGAAAGCTGTGCGAGCATCGAGCCGATTGCATTGATGCGTCTCAAGCTACCAGTCTGTGGCTTAGTGCCTTGCCTTTGAGGGATGACTTGGTGGAGGCACGGATTGTGCATGCTCAGCTATGCTCTATGGCCGAAGCGTAAGTAACCCTCTTGTTGTTGCAGCAAGTTGTCTGCTGCATACACAGCTGTCTTCCACCACCAGAGATGCATGCCAAGTGCTACTCTTTGCTCTGGTGCAATACCTCGCTATGAAGCTAGCAATTGTTGGTAAATGCACAGGTCGTGAAGTGAGCTGCCCCTTCTTGCAGGTCAAATCCGCACTTGCTAGGCCCCAACAATCAAAATTTGCCAAGAATAGTCAGTGTCTTCGCTGAGGTGAGGATTTTACCAACGTTCATGGCAGCTATCGAATTAGCAGCTCCATAGCCGTTTTGCAGGCACGGAAGAGCCAGCTCATTGAGCAACCCTGCAGATCATGTCAGCTACTTGCTCATCAGTGGATTAGAATTTTGCAGAGATGGTGTCAGTTGTAAAGTGATGTGCATCCGAGGTCCCGTGATGCAGGTTCTTGGAGGAGGCTCGGAGCTGGCAACAGAGGAGACCAGTATCCGAATGATTACGCTCCTCCGGCACCTGCAGCAAGCCATGCCGCGAGATGCATTGAATGCAACATGGGCGCGCTTGGAACCTCGGCAGCAGGCCACATTGCAAGCCCTGTTGGGAGCCTCGTCATTGAGCTAGTAACACCATTAGGGCACGTATCGCTGATTGCTGCACAGATGGAGGGGCCGGGCAACTGCGAACGGGGCGAAAGCTGGGGTCACGGCAGCACGAGCAGGCAGCACAGGCGGCAGAGGTAGAGATGCAGGGGGCGTCAGGGCACGAGAATGGCGGCGGGTCTTGATAAGCGTAGGAGCACCGAAGACAAGGCAGCTGAGGGCCAGCGAAGGGGAACGTCGTGAGGAGCGCCGGTAGGGGGAAGCCAGCAAAGGCTGTTGGGGGAGGGGCCGCCGGGCCCCCGGTCCTAGGTGTGACGTTGTGGGGCGTTGTCCACACGTGGGCCCGCATCTGAAGGCAGCTCGTCGGCGTCACCCGCCGGGGCGGCGGCTTTTCATGAAAGGACGGAGGAGCGCGGCAGCGAGAGACGGTACGAGCACGGCCCCGCGCGCGCCGGCCCCTTTGGCCGCGCAATGAGCAAGCGCGGCCAGATTAACTACGAAGCACTCAGTAACCCCTGCCAAGCAGCCTCAGGGCAGAGAGACTGGGTTCCTGGAAGCGGGTCCCCTGGCCAGAGCCAGAGGCAGCAGCGAGGGCTCTGCCTGCACGCAGGTGCAGCGCGCGGGCCGTAGACCTCTGCAGCGAGACGCCAAGCGCATGCGGTACACCTGCGCTAGCGACCATGCTGCATGGGAGTCCACCGGCTCCCCATGGAAGCGGCGGACAATGGCGTGACGTGAGAGCTGGTTGAGCAGCTCGAGCCACCGAGCGCCCAGCGGCCCGTGCGTATCGATGGCGAGCGGGAAGAACTCGTCTTCCCGCGGGTGATCTGCGTATTTTAGCTCCTTGGCCCGAGCGGCGCAGGCTACCGCATAGCCAGCCTTGGTGGCACACTGGGTTGGATGTGAGCGGTCATAGGAGTCAGTGGTCACCACGTCCAGGAGAAGACGTGGCCCGCCCGCTGGTGGGGTGGGCACAAGGTTTACGCGACGAGCGTGGAGACCGTCGGCCCGTTGCTGGAGCGGCATGACGGCAGAGTTCTCGGCTGCCACCGAGAAGCCAGCCTCCACAAGGATGCCATGCATCGCATCCCGGAGATGGTCGTGGGCCGCTGTCCTCTCTCCGCCGTGGGAACAGCGCAGAACATGAGCGGCCAGCTCCCCAGGCTCGGCCCCTCGCTCGCCACATTCACACTGTTGCACACCCTGGAGACATGGCGGCGGCAGGCCCAGGAGCCGGTGGACGGCACTGCAAAACACCTCGTCCGGGAGTGTGAGGGCTTCATTGAGGGGAAGGGCCTGGAGCCACGCCGCGGCCTCCGGGGAGGAGGCCGAGTGGAGTCGCGCGCGCCCGCGCAGGTCGGCCTCCGGGAGCTGGAGCAAGGCGGCGGTGAAGGCTGCCTTGTCCATCGCGGCTGCGAAGCGCGCTTGGACGCGCAGGTCGGCGGTGTGCGCGAGGTGCGCAAGGGAGACCGCCTGGCCCGCCAGCTGCTTCGTTTCTCTTTAGTGCTTGTTGTTCTTCGTACTTCCCCTGGCCCCTTCTCGTCCTTTGTTCATTCTTTTCTGGGCTGGCTTTTTCCAGCCCCTATCCTCAATGGGCGAGCCCTTCTCTCCTCGATTAACTGGTGGCTGGGAGAAGAAGTGGCTCTCCCAATGGGGGCAAGGGCTGTGAGAAGCCAGCCCGAAAAGGATTGACAAGGTTCGAAGGGGCCAAACTACGAGCTAAGCAGCGACTGTGGGGCCTGAAGAGGCTATGGCAGAAGGGGGGGGAGGATGGACCACTCAGTAGTTACGAGTGAGGAGCCTCACATCCGACAGACTAGCTGCCGGAAAACAATCCCCCTGACGAAAGCCGGAGGCCGCAGCGAGAGCACGGCCAGCACGCAGATGCAAGGCGTGGGCCATGGACCGCTGGAGGGAGACGGACAAGCGCATACGATACACCTGAGCCCACGAGCCAGCGGCGTTGAAGTCAGCCGGCTCACCACGCCTGCGGGACACAGCGCGCCGTGCAAGCCTGGCCAACAGGTCGAGCCAGTGGGATCCGAGAGCCCCGTGAGAGGCCAGCCCAAAGGAATGGACAACGTCTGAAGAAGCCGGACAGCAGCAAGCCGACTCTCAGTAACCTCTAGTCAGTAAATGCAAGTCTGAATAGCTAGCAGGCGGAAAGACGTCACCCTGACGGAAGCCGGAGGCAATAAATTCAAAAAACCTTTGACTTTTCTTCTTTCTGAGCTGGCCTTTCACAGCCACCGCCGTCCACTGGAAGCGTCTTTCCCCTCTATCATTGAGCGCCACCTCGCAGAAGTCACAGCAGTAGTTTCTTGTTTTTTGCAGCCTTCCGGCCAATTTAGACCTTCTGCATTTTGCTGGGCTGGCCAATCATAGCCATCGCCCTCTATGACCGCTCACATCCAACCCAGTGTGCCACCAAGGCTGGGTATGCGGTAGCCTGCGCCGCTCGGGCCAAGGAGCTAAAATACGCAGATCACCCGCGGGAAGACGAGTTCTTCCCGCTCGCCATCGATACGCACGGGCCGCTGGGCGCTCGGTGGCTCGAGCTGCTCAACCAGCTCTCTCGTCACGCCATTGCCCACCGCTTCCATGGGGAGCCGGTGGACTCCCATGCGGCAGGGTCGCTAGCGCAGGTCTACCGCATGCGCTTGGCCGTCTCGCTGCAGAGGTCTATGGCCCGCGCGCTGCACCTGCGTGCAGGCAGAGCCCTCGCTGCTGCCTCTGGCTCTGGCCAGGGGACCCGCTTCCAGGAACCCAGTCTCTCTGACCTGAGGCTGCTTAGCAGGGGTTACTGAGTGCTTCGTAGCTGCTTCGTTTCTTTTCTGTGCTTGTTGTTCTTCGTACTTCCCCTGGCCCCTTCTCGTCCTTTGTTCATTCTTTTCTGGGCTGGCTTTTTCCAGCCCCTATCCTCAATGGGCGAGCCCTTCTCTC
>WELB01000143.1:95667-106496 GCA_009602725.1 Spirogloea muscicola
CGCCCCCCGGCGTGGGCGCCGCGCTCTTGCGGCAGCGCTTCCACCGCAGCCGCGAGCTGGAGCACGCCGACGCGTCGCTGCTGCACGCGCTGGACGAGCCCGCGCCGGCGCCGCTGCTCTCCGCCATCGACCGCTCCGACCTCGACGAGCTCCTGCACGCCGCCGACCTCGCCGGCCGCGACTTCGCCGCCGCCCGCGGCGGCGCGCGCCTCGTCCTCACCAGGTGCGCGCCCTGTCTCGGTCCGTGGCGCGTGACGTAGGACGGCGTCGGGAGGGCCCCCCCGGGGCAGCCTGGCCCAGCCCTGGCTCCGCCCCCGCCTGACGCCGCCATGGCGCGGGCGCGGCCGCAGCTCCGACGGCGACGCCGTGGCGCCGGACGAGCAGCGCGCCGAGGAGGCGCTGCACGCGGGCGAGCTCACCATCCCCCGCCGGTGCGCCTCCTCAACCCCCCCGGCTCGCCCCCGCTGGCTTCCTGGGCGGGCAGCCGCTCAGGCCGCGCCGGCCGGCCGCTCGCAGGCCTGCGTGGACGACAACCATGAGCCCCGCACAGCTGGATGAACGAGAGCGCCGGGCCTTCCTGGACTGGCGCCGATCCCTCGTCAGGTATGGCCTCGCTATGGCCACCGGGCACGCCTGCCCTCTGCACCAACTCAAGTGGTGAGAGGGACGACAGAGACACTGGGGCAAGTCCTCCTAGGGTCTGGTCATGCCAATTATTGAGCAGCCTCTCATGCGATACGCGCCAGGCAGTTGGACTGATAACAATCGCGCATCGACTGTGGAGGTGCAGGCTGGAGGAGAATGACAAGCTGGTGGTCACGCCCTTTGAGAAGAATCTGGACATTTGGCGTCAGCTGTGGCGGGTCCTGGAGCGCAGCGATCTCGTGAGTAGGCACACTTGTACGAGGGGTAGGACATGGGTCGCTTGAGGTCTGTGCGTCCCGCAGGCTCTGAGGTGGCCATTGTTGTTGCCGCGGCACAGGTGGTGACGGTGGTAGATTCTCGCAACCCCCTCTTCTACCACTGCCCCGATTTGGAGGTCAGAATCCCACCTGCGGAAGTAGCTTGCTTACTGCCATGCTTTGCGGTTGTCCTTGACTTGATTGCCAGCAGGAGCTGCTGTGGACATATTTGTTCTCCGTAAAATGATGCCTCAGCAAAGGAGTGGGTCCTTCACATTTTCCAGGCATATGTACGTGAGCTCTCACCAGAGAAGCATACAATACTTCTGCTCAACAAAGCCGACCTACTCACGCTGGATGTCAGGTAAAGTGGACCTTCGAACCTCCTGGCTGTCCCGATGGTCCCTTGGTAGTTCTTTTCCCTGCTTCTCTGGAGGTTGTCTTTTGGTTAGCTAATGCTTGCTTGCAGCTTAACAAGTGACAGTGCTTTGAGCGTCCCTGGTTTGCCATTGGCCTCGTACTGACTGCCATGCGCCTGGCAGGCGGCGGTGGGCTGACTATCTCAAACGAGTGGGGCTGCCTTTCGTCTTCTGGTCTGCCAAGGCTGCTACAGATGGGCAAACTGTGACGTCAGAGAACCACCAAGGAGGTGACATCCCCGATGAGGTTGACGAGGACGAGGAAGAAGGCGATGAGAGCACAAGAATTCTCAGTAGGGAGGAGCTGCTGAGGAGGCTGGAGGCGGAAGCAGCAGCGGGCACTGTGCCGTGCTTGATAGCAGGCGCAGAAGCAGGCAGCAGGGATGGCCAGGGGGGGGCCGCAAGGGCAAGAGCGCCGAGGAGGGGGCCGGTGGTCGTGGGCTTTGTAGGTTACCCCAACGTGGGCAAGAGCAGCACCATCAACGCACTTGTGGGCCAGAAGAAGACAGGCGTGACAAGCACGCCGGGCAAGACCAAGCACTTCCAGACACTAGTTGTCAGCCCCACACTGACGCTTTGCGACTGCCCGGGCCTAGTGTTTCCTTCCTTCACGTCTTCGCGGTCTGAGATGGTGACATGCGGCGTGCTCCCCATTGACCGCCTCACTGATCAGACGGGCCCTGTGGAGATCCTGTGCCAGCAGATTCCACGCACAAAGCTGGAGACCATCTATGGTCTCCAGCTGCCAGTGCCAGCGTTGCATGAGGATCCTGACAGAGCTCCAACGGCTGCGGAGCTGCTAAAAGCTTACGCTCAATCAAGGGGCTACGTGTCCTCGAGCGGTCTGCCGGATGAGACTCGGGCTTCGCGACAGCTGCTCAAAGACTACACAGCAGGCAAGCTGCTCTTCTGTCATCTACCTCCTGATTCAGAGGTCCAGCCAGGTCATCCTCCATATCCCGCCATTGTGGATGCCAGACCATCCTCCCTGACTGCGGCCGAGCGACGAGGAGACAGCGGCAGCAGCGAGAGCGAGTGGGTAGAGGAAGCCGAGGAATCTGAGAATGACGAAGATGAAGAAGTATGGGAGGAGGAAGAGGAAACGGAGGAGGAGGAAAAGAGGGCCAACAATGCGACCAGCTTCGGAGTGATCAGCGAAACGAGTGGCACAGACCGGCAAGGAAAAGCGTGCGCACACGGAGATGCTGAGCAAGAAAGCAGTCTTGGTAGCCACCAAGGCACAGGTGCATCTTCATGTGGTGCAGGAGCCAATCAAGAGGGAGCCAGCCAGCCTGTGGTTGCTGACATGACGCTAGCAGCAATGAGGAAGGAGGTGGAGAGTCGCCTGGTCCGAGGAAAGGCAGAGCACAAGATGCACAAGAAGGGCCCCCGGAGAAAGGATCGCAGTTGGCGAGTTGCTCGCGGGGGCCTTGACAAGGTTGACCACACGGATGCCTTCAGAGCCGTGCAACGGCCCGTAAGCCACGGTGCAGCCTTGAAGGCCAGTGGTTTGCCACATCAGCATACATTACTATCAGGAGAGGCAGGTTGCTGATGTATAGATCTGAGAACACTTTAGAGAGTCCTTTCACAAGGCGTTGATCACATGCGTGCAGGTTTGCATTATGTAATGAGGGCCACAGATAACAACCCCCATGTCACATGCCTGGAACTCTTAAGCCTCACTGAAGGGGTAGTTCCTCTTCCATGATTCTTTCTTAGTGTACAGATGATTTCTTCAAGCTGCAAATATATTGAGCTTTGACAGCAAGGCAGCTACACTGTGCATATTGCTCGAAGCTAACGTTGGTGCCACTGTGACCCACACCGGGGGGGGGCCTCCTAAGTGGCCAGGGAATTGCCAACTCGAAGCACTCTATATTCTCAGGTGCAGATGAGTGGGGGCACGCAGTCTGCAGCAGCATCAGAAGTCGTAGCACCGGCCTCCCTTCTCCCAGTCCCCATACCTTGTCGGCTCAGGTCCTCGGGGTCCGCCCACCTCGCCCGTCTTCCTGTTGACGTCATCTTGGACGGGGTCGTCCTCGTCCTCTGCCACGGCTGCCTCGTCCTGCTCGACAGCCTCCTGGCTGGACCACTCCGCGGCAGCGGGCTGCTGCTCTGACCGGAGCTCGCGGTCGGCCGGCTGTTCTGGCGCCGACGAGTAGGTGCGCGGCGAGGCGAACGCGCTCAGGGCTGGGCGCTCGAAGACCAAGCCGCCCAGCTGGCTCGAGGAGCCCGGCAGAGGCGCAGGCAGCGGGCCGGGGTGCGGCGCGCACCTGCAGCAGGGGCGACGGAGCAGACCACAAGGCCTTGGCAGCGTGAGAAGCATGAGAGCCTGCGGCGAGCTAGGGGGCGGACTACCAGCGGAGCGCAGCTGCTTTGTCTTCTATATCGACGCGACGGCGATGGACCTGGGCGGCGGCTGCAGCGGCGCCGGCGGAGAGCAGCGATCGGCGGCGGCGCNGAGAGCAGCCGCCAGACGGCCTCTCAGAGCCTCCTCGTCAGGAGCCTGAGCCTCACCGCCAGCCAGCGGCGACGGCATCGAGCGCGGCGGCGGCGGCGGCGGCGGCGGCGCCGCGCATGGCGGGCCGCAGAGGGGAGACGTCGTGGGTTGAGTGACCGAGGGGCGGAGTGGCCAAAAGGCAAACCAGCTCTTCCAATGTAACTCCTACGTTGATCCTATTCCGCCAATGTAAATGCAAAGGCAACGGCTGGAATCGGCGCCAATCGCCAACGCGTTGGCCGTTGGCGAGGCTCCTCTACGCTCCAGCTTCCCGTCACTCGATCTCGTACGTGCCATCTAGCTGCAAAAGTGCGTCACTGTGAAGCAGCTGAGTTGAGTCATGTGTCGTCGTGCATGAAGGGCTGACATCTCAGTAATGCGTTCTGACGCATCACTTCACGTCAAATTGAGACAGCCCAGCATACTCCGAGTGCACACGTGACGCTGGCTAATGCACTCTCACTACTTGGTGCAGTTGATGAGCACTTACCAGGACCATTTGTGGACCAAGGACCAACTCACAGCAGGCCATCATCAGATGGCCACGTGACCTTTCAGTATCACACCACGGCTGTGTCTTTCTCTGGAAGCATGCAGCCACTTGGAGGAGCACTGCGGAGCAGTGGGCCACGTCTTCTCCTGGACGTGGTGACCACCGACTCCTATGACCGCTCCCATCCAACCCAGTGTGCCACCAAAGCTGGGTATGCGGTAGCCTGCACAGCTCGGGCCAAGGAGCTAAAATACGCAGATCACCCGCGGGAAGACGAGTTCTTCCCGCTCGCCATCGATACGCACGGGGCGCTGGGCGCTCGGTGGCTCGAGCTGCTCAACCAGCTCTCTCGTCACGCCATTGGCCGCCGCTTCCATGGGGAGCCGGTGGACTCCCATGCAGCAGGGTCGCTAGCGCAGGTGTACCGCATGCGCTTGGCCGTCTCGCTGCAGAGGTTTATGGCCCGTGCGCTGCACCTGCGTGCAGGCAGAGCCCTCGCTGCTGCCTCTGGCTCTGGCCAGGGGACCCGCTTCCAGGAACCCAGTCTCTCTGACCTGAGGCTGCTTAGCAGGGGTTACTGAGTGCTTTGTAGCTGCTTCGCTTCTTTTCTGTGCTTGTTGTTCTTCGTACTTCCCCTGGCCCCTTCTCGTCCTTTGTACATTCTTTTCTGGGCTGGCTTTTTCCAGCCCCTATCCTCAATGGGCGAGCCCTTCTCACTGAGGAGCAGTGGACTAAGCCACTGAGGTAAGCGGATCATTGTTCTGTTTGTGCAGGTCCTGAGCCGTCAGTCACACCAGAGGATTACACGGTCAACATATCATATCACCATTTATTTTTCATATCAGCATTTCATCAGATTATACCGGAGGATGATTTGGTCTCATATCAAATCATATCATCATTCTTTCACACACCAATATTTCAGCACATTCAATTTTCATCTTTTCATGACAACGGATATCATTAATTCGTGATCATATTATCACCATTTTATATCATCACCATCACATGATCATCATATCAGCAATGTCATATATCGTCGGATTTCTTCTAGATCATCAAACAATCCTATCGTCATCGAACCATATTGTTCATCATCACATCGACGTATGATCATCGTCATCATCAGCATATCATATCATCATATATCATCATACCTTCAATCAATTCTCATCAACATCATCATATCAGCTATATCATCATTTCTACGACTTACATCAGCAGTCACCACGGCAGCGCCATCCCATCACCAGCACCATCGTGTCTCTCCGTGGCTCAAGGCTTCTGCCTGGTATGCATTCCTGATGCGCTACATCACCACCTTGGCCTCCCACCCCTTTGCTTGGCTGTCATCTGCCAGTGCAAGTGTGGTCATATTGCCGATAATCAGCTCGCTCTTGCTGCGCACATGCTGAGGTGTGTTGAGGGGGGTGAGCGCATTGCCTCGGACGACGTACTCAGAGATACTGTGTTTGAATTGTGCGCGAGGCGGGGTATCATCCGGTGATGGAGGTGTCCGGCATCGTGCCGATCTTCACAAGGCGCGGCAGGCCATATCTGCTGATCTGATGATGCTGATTTTAAGCCACAGCTTACCTCCGCTCTTTCTGATTTTCATAGGATATCTGCAGCCTTTAAAGCTTCAACTATTTGCACTACAATTCTTTATCTGAAGGTGATCTAGTCTCTCTCTTTCTGCTTTTTATTACTTTGCATCTGATTGTCATCGGCATTGTCATTGTCGTTGTCATTGTCGTTGTCATTGTCATTGTCATTGTCATTCATTGTCATTGTCTTGTATACCTTCCTTGGCTTTTACTTAGTCTCTGCAATGTATTTCACTTGCAATCTTTTACCGTATGAGTAGCGGAACTCTTTACTTATATGGGGACTTTGGTTTCTTCATCAAATTGCGACGGTTTCTTCTTCAGTTTGCGACAAGGTTATCGTTCTGAAAGTCTTATCACAATGTGTGCTCTTCTTTTGACTCTCTTAGGTGCATTTCGCCTTCTTTACTTATTAGAAACAACATAACAATGAAGAGCACTCCTGGATCATTCAGAGAGCTACAGCTACTTTCTTAAGTAGCAGTAGCTCCTACTTTTTCCCCCTTGGTTTTTTCTTTTATTTCATACATTGTTATTTTGGCATGTGCACGTAGGCCTTGAAGAGATTTTAGCAGACTATGTGCAGAACGAGGGTACTCGTGATCTACTTCTTCTTTGTATACGAGTACGCATTCTACTTATCATCAAGGGAGAAACTACTAATCATGAAGTATGCTTTATTTTCTTTGCATTGCCCATTTAACAAGAAATGGAAAGAATATCCTTACAACATTAATATTTATTGAACTCATGTTACTCGCGTTGAACATGTATTTCTTAGTGTTCTCTGTTGATTGTGATTATATGATGGGGCAGTAATTTGATCTCTTTGTATTATCTGTAGCAGCTGCAGAGTCTGCTACTGCACTAGCTAGTTCAGAGATTACTTCTGGCAATCGTGTTACTATAGCTGTAGAACCTATCAATTGTATGAAAGGTTAATACCCTTTGGGAGAGGCAAGAATCTACGTAGAAACATTTCAACAGATCAACAGTCTGTCGCTATTAACCACTCGGCCACTCTTCCCTCTCCTCTGCCTCCATCTGCCTCTGGCGAGGGGAGAAAATTTCGTGTATTTGAAACAAACGAAGGCCAAATGGCCAAGTACAAAGGGGAAGCCTCTGCCTCGTATTCGTTCCCTTCAATTTCACGCTATCTCGCTATCTTGTTATCTCACTACTCTCGTCATCTTGCTATCTCGCAATCTACAGGATTTTAACCTGTGACCTTCATGTTTTTCTTTCCATCTGAGCTAAGAGACCAACCCACAAAAGAAGGAAGTGCTTGCCCATAGAGAAGAGGGGCTGTCAAAGCCAGCCGAATGGACAATGTCCAAAGCCAGAGAAAGAGGAGCCGGAAAAGGACTACACTACAAAAGACGACGATGCGGAGGGAAGCTCAGTACCTGCGAGTGAGCAACATCGGGTCTGAGTAGCTCGCTGCAGGGAAAGAGGAACTCCGCCGAGACCCAGAGGCGGCGGCCATAGCACGGCCTGCTCGCGTGTGGACGGCATAGGCAAGGGAGCGTTGAAACGAGACCGCCGGGCGCATTCACTGCCGCGAGCCACTCAGACCTGATGTTGCTCACTCGCGGGTACTGAGCTTCCCTCTGCATCGTCTTGTGTTTTGTTAGTGTAGTACTTTCCTGGCTTTTCTTTCTTTGGCTTTGGACATTGTTCAGTCTTTTTGGGCTGGCTTTGCCAGCCCCTCTTCTCTATAGGCGAGCACTTTCGCTGTTCGGAATACCTGGGCTAGCGAACCGGCGGCGTTGAAGCCGGGCATTGCCTGCCATTGTACAAGTATGAGAAATTGAATTCTTTATTCTTGCGCAGAAGTGTAGATTTTTCCTATGACTTTTTCCATTACTTGTTTGTTTTGTTCCTGTGATACGGTCTTTCTCATATTGATTCCATCAAACAGTAAAATCCGATTTGTCACAAATTCGATTACAACCAAGGATTTATGTTTATTCTATGCGTTTGCTTGATATCCTGCATATGTTCTCACATACCTGTGATTTTCATAGCCTCAGTAGATTCCAATACTTCTTGCTATGCAAAGTCTTGCTCGTAAATCGAAGTGAAAAATTACCTTTTCTTCTTCTTGTGGCAGCCTTAAAAGAACCTTACGATTCAATGTTCAAACTGCCGTGCTCTCGCCCAGAAGAAAGGAAGTGGCTCTCCCGAAGGGGGCAAGGGCTGTGAACAGCCAGCCCGAAAATGACAAGGTCCGAATGGGCCAAAAGTGAGCCCTTGGGCGAGCCCTTCAACAAAAGCGCTGTCTCGCTACAGCCTCTGGCTTTCGTCAATTCTTTTTCGGGCTGGCTTATCACAGCCCTTGCCCCCATTGGGAGTGCCACTTCTTTCGTCAGGGGGATTGTTTTCCGGCAGCTAGGCTGTCGGATTTGGGGCTCCTCACTCGCAGTTATTGAGTGGTTCATCCTACACCAATTCTGAGATAGGCGCTTTTGGCCCCTTCGTGATTTTGGCCGCTTCGAACCTTGTCCATTCTTTTTGGGCTGACTTTCTCACAACCCTTGCCCCCATTGGGAGAGCCACTGTCTTGCTCCCTTGCGTTACAGACACAGACCCTTACTCTCCCGGACGAGGTGTTCCGCAATGCCGTCCACCGGCTCCTGGGCCTGCCGCCGCCATGTCTCCAGGGTATGCAACAGTGTGAATGTGGCGAGCGAGGGGCCGAGCCTGGGGAGCTGGCCGCTCATGTTCTGCGCTGTACCCACGGCGGAGAGCGGACAGCGGCCCACGACCGCCTCCAGGATGCGATGCATGGCATCCTGGTGGAGGCTGGCTTCTCGGTGGCAGCGGAGAACTCCGCCGTCATGCCGCTCCAGCAAAGGGGCGACGGTCTCCACGCACGTCGCGTAGACCTTGTGGCCACCCCACAAGCCGGCGGGCCACGTCTTCTCCTGGACGTGGTGACTACAGAGACATACGACCGCTCAAACCCAGCCCAATGTGCCAACAAGGCTGGGTTTGCGGTCGCCTGCGCCGCTCGAGCTAAGGAGCTCAAGTACGCTGATCATCCGCGGGAAGACGACTTCTTCCCGCTGGCTGTCGACACGCATGGGGCGTTGGGCGCTCGGTGGCTCGAGCTGCTCAACCAGCTCGCCCGCCATGCCATCGTCCGCCGCTTCCATAGGGAGCTGGGGGACTTTCCTGCAGCCGGGTCGCTAGCGCAGGTGTACCGGATGCGCCTGGCCGTCTTGCTGCAGAGGTCTATGGCCCGCGCGCTGCACCTGCGTGCCGGCAGAGCCCTCGCTGCTGCCTCTGGCTTTGGCCAGGGGACCCACTTCCAGGAGCCTAGCTTCTCTGACCTGAGGCTGCTTAGCAGGGGTTACTGAGTTATACGTAGCTGCTTTGTTTCTTGTTGTGCTTGTTTTGCTTAGCGCTTCCCTGGCCCCCTTCTCGTACTTTGTTATTCTTTTTTGGGCTGGCTTCTCCAGCCCCTATCCTCAACGGGCGAGCCCTTCTCTCAGAAGCAAGCGCGGCCAGATAACTGGTGGCTGGGAGAGAAGTGCGCGCCCATAGAGAAGAGGGGCTGGCAAAGCCAGCCCAAAAAAGAATGGACAATGTCCCAGGCCAAAGTAAGAGGAGCCGGAAAAAGGACTACACTACAAAACACTGCAGAACACAGAGACGATGCAGAGGGAAGCTCAGTACCCACGAGTGAGCAACATCAGGTCTGAGTAGCTCGCTGCAGGGAAAGAGGCACTCCGCCGAGACCCAGAGGCGGCGGCTATAGCACGGCCTGCTCGCGTGTGGACGGCGTGGGCAAGTGGAGCGTTGAAGCGATACGGCCAGGCGCATGCGGAAGACTTGTGCGAGCGAACCGGCGGCGTTGAAGCCGGGCAGCGCCCCTGGCAGACCCGGCCGCCGGTCAATGGCCTGGCGGGCAAGCCGCTGAAGGAAAGGCGCGGGGGGGGCGCATGAAATGAAAAGGGAGGCCAATTCAAGCCAATACGCAGTTCAAGCAGAGGCGAGTGCAAACTAAACAAGGCTACATAATACAGAGACCTGAACTAAGGTGCCTAAGGTGACATTAGTACCCACGGGAGAGCACAAACAAATCGGACAAGCTAACTTGGGGAGCTGGAGCGCCGCCACGAAAGCCGGAGGCCTGACTTAGAGCGCGCCCTGCACGTTGATGAAGAGCCAATGCTTGCGAGCGCAGGAAACCCAAGCTGCCCCCCCGACTTTTACGACGCGCATCAACCAGCCGGGCCAGTTGCTGGATCAGGGAGGACCATTTCACGCCGTAGCTGCCGTAGATATCCATGGCACACGGGCAAAGATGGTCCCCTCGGGGATGGTCCTGGTAGTGCCGCTCCTTCTTGCGCTCCGCGCTGGACGTGGCCCAGCCAGACACGGTTGACGTGGGTGCGCCAGCCTTGTATGCGTCGATCAGTACCACGTCCTGGAGCAGACGAGGCCCACCGCCCCGGGGGGGTGGCGACCACGTCCAGACGCCGCACGTATGGCTTGCCGCGCCTGAAGGAGATTGGCATGATGCCGGACACCTCCATCACCGGATGATACCCCGCCTCTCGCAAAATTCCAACATTGTATCCCTGAGTAAGTCGTGGGAGGCAATGCGCTCACCCCCCTCAGCACACCTCAGCATGTGCGCAGCTAGGGCGAGCTTGTCATCGGCAATGTGGCCACACTCGCACTGGCGGATGCCAGCCAAGCAAGGGGGGGGGAGGCCGAGGTGGTGATGGAGCGCGGTACGAAACAGGTTGTCTGAGAGCCGAAGGGACTCGTATATCGGCAGAGCATTTAACCACTCCGACGCGCCTGGGGAGCTGATGGAGAGGAGCCGGGTGAGGCCACGTCCATCGTCCTTGAGCAGTCCCTGCAAGTCAGAGGCGGCCTGCACGTCCGCAG
>WELB01000143.1:109110-119382 GCA_009602725.1 Spirogloea muscicola
GCCCGCCCGCCCGCCTGCCCGCCTGCGTGCAGGTTCTTTCAGAAGGAGATGCACAGGAACGCTAGGAGGAGTGGAGTGGCACGTCGACGAGGCCAAGCGAGGCTCCTCTTCACTCCAGCTTCCCGTCACTCGATCTTGTACGTGCCATCTAGCTGCAAAAGTGCGTTACTCAGAAGAAGCCGAGTTCACTCTTATGTCATAATGCATCAAGGGCTGACATGTCAGTGATGCGTCCCGATGCATCATGTCGCATCAGTACGAGTGCACACTTGACGCCTGCTATTGCACTTTCACTGCTTGGTGCAGGTGATTAGCACTTTTCAAGGAGCATTTGTGGACCAGGGGACTATGTCGGCCTTGTCTCTGTCGTGCTTCCAGCTTACGTTGTTCATTCATACAGTCATCCATCCATTCATTCATACAATCATTCATTCATTCATTCATTCAGTCATCTTCATTCGTTCAATCATCAATCTATTCATTCAGTATTTCATATATTTATTCATCCAATCATTCATCATCAGTATCATCACGAACACAGTAATATTATGACTACGACTCTTACAGCGGCAGTCCTCATGACAGCGCCATCGCTATCACCGACACCATCATGTCTCTCTATGCTTATTCCTGATATACAGTCCTTTCATTCGCTCAACAGTTGCTGAGATTTCACGGATTGCAATCATCATAAGGTATGCATCATCCACATTTGCGTCCATACGTGTGCTGTTTCAGATGTGCATGCTGATGGTGCTTGCTCGTACTTATGATGCCCACCGATCTCAGTCGGAACAGCAATTTGGGAAGCTTCCTTTTCAAAACGTCATACATGTGCACACAAGGCATGGCGAACGTAAGTGCACATGAGGTGTTATGCACTTGAAGCTTTCAGATTGAATTTGTTGACATAGTAATGTCTCAACCCCTGTACATGTGGAGGATTTCATTTGTCTTTACTGCTGTGAAACGCTGACATTGTCAGACGTTGAGATGTGCTGCTCTATTACTGCCCTTGTCAATGACATGGGTAGGGAGTATATCCTGAGTGTCTAGATTGATTAATTAAAACCTAACGAAAGGAGGAATCCTAACAACCGAGACACTGTTGCATAGTCACTCTTTATGTGTCATGGATGTCATATGTCTGCATCTGCATGCACACTGCTTGTGCCTTGCAAGTAGCAAATAATAGGAATATATCCGGCTAGCAAGTGGAGGCAGGTCAGAGTCTTGCCGAACATTTGGTTCAGAGGTTCATGCATTGGCTTGTCTTGTCGTCAAGGAGTGACTGAGTGAGAGAGTGAACTTGCAATGCCTAGGCCTTGCCTCAGCCCCACCGACTCATGCTGGTGTGGTGATACTTTCGCTGTGCCTCCCGGTCCAAGGCTGCGTCTCTGACTGTGCAGATGCATTCGCTTAGGTGTGCCCTCCCAACTTCGTCTGCTGCATTTCTTGAGGGATGGGGAACCCCGCTGCAACGTCTGTTTTCTACAAAAACAGCAGCAGCTAAGGTGAAACAGCTTTTCAGTGTAAGGCAATGCCTGTGAGAGGCCAGCCCGAAGGAACGAACAGGGTCTGAAAGGGCCAGATGGCGCAGTGTAAGCAAAACCACTACCCGTGACTTGTGCGGATGGACGCTCAACAACCTCTTGTCAGCAACTGCAGATTGGAATAACTAGAGGGCGGAGAAGCGCCGCCCCTGGCGGAGCCCGGAGGCAGCAGCCAAGGTCTGCCCGCAAGTGCATGGCAGAAGCCAAGAAATGTTTTCTTGGCTTCTGCCGTGCACTGCCGTGCGCAGGGAGATGACAAGGCTCACCTCCCGTGCACACGAGCGAGCGCCTCGACGGCATCGGCTGCTCGCTCTGCTGTCCATATCTACAAGGGCTGGCTCTTCACAGCCCTCGCCTTCTGGAGAGGAAAGACGCTTCCAGGAGAGGGCGGTGGCTGGGAGAGGCCAGCCCAGAGAAAGGAATGAATAGAGTCCGAAGGGGCCAGGGAAAGCTCTGAAGCACACAGGTAATCAAGTAGCTACGAAACACTCAGTAACCCCTGCTAAGCAGCCCAGATTGGAGAAACTGGTCTCCTGGTAGCGGGTAGCGGAAGAAGCCCCCCCCCCTTTGCGAGCTACTCCGTCCTGATGGTGCTCACTCGCGGGTACTGAGCTTCCCTCTGCTTCGTCTTGTGTTTGTAGTGATTTGTAGTGTAGCCCTTTTTTGGCACCTCTTTCTTTGGCTTTGGACATTGTCCGTTCTTTTTGGGCTGGCAAAGCCACTGGACGAGTCTGTCTACTTGAGTTCTCAAGTAGCTTCGCTGCGGGTCACAGCACGCCGCGCAGGCCGCTGGAGCCGCGGGAGCCCGAAGGATGTCCGTTGGGGTTGCGCGCGGGAGGAGGAAAAAGGAGAAGGGGCCGCCCATTGAGGATAGGGGCTGGAAATGCCAGCCCAAAAAAGAAGAAAGTGGCTCCCCTTCTGGGGGAAAGGGCTGCGAAAAGAGAAGTGCTCGCCCATGGAGAGAGGGGCTGGCAAAGCCAGCTTTGCCAGCCCAAAAAAGAATAACAATGTCCAAAGCCAAAGAAAGATGAGCCGGACGGCTCGTCCACACGCGAGCAGGCCGTGCTACGGCCGCCGCCTCTGGGACTCGGCGGAGTGCCTCTTTCCCTGCAGCGAGCTACTCAGACCTGATGTTGCTCACTCGTGGGTACTGAGCTTCCCTCTGCATCGTTTCTGTGTTCTGCAGTGGATTGTAGAGTAGTCCTTTTTCCGGTTCCTCTTTCTTTGGCTTTGGACATTGTCCATTCTTTTTTGGGCTGGCTTTGCCAGCCCTTCTTCTCTATGGGCGCGCACTTCTCTTTCGAAAAAGGACTACACTACAAAACACTGCAGAACACACAGACGATGCAGAGGGAAGCCGAAGAAGCCGAAGAAGGGCTCGCCCATAGTGGATAGTGGAAAGGGGCTGGCCCAAAGAAAAGGCCAGCCCAAAGGAAGACGAAACAAAGTGCGAGGAGGGGCCTCCAGGAAGTGGGAGGAGGAGGGCACCTCAGCCCCCACTTCGGTTTTCCGCGGGGAAAACCTTAACGAGCACTTCGCCGGCAAGTAGTAGGTACGAAGAACAGCGCGGTGAGAGGCGAGCCCAAGAAAGAATGAACCGAGGAGGAGAGATCTCTGATGAGGAGCCGCGTCTAGTCCGACGGGAGCGGCGGGCGCGTCTTCAACGGAACGCCGGGCGCCGCGGGCGTTCGAACCGGCGCGGGAAGGGGGGGAGAAGGCGGCCGGAGCTGCCCCGAGGGGGCGCAGCCATGGAGGAGCCCCCGCCGCCGCCGCAGGTGCTGCAGTGGCTCGCCGCCGCCGCAGCCGCCGGCGCGCCGCAGCCCGCCAGCCCTGCGCGCCGCCCTGGACGACCTGGCGCACGCCGGCGAGGAGCACAGCGTGACGGAGGAGGTGATGGGCCGGCTGTGGCAGGAGAAGCGCGCCTGCCAGATGCGCGCCCTCGACCTCGAGGCGGCCGAGCGCGCCGCCGCGCAGCGCCTCCGCCGCCAGCAGGAGGCCAACGCCGAGGTGAGCCGTGCAGCAAGCGCCTGGGCCCCGTCGCCGGTGGCGGCTATGCGGCCGTCGAGAGCCGCCGCTGATGGCGTCTCGGCCGCCGTCGTGCCAGCTCGAGGAGCGCGTCGCGAGCTTGGAGGCCGAGCTGGGCAGACACTGCCAGCATCTGCAGGCAGCCGGCTTCCATGGCCATCCCTGCGCAAGCGGTGCCGGCTGCAGCACAAAGGCATCCCGGCTGCCTGCCGATGCATGCGCTGCCTGCGATGCGTACCGGCAGCAGCTGGCAGAGCTGCGCAGCCGGGGCCTGGAGGCGGCTCTGCGGGAAGGCCAGCTTCGCCAGCAGGCCGCGTCGCTCGAGGACGAGCTGTACGGCCTGCAGATGGAGGCTGTGGACGCACGGCGCGCGCTCGCCGAGGAGCGCGTGGCCTGGGACGCCCGCAGCGAGGCCGAGGCAGCCCGAGCGCGCCGCCTGGAGCAGGACGCACGGGAGGCTGTGCTCCTCTACCGCATGGCTGCCGAGAAGCTGCAAGACGGCGTCGACCTGCTGGCCAGCCTGCAGGAGGCTGAGGGCAAGCTGCAGCACCTCGACGAGGACCTCAGCTTTGTGACTGACGGCGACAGTCAGGACAATGAGCATGGCAACGCCCGTGTTGGCAACGATGACAGGGAGTGTGGCCACGCTGACTGCAGGGCTGAGAAATTTGGCACTGACATCACCAACTGCCTGGAGCCCCTTGCGGGGACCAGTGAGTGGCAAGTGGCGCCAGATGATAGCGCAAGTTGGAAAAGCTGGTCGGAGAGCCGGCGGCCCCGATTACCATCACCAATTGGCGGCCCTGGCTGGCTGGACCTCAATGCCAAGTGGCATCCACCAGACGAAGAGTGGTACAGCTCCTCTGTCACATGCCAGCAGCCTGGCTGCAAAGTGGTCGTTGCTGCATCGGCTCCCTGCTCTGGCCAATCTCATGCGGCATCACTGAGTGTGTCTCCAGGGCGCTGCTCGAGGAGCCGAAGCCACCCCTGGCATCCATGGCTGACAGTGCGGTAAGCTTCTTAGTGCCAAGCCACAACCGCCTCAATTGCAGACCTGCTGGGCACCTGCTGTTGAGCAAGTTTGACCGGCTCTGAATGTTTGTGGATGGATCTGCCAGGCAAAATCCCATTTGCCACTGCCAGATTGGCTGGCAGGCGAGCTCGTCAGCGTGTCCAAGGAGCGCGAACACAAGCAAATGCTGAGGCTGGCTAGCCCCTCGTCGGCCTGAGAGCTGCCTGCTCATTTGTCACTTGCCGCTGAGCCAAGCACGCCCGCTGTGGCGGGCAGGCCCAGCTTAAATCGTCGGCACCATCTGCGGACAAGTCTACAAGCTATCTGACATTTGCAACACACAATGTGCTCTCCAGTGGACTAGCAATGATGGGAATTGCGCTGCTGCTAGTCTTACTGTGACAAATGGGTTGTGTAATATTTATGCAGCTGTACTATGCAGCAGTTGGTCTGCTGACGCTGCGGGGGGCAGCTAGCAGCAGCTACCAATGTAACTAAGAAGCTAGAGGTCCGGGAGATCAAGGAAGTGCCGCAGAGGCATAATGGGCACGTCATGTGCAGCCTAGTTGCTGCGTGAGACTGACTTCATCTCGACTGGTGGAAGGCCCGGCAACACCGGCGCAATGCCCATGTTGCCCTCTTCATGTAAAGTTGACGCCACTGCAGGTGCCAGAGGCTGGTGCTCAGCATTGCCACCGCCGCCACTGCCGCGGACGCTCTGCGCTGCCTGTGTGAAGAGCTCCACTGCTGCGCCGACGCTGAGGCCTAGCATGTGTGCCACCTCCTCCGCCTGGGCACGAGGGCTCAACAACTTACAGGATGGCCTTGTTGACAACTTTGGTTGCAAAGCTGCGAATAACACCGCCCTCTAGATGCTAGCTGTGCCCAATAGCAGCACTGTCTATGTGGTGGCCCTACTACATGCGGGCCGCTGCAAAGGACTTGACATGACAAAAGGTTGCAGTAATGTGCAGTAGAAGTTTACCTTCTCGTGCTGTGATGAGAGCACACGAGTGCGTGTCACTGATCGGCCTCCCTCTGCAGCCTCCTTAAACACCTTCACGTGCCAGTCCGCAAATGCTGCCACCTGCACTTGACTCTGTTGTCATCAGCTTGAGAAGATGGCAGCTGCATCCTGGGCAAGCCTTTGAGGGCGATGGCCGTTAGCAAAAAGGCCTCTTCTAAGAACAGCACTGCAAAGCAACAAGCTCAATGCTGCTGCCAAAAGCTCGCGCACCTGTGGGAGGTGTGTCACACAGATCACCTGTGCCAGCGCAGCAGTACGACAAGCAGCACCAATGCCAGCCATGCATCAGCAATTGCTGCCTGGCTTCAACATTTTGCCTGAGTTACAACACAGGAGCTTCGACTCCTTGCTTCAAAGCTGTAGGCCCGGAAGATGGCGCGTGCAGATGCTTTTAAATGCTGCTACATCATGTGCCAAAGATGAGATTGCATACCTGGTGCCCCGAGGAGGAGAGGTGGCGGAGAACAGAGCCGACGCGAGCCCCAACGCGACCACCAATGCCGCTGTCCACCTCGTCAAATACAGAGATGGCGGTGGAGTCATTCCTGCTTGGGCCAGCCATGGCCTTGAGAGCTGCAAAAGGTGGGCAAGTCGAGACCCTCAGATGAAGTGTCAGCCTTCGCAATGCACCCCCGCGACCGCCGGCCCAGGCAGTGCCAAGTGCTCGTTGTCAGGCATCCTTCTTACCAAGAAGCACGCGTGCACACTCGCCCCCAGACGCGACTTGCCCAAGGGGAAGGAGCGGCTCCCCGATATTGGCTGCGAGCTTGAATGTTACCTGCAGTGCCAGCAGCAAGCAAGGCTCAGCTTGCCGCCGGGCTGTTCAGTCATGGCTGGCAAAGTATAATGAGCTTGCCAACGCGAACCTTGTCCAGGCCCGACGACGAGTAACGGTAGCTTGCACCAGGCGCCTCGCCAACATCCCCCGCATTCGCCACCCTCAGCAACCTGTTGTCCACATTGAGACAACTCGATGATGCAAGCCCAGGTCCTCCCTCATAAGCCCCGGCCGCTTGACTCTCCAAGTCGTCTTCCTCGTCCTCCTCGCCCTCGTCATCCTCATAGTCATCTTCGCCATCCTCATCACTATGGCCATAGGCACCAGTGGCTTCCTGAGTTAATGAGCTGGTCCGCACCATCTCCTGCAGCAATAATTCCACCGCAGTCAGGTCCATGCCACTGGTCAGGCTATCGGGGCATGTACTGAACTCTTCTACTTCTGAATGATAGCACCTCTGGTCTGGAAGTCTGTACGTAGGGCTTCCCGAGCGAGAGGAGCACTCACCCACGAGACATCAACCTGGAATCGGCTGCGCTCCATGCAGAGATGCTTGAGGACGTCCTCCACTGCCACTCGCAGTGCCTCTGCTGCAACCCGCCGCTGGTGACTAAGGTCTACGCCAACAGCGGCCATCTCCTGAGCCAGCCCCGAAAGCTCCTGAGATAGCTTCGCCAACTGGTCCTCTAGGTCCGCTGCATGGTTGGACAAATGAGACCATCAGGAACCATTTGTACTAGATCGCAGCAGAATGTCATACGTTCACATTTTCTGCCCCTGTTGTCAGCCAGCTGCAATCCAAGGGTGCACAGGCGAGACTCTGACGTCATACTGGCATTTAGCAGCTTCTGCTCGGCTTCAGCGGCCATCGCCAGGAGCAAGTTGCCGCTCTTGGCTCCGAATGCTCGCTTGACCTTATCAAGCTGCCATGTGTATAGAGCCACGTGTCATGCCAATGCCATGTACCTGTGACTTTGCAAGGACAGACCTTGATGCAAATCAAGCAATCACCCCAAAGAAGCTATTTCTCCTGCTGTTGACATGAGATTGACCAGCAGAAGGCGCGCTTTGTGGCTCACGCGGCGTAGCCTCTTCTGTATCTCCTGTATACGGACGTTGGAATACTCCAGCTCGCCAGCAAAATGCTCCACGCTGGTAGTCTGCAGCAGAAGCTCGTACACAGTAGCGGCTGAGAGTCCACAACCAGGCTACAGAGAACACAGACGTTGCACAAAGGTTTTGCAATGTGGGACATCGAATGAGCTCTACGGCCTGCAGCAGAAGGCAAACAATTGGGCAAGATGCAGCAGGAAGCAACACGTGGGCATCCCTGTACCCCTTATTGCATAAGGACCTGAATGGACAGATAAGTCCACACCGCTTGATCGAGGAGGGTGCTGGCCTCTGTTACGGTTTCCACTGCAGCCTCCATGTTCCGTGCGCTGAAGCCTGGTTGGTCTTCAACTCTCCCAATGCCCTCCTGGATGTCAATGAGTTGGCGCAAGATGGCTCTCAGCTGCCCTCTGACGCTCATGCCAGGGCCAGTGGCACCACTGCCGAGCCCTCCATCAGTCATCGTGCCAATGACGTGCCAGCACTTCTCAGCCAGCTCCTGCGCTTGCTCCTGGGCCACCAGGACGAGCCGATGCGGAAGGTAGAAGAAGCTCGTCAGCATGACTCCTCACATACTCCATCCCCGTACTTCCCCTCCCCAAACCCAGCAGCTCTGTGGTGACGCCGAGAATGCAGAGACCTTTCCAACGCACATGATATGAGCAATATCCCGGCACCCAGGAGAAGAGCGAGGTCCACTGTGCGCAAGCAACCTTTTGAAGCCTGACAGGTCAAGCACAGACAGTATTACTCACCTGTTGCCTGAGCTCCATCTGCAGCCTGTCTTCATCGCCCTCACGCAAGCCCAGCGCCGAAACCTCGTCGGCCTGATATTGGCACAACCAGCCAGACGGAGTCACATTGCAAACACAGGGGTATATGACGGACAGCTCCGCTCGGTAGCGGACGCGGTGGAGCAGCTTGCGGCCTTGCAGTGCAAGGCACAGCTGGTGGCCTTGACAGTGGCTCCAGAAGAGCTCAACTCCTTCCATCAGATTCACGTCAACAAAATGATGTGATCCTTCTGTGCTGAACCTGGACCACATACTTTCTTTTCCAGCTGACGAGCATGTAGGAGAAAAGAAGGGGCGCTCTGAGGCGGCTGTGGCCTAGGGACCCTCACCAGCTCCTGCAGCGCTGCCGCAGTGGCCCCGCCAGAGCCCGCCAGCTCCGCCTTCTTCTCCATCAGGCAGCCAGCCTGGTGCACCATCAGCTGAAACCGCGCGGCCTGGCTGATGGCCTGGCTTCCAGCAAAACGGTCCAGCATGCTGACCTGCATATCCTCTGCCCGCAGCTGGCCCTGCGCCGCAAGCCCCCGGACTGTTGAGGTCATTCAATGCCACGCAGCACAACAAACAGTTGACAGTAAGGTCTAAGGGTGAAGCCTCTGAAGCTGTGCTCTCAGGATAACAGCTGGCAACCAGAGCGGACCTGGGAGCTTTGGCCGTTGACGTCCACAAGCATTGCACCGACGGCTCGCAGGGCCTTGAGCGGGACCTGCGTAGTCCCGATGCGGCACAAGCTCTTGGCCTTGGCAGCCTTCCTCACAGGCATTGCACCTCCCTCGCTGTCCTTGCTGGACCGTCCCGGTGCCACGCCCCCTGCGGCAAGCCCGGCCTAAATGAGATCAGCCTGCAATGACAGGCTGGCCTCATTCAATAGGAGCGCAGAGCAGAGAGTGCACGGCAGAGTGATCAGATGATTCTTGCTACTCTGGTTCTGTCCTATAGCGTAGAGCTCAAGCTCAGACCCTGGAAGATCTCGCGCTCCAGTACCACCTCCGTGACAGCCGGTGGAGGAGCAGCTTCCTGGTCCACATCTGACCCAGGAGTGACAGCCGGCTCTGTATTGACGACAGCCGACTCGGCGGCCGTTCCGGTGGCGGTCTTGAAGGCCAGGCGGGCAGCCAGGGCCGTACTGACTTGGAACACGGCACGAACGAGTGCCGAAGTTGCGGGGGGCCGCACACAGTCCTCAACAACCGGTGCTCCCAGGACCTGCGAGCTCAAAGGCCTGAGGATGTGGCCGGTGTGCACGTCTTGGCTCGCACAAAGGCGTCACGGAGGTCAGTCTGTGAGATAAGGAGGAACCAAGCGAGGCAGCTGGGCAGGGAAGTTGCAGACCTGCGTGAGGGCCTGGAGGAGGATGGACTTCCCAGCGCCGCTCTCGCCTGTGATGACATTGAGTCCCGGCGCAAAGGTTACGGTCTGGCTCTCAATGAGCGCAAAGTTCCTGCAGCGCAGGAGCAGCACCAGTGCAGGGGCTTCTGTGGCTACGTTCTTGTGGGCCGCGCCAGTGAGGCAGCCGCCGATTAACATGCCGCTGGCAAGCCGTGTGCCTTGGGAGAGGCCGAGGCGGCACTGTGCCGGCGCACTGTGTGCCAGCGGCAGAGGGCGGCGCCGGCGAGCACCTGATGTGCAGCTCCGTGAGCACAGCCGGCCCGTGCAGCGGCGGCTTCCGTGGCTCCTCCGGCCCTGGGCTCCTGCCGCAAGCGGCTCCGTCCTCCGGGCTCCTCTGAGACCCCGCAGCGGCACTGGCGGCCGGCGTGCTGGCGCCGTTGGCCTCGGCGTGCCTCCTCCAGCGGCGCTCGCCGGGCCCAGCCGCCGCGGCCGCCGCGGCGAGATCGGAAGAGCACACGTCTAAAAAAAAAAAAAAAAAAAAAAAAAAAAAAAAAAAAAAAAAAAAAAAAAAAAAAAAAAAAAAAAAAAAAAAAAAAAAAAAAAAAAAAAAAAAAAAAAAAAAAAAAAAAAAAAAAAAAAAAAAA
>WELB01000143.1:120199-137106 GCA_009602725.1 Spirogloea muscicola
TGGCGGCGGCGGGCGGCAGGGCGGTGGCCGTGCGCGACTTGCGTGCGCGGCGCACGCGGCCCGGCCTGCAGCCGCAGCACCTTACCGGGGTGAGCGGCCCGCCTGCCATCTGCTCACTGCTCGCCGGGGCACAGTGCACGGCCCCCCATTGCCGGCGTGGTGCCCCTCTCGGCCGTGGGGCCTCGGAGTCAGTGACCAGGGTTTATGGGTTCAGGTTCAGGGCTTGGAGAAATTGTGGGCTTGCTTGAGCACAGGGCTTAGGATCAGTATTTGCGTTCGTTGCTTGGTGTCAAGTGAGGTGAGCTGCAAGTCCCCAGTGCCCCATCTTGCACTTGCGCCACAAGGTGTCGCTGAGTCGAGGCGAGTACGTGACCACCGACAGCCCCTGTGCGCGTTGCAGGTGGAGCTGGTCGCTGCACTCTGCCACGGCCGCCTGGCCGGCGCCAGCCTGGGCTCCACGCGCGTCGCCCTTGTGCCCCGTAGCCTGGAGGCCGGCCGGTTCGTCGCTGCGCCGGGCACCGCAGGGTCCACCACACTTCTGGCTCAGGTGCAGCTCACCTCCTTACAGTGCCCAGTGCTTGACGTCCACTGCTGGCTAGGCTCGCCCAGCCTAACAGCTGTGTCGGTGCACCTCCCATTCTAGTGTCTGTCGCTGCGCAGCCACACGCTTATGCTCAGACTCAGGAGACGCCTGCTCCTGCTCATCTGGTCGCTCGCCATGCTTATTGTTCTCAGGCGTCACTCCCCTGCCTGCTGGTAGCAGGGAGAGAGCTGGCCGAGAAGCGCTCCCGCTCCCACGTGCAGCTGCACGGGGGAACCGACAACCCACAGGCCCCGCCAGTTGACTACCTCGTCCACGTCCTCCTCCCAACGCTGCGCCGGCTCCTAGATGTCGATGTCTCCGTGGACTTGATCAGGTTGGCAGGAAGCGCTCCTGGCATCCTGCCACGCACGACGAGCCACAAGCTATTGTATTATGTTTGAAAGAGAAGGCGCGCAGTGCACATGAAATGAAAGGGAGGCAATTTCAAGCCAATACATTTGTTCAGGCAAAATCTGCATGTAACAGTAAATCAGAAGCATTTGGACAAGTTCAATTGGCCGGCCAGAGGGGTTGGGATACCTTGGCGAAAGCAGCATGCGCGTCTACACAACAGCTGGACCTGATTGAGAAGCTTGCATTTCAGCGCACTCGACTTGTATATCTGGCAGGCGCGGATTTTACCCCCAAGGGAATGGCCATTTTGATTTGGTTGTTACCGGATGCGAGCAGCTGCACCCTCTACAGGTCTTTCTGCTTCAATGCTGTAGCTTCAGCAATTCAGCCTTCTTGTCAAAGACTCTACCAAGACACCATAACCGCATGCTTGCCTTTGAGGGCTTTTGCAATACGAGATGAAGTGTAAGTTCTTCACTTGGTGCAGACGATGTTAAAGAAAGCGTGCTTCTCTTGTTGCAGCTGACAGAGCGGGGACACTTGACTGCCATCCGCGGGCGAGCTTTTGTCGCAGGCGCCCTGCCGCGTAAAGTGGCTCAGGTTGATCATTTACCCAAGTACATGCTGCTCAACTGGAACATGAGAATGGGTGGTTGAGGTGCAGCCTTATTGGCACCTTCCTGTCTGAGCCTAAGTCTACCTCTTCCACTATTGCATTGCGAAAGTTAGGCAGGGCCACGCTGGTATACATGATTGCCAACCCACTGTTGCCGTGCCTCCTGTGCGTGCTGCCATGGGGCAAGGCCAGCTCATGCTGCAGGCTGCGGAGTCCCACTTGCGGGGCTACTTGGGCGCCTCACCTCAGGCCCACCTTCTTCGAGTGGATATTTGCATGACGGTTGTTGAGGTGCTTCAGACCTGCCTCCACCTGTCATCTGCTTGGTTTGCAGATTAGAAGGGGGCTGAACGTCTTTGCCTGCAATATGTTGACTTGCAAAACCTTGTCATAGAGCAGCAGATACATAGCAAATTTCACACGTCACAGTAGCCTTTTCGTTGAAGGCAGGAGAGCGAGCAGACGGCCACAGGGACTGGCGCTGGCGTCCTCCTTGTTGCGGAGACTAGCAGGTGAGCTACATTGATTGCTCACTTGGCAGCCAAGGTGGTATACTGCAAATGCCTACATCTGCAACAAGGAGGGGCTCTGAGGTTGGCTGGTTTGAGCAGCGGATGCCTTTTGGGGGCCTCATCCTTGCTGGAGCGTGGCAAGGAAGCGTCTCAAGCGGGCTTGGATGCGGCCGAGGAGCTTATGAGGCAGCTGGATGCAGGGGGCTGCGTTGACGAACACATGCAGGTCAACAGCCTCCCCGAGCTGTTTCAGAACCTTAACTCCAAGCTCTTAATCTAACGATTTCAAACGACCAATCTTGACATTAAGGCTTGAATGCCGTGCTGCTGCACCTGCACAGTGAGTGTTGACCAAGAAGTTGTGCTTCTGTGTTACCATCTGGAACGCCACCTATAAAGCTGTAGATTATGGCGCGCAGGCCGCTACCGATCAATCCCAACAGGCAAAGGAGATGCAATCAAACCTTTGCCTGCTGCAAAATCTGGCGTCGTTCTCCATAGATTCAGGCCCTTGTTGTTACTGGAAGTAGCAGGCATGAGCAGGCATGCAACCAATTGCATGGCTTCAGCGGCTCCCTCAGCTGACCTAGGTTTGTCTGACGGAGCCTGGCCTGCATTGTCTTTTGCAGGATCAGCTCATTATATACATGGCTATGGCGCATGGCATGTCACGGTTACTGCTGGGGGAGCCTACTTGCCACACAAGGACAGCCATTTTGGTCTCCGAGCAGCTAACGGCTGCTCGCTTCCACCTGACAAGGCAGGGTGAGGAGCTCGGCGCCTGCCTTAACAAGCAAAGACATCATGCACTGCCCAGCGCACAGCAGACAAAGGGAAGTCCTTGGCTGCTCGAGTGCCATGGCGCATGCTTGTAATCAAGCCAAGGCAAAAGACAAATTGCTCATAAGCACCTCCTCAGCCACACCTAAACAATTGGCAGGTTCGTCAAATTTCAGTGTCAAGAAAAGTTGCTCAAAGTAGCTCCTAGAAGGCCGACGGTGTGCCAGCCCAGCAGTGGTTGCTTGGCGAATGCCAGGGGCCACTGGGCCTCACACAAGCTCCGCACAGATTCATCTATCCGCGACAGATATTACCATGTTGTATGCACTGAGTAATTGCAAACCAAGAATGCATTGCATGACATACATATGATGACACATTCCACGCCAACATGTGCTGCAGCCAGGCGCTTCATCAGAGCTATTCCTTGATGTTTTTGCCCGAGCCCACGTCTTGAAGTATGAGGGATGCCGTGAGGGGAGCCATGCAGTCGACCGGAGCTTCCATTGCCACAGCACACAGCAGCACCACCATACCTTGTTGATTGCGAACTCAACAAGGGCGGTAGAAATCATAATTGCTAAGAAGACACACACACTTATGATACACCCAACGAGGAAATGGGCCGCTTGAGATTGTCAACAATTGGTTGGATGCTATCATCCGTTTGGATCTGCTCCAGCACATCGTAGGTGTCTGGCCCAAAGTTGGTCAGCCGTGCTCCCCAATAGTGGTTGAGCCGGATAGCTGCAGAGGGCTGGGCAACTGTCTTTCCCCTCGCCATCTTAAAGAAGTGGGGCTCGCTTGGGTAAATGCGGAACACGTCCTTGGGCCTGATGATCGCCTGACATCGCCCAGACCATGCTACTTAGCCCTCAGCTCCATGCGAGCGTCTAAAGCCCTTGCATCTAACCAGAGCTCCAGAAGCGAGGCCAACAGGCGCTTTCACTGCACTTAGGCCAGCAACGCTTGCTGTTGCAGGAGCCAACTACCAACAAGCAGTATGCAGAGTATTGACGATGGTGGTGATGGGTACCTTCATCTTGCTGTTGCCACCCAGCGCCACCCCTTCTGATCGGCCTTTTCGCCTCTGCAATAGAGTGGACAAGGCTCAGGCCAAGCGCGGCATTAAGAAGAAGCAGCTCCATCCAGACCCCGCTGCCTACCAAACGGCGTAGTCGGAAGTTCACCAGAAAATGACAAATACATAGTATGCACAAATTGGGCAGCATCGAAGCATGGCCAAGTGAGCAGCAGGAAAGACACTTGGAGCCTGCCTGGAACCAACAAGCGGTCTCTGATACCTGATATCGCTCTATAAGGAAGTCAGACACGGGTTTCCTGGGGTTGCCCAGAAAGAGAAAGCACTGGAGAAGGAGCTGCAGAAGGAGGGGCCAAATTCACTTACAGCAGTCAGAATGGTGGCCTGAAGTGTAAAGTTGCAAAACGGGCAGCACCTCCACCTTCATCTGGACTTGGGTGCCAGCTTGCAAAAGCACAGAAACACCTGTTGCAGAAGGCCGTGGGTGTAAGCAGCGCTGACCTGAGACACGTCTGGGTGCTCTTGAGAGTAGGTTTTGACGTAGCGCGAGAGGAAGCCAGGCTGTAGGTCCCCTGGCGTGAAGACGTACTCGTCGACGTCGACAATCAGGAGCCATTTGGTTGTCGCCCCATAGTTGTTGATGCAGTGCTTCTCGGACTAGACAGGACAGCTCAGCTGCAGCTTTGGTCAGTCTCTGACATCCTGCAGCATGGGCTCAAAGATTGCCTCATCTTTTGCAATATAAGGTTGTGGGGTCAACGTCAAGAACGGCAGGCCTGATCAGTTTGCAGCTGAAAATTGGCCCTTCGAAATGGCATTGGGTATGCAGCATGTAACACAGACCCGTCGGCAATCTGAGGACCGCGGCTTACAGTGTCCTGCTCGAAGTGATAACCATCCTCCACATGCCCAGGGATCAGCTTGTGAAAGCGGTGGTATGTAACAAAGCCTGACTTCTTGTAGGGCGCAAGATGCCGCTCCTGCAACGTGCACGCAGTGACTGGGACGCTTGATCACAAAGTCCACCTCATCAACCCGAGCAACAACTCGTTGCAATCGGCAATGACGAGCTCATAGACTGGTTGGCATCTTAAGTGCAATCTGAGATAGTGTAGTCTTAGAGAGGCTGCACCGACTGACCTGGGACTCGAGCCAGTTGTGCGCTGTGTCGTACCAGAAGATGTGCTCCACTCCGGCGTACTGCATGTACTTGAGCCACTGGCTACACTCGAAGAACGTGATGTTGAAGTGATCGCCACGGAAGACGCGGTTGAAGATCATGGCCGACAGAAAGAACTTCTGCACGCCTGGCTTCACAGTCACCTGGCCCTGCAGCATCTGCAGGGACGCAGGGAGCTCTTGGCCTCAGGACCGCCACAGTTCTCCTTCCCAGTGCCGCTAGTGCTGCAAAGTAATAACAAATTGCAGCCACGGGTGTGCCAAAGCTCCGACAGCAAGTGCGGACGGGCTGCCTCAGCCGATCGTTCGGACCTGGCCCGGCTGGAGGACCGGGTCCGTCGGCAGGTCGAAGGGCTCCAGCGGCACGCCGACGTGCTCCTCCTGCCACGCGATGGCCTCGGCCGTGCCCTCGGCGATGTCCAGCTGCGACGCGAGCTCCTGGAGCGCCTCCTCCACAGTGCGCTGCACATCGTCGCCGCCGCCGCCGCCGGGCGCGCTCGTGTGGATGGGGTCCACGGCGGGCCGCCCCTGCGGCAGGAGGTCGGTGAGCGAGAAGCCGCCGCCGCCGCTGCCGCCGATGCCGCGGCGCTCGTCGCCNCGGCGGGCCTCATGCTCCGGGCCAGACGACGCTCATCCGGCCCGGCGCTCCGCCGCCGCGGCGATGGCCCCCGTCGTCGCTGCGCTCAGGCCGCCGAAGCGCCGAAGCCCGGCGCCTCCCGGCCTTCGCCAGAGGACTCCGGCGGTATCGCATGCGGCGCCAGCGGCGCGGAGGCCGGGCTGCCTGGTCGGGCGCGCAGCGGCCAGCGGCGGCTTCTCGCAGTCGCTGGACATGCACGGGTAGTACGGGGGTTGGTGGTCCTCGTTACCCTCGCTGCCGGCCTCTCAAGCCAAAGGCAGTGAGCGCAAGGGCTCCCACAGAGAGAGAGGGCTCGCCCATTGAGGATAAGAAGAAAGTGCTCGCCCATATGAAATAGGGGCTGGCAAAGCCAGCCCAAAAAAGAATGGACAATGTCCGAGGCCAAAGAACGAGGAGCCGGGAAAAAGGACTACACTACAAACACTGCAAAACACAGACGATGCAGAGGGAAGCTCAGTACCCCACGAGTGAGCACCGTCAGGTCTGAGTAGAAGAAGGGCTCGCCCATTGAGGATAGGGGCTGGAAAAAGAAGAAGAAAAAGCCAGCCCAGAAAAGAATGAACAAAGGACGAGAAGGGGCCAGGGGAAGTACAAAGAACAACAAGTACAGAAAAGAAACGCGTAGCTCGCTGCAGGGAAAGAGGCACTCCGCCGAGACCCAGAGGCGGCGGATGATAGGGGCTGAAAATGCGAGCCCAAAAAGGTTGAACAAAGTACGCGAACCCCACAACCTCCCACAACCTCCCACGTGACGCGATGTATGGCATCGTCAAGGAGGCGGGATGTTCATTCTTTTTTGGGCTGGCTTTTTCCAGCCCCTATCCTCAATGGGCGAGCCCTTCATCGATATCAAGTGGCGTTGCAGAGCACCGGGGTGATGCCCGTCCAAATCCGCAATGGGGTCCCTTGGCCATGGGACCCACTTCCAGGAGCCTAGCTTCTCTGACCTGAGGCTGCGTAGCAGGGATTGATGAGTAATTCGTAGCTGCTTTGTTTCTTGTTGTGCTTGTATTTTTAGCGCTTCCCCTGGGCCCCTCTCGTACTTTGTTCCTTCTTTTTTGGGCTGGCTTTTCCAGCCCCTGTCCTCAATGGCAATGCCTGGGCCTTGCCTCAGCCCCACCGACTCATGCTGGTGTGGTGATACTTTCGCTGTGCCTCCCGGTCCAAGGCTGCGTCTCTGACTGTGCAGATGCATTCGCTTAGGCGTGCCCTCCCAACTTCGTCTGCTGCATTTCTTGAGGGATGGGAACCCCCCTGCAACGACGTCTAATGTCTACAAAAACAGCAGCAGCTAAGAAAGGTGAAACAGCTTTTCAGTGTAAGGCAAGGCCTGTGAGAGGCCAGCCCGAAGGAACGAACAGGGTCTGAAAGGGCCAGAAGGTGCAATGTAAGCAAAACCACTACCCGTGACTTGTGCGGATGGACGCTCAACAACCTCTTGTCAGCAACTGCAGATCGGAATAAGTAGAGGGCGGGGAAGCGTCGCCCCTGGCGGAGCCCGGAGGCAGCAGCCAAGGTGCGGCCTGCCCGCAAGTGCACGGCAGAAGCCAAGGAATGCTGCAGGGAGATGGCAAGGCTCACCTCCCGTGCACACGAGCGAGCGACTTGACGGCATGGAAGCCCGGCTGCTCGCTCTGCTGTCCATATCTACAAGGGCTGGCTCTTCACAGCCCTCGCCTTCTGGAGAGTAAAGACGCTTCCAGGAGATGGCGGTGCTTGGGAGAGGCCAGCCCAGAGAAAGGAATGACCAAAGTCCAAAGGGGCCAGGGAAAGTTCTGAAGCACACAGGTAATCAAGTAGCTACAAAACACTCAGTGACCCCTGCTAAGCAGCCGCAGATTGGAGAAATTGGTCTCCTGGTAGCGGGTAGCGGGAAGAAGTGGCCCTCCCAATGGGGGCAAGGGCTGTGAGAAGCCAGCCCGAAAAGAATTGACAAGGTTCGAAGGGGCCAAACTACGAGCTAAGCAGCGACTGCGGGGCCTGAAGAGGCTATGGCAGAACGGGGGAGGATGGACCACTCAGTAGTTACGAGTGAGGAGCCTCACATCCGACAGACTAGCTGCCGGAAAACTATCCCCCGAAGCGGGAAGAGCCCCCCCCCCTTTGCTGGGCTAGGAGACCAAGTAGCTCTTTTCTCTGGGCTGGCCAACCACAGCCATCGCCCTCTACTGAACGAGTCTGTCGTCTCAAGTAGCTTGGCTGCGTGCTTTCCCCTGAGCTGGCATCTCCCAGCCACCGCCCTCTCATGGAAGCGTCTTTCTCTTTGCACTGGATTCTGCCCGAACAGTGTATTGGCTTGACTTAAAACTCCATTTCATTTCATGCGCTCCGCGCGCCTTCTCGCGATTATTGGGCTGGCCTCTCCCAGTAAAAGAGGACCTTTGAACCGTCGAACCTTTGTCAATTCCTTTCGGGCTGGCTTTTCACAGCCCTTGCCCCCATTGGGAGAGCCACTACTCCTGGAAGCGTCGTTCTGTCTGGCTGCGGGTCACAGCACGCCGCGCAGGCCGCTGGAGCTGCGGGAGCCCGCCACGCCACGGCATCGTCCGCCGCTTCCATGGGGAGCAAGTGGACTTTCCTGCAGCCGGGTCGCTAGCGCAGGTGTACTGGATGCGCTTGGCGGTCTCGCTGCAGAGGTCTATGGCCCGCGCGCTGCACCTGCGTGCCGGCAGAGCCCTCGCTGCTGCCTCTGGCTCTGGCCTGCGGACCCACTTCCAGGAGCCTAGCTTCTCTGACCTGAGGCTGCTTGGCATGAGGGGAGAAGGGCTCGCCCATTGAGGATAGGGGCTGGAAAAAGCCAGCCCATAAAAGAATGAACAAAGGACGAGAAGGCATGGGGTTACTGAGTAATACGTAGCTGCTTTGTTTCTTGTTGTGCTTGTTTTTCTCAGCGCTTCCCCTGGCGCACTTCTCGTACTTTGTTCATTCTTTTTTGGGCTGGCTTTTCCAGCCCCTATCCTCAATGGGCGAGGAGGAGAGGCTCCTGGGCTTGCCGCCGCCATGTCTCCAGGGTGTGCAACAGTGTGAGTGTGGTGAGCGAGGGGCCGAGCATGGGGAGCTGGCCGCTCGTGTTCTGCGCTGTTCCCACGGCGGAGAGCGGACAGCGGCCCAAGACCATCTCCGGGATGTGATGCATGGCAACCTTGTGGAGGCTGGCTTCTCGGTGGCAGCCGAGAACTCTGCCGTCATGCCGCTCCAGCAACGGGCCGACGGTCTCCACGCTCGTCGCGTGGACCTTGTGGCCACCCCACCGGCAGGCGGGCCACGTCTTCTCCTGGACGTGGTGACCACCGACTCCTATGACCGCTCACATCCAACCCAGTGTGCCACCAAAGCTGGGTATGCGGTAGCCTGCGCAGCTCGGGCCAAGGAGCTAAAATACGCAGATCACCCGCGGGAAGATGAGTTCTTCCCGCTCGCCATCGATACGCACGGGGCGCTGGGCGCTCGGTGGCTCGAGCTGCTCAACCAGCTCTCACGTCACGCCATTGCCCGCCACTTCCGTGGGGAGCCGGTGGACTCCCATGCGGCAGGGTCGCTAGCGCAGGTCTACCGCATGCGCTTGGCCGTCTCGCTGCAGTGGTCTATGGCCCGCGCGCTGCACCTGCGTGCAGGCAGAGCCTCGCTGCTGCCTCTGGCTCTGGCCAGGGGACCCGCATCCAGGAACCCAGTCTCTCTGACCTGAGGCTGCTCAGCAGGGGTTACTGAGTGCTTCGTAGCTGCTTCGTTTCTTTTCTGTGCTTGTTGTTCTTTGTACTTCCCCATGGGCGAGCCCTCCCCGAGGGGCTGGGAGGTGGCAAGCGGCTCCTTATGGACGTCGTCCTGACCGACAGCTTCCGGAAGAAGGGCCCCGTAACTTCTGAGACCGGCTATCCCGTGAAGAGCAAGCGCGGCCAGATTAACTGGTGGCTGGGAGAGGCCAGCCCAAAAGAATGGACAAGGTGAAGGTGGCCGAACAGAAGAAGTTGCACGAGTACAAGGACCACCCAGCGGGTGATACCTTTTACCCCCTGGCTTGATTCCCGCAAGCCATCCTTGCATGCTATAGAATGCGGCTATCATTGAGTCTACAGCGCTTCCAGGCATTCGCGATACACCAGCGTGCTGGTCGTGCATTAGCCCAGGCTGATGGCTTCCGTGGTGGTGGTTTGGCGCCTCAGTATAGCAGATATGCATGTGCTCACTCGGGGATATTGGTGTCCCCCTTAGCCAGCTCATTACCCAGTTAACAGGACATTTGTAAGGCTAGAATTGGCCTCCCTTTCAATTTCATGCGCACCGCGCGCCTTCTTTCCTGGCTTGAATTGGCTTGAATTGGCCTCCATTTCATTTCATGCGCTCCACGCGCCTTCGCTCTCCTGGCCATGGACATCCACGGGTGTAACGGGGGTCGGTGGTCCTCGTTAATTTTGCTGCTGGCATCTCAAGCTGACCAGCGGCGCCGGGAACGGGTGCAGCCCTTCCCGGTGGCTCGGTACCTTTCAGTCGTGTCATGCTACTGCATTCATACCGCGTGCGTATATCTATGTCCCTACAGCGGTCCCAAGCGCTTTGCTTTGCACCGCAGCGCTGGTCGCGCCCTTGCAGCAGCCTCTGGCTTGCGCAGCAGGGTTGCTCTTCCTCCCCTCAGCTCATCTGACTTCCTGCTGCTGACACGGGGGTACTAAGGGCGCCCTGTCTGCCTAGCCTGTGGCTCGGTCATGAACACCTGTATGCATCTGGCTGGCCTCTTACAGCCGCTCTTTTCATATCAGCAGCCGCATTCATTCCAAGCTGACCAGCGGCGCCCCGAACAGGGTGCAGCACTTCCTGGAGGCTCGGTGCCTTTGACTCTTGTGTCCCGCCACCGCATGCGTCTATCTATGTCCTTACAGGTCCGCAGCTGGTCCAAAGCGCTTACTTTGCACCGCCGAGGCCCAGGTGGCCTCCGCAGTGTCAACACGCTTCATCTAGAGGAAGGGAAGGCGCACGGAGCGCATGAAATCGGAAGAGAGGCTAACTCTAGCCTTACAAATGTCCTGGTAAAGGGGTTATAAGTTGGCTAAGGGGGGCACTAATATCCTCGAGTGAGCACATATATATTTGACTAGCTAAGCTGAGGAGCCAGACCACCACCACGGAAGCCATTAGACTGGCCTGATGCACGCCCAGCACACTGGTATATCCTGAGTGCCTGGGAGCGCTGTAGGCTCAATGATAGCCGCATTCTTAGCGGGCAACGATGGCTTGCGGGATGCTTGAATGCCCTAAGCTACCCTCCCGACTACGTCGGCGGGCATCGACATGCTGTGCCAGGCGATGGAGGAGGGCAGACCATTTCGTTCCGTAGCCGCCATATATGTCCATGGCGCATCAGAAAAAGTGGTCGCCCCGGGAGAGGAAAGACAATGGCTCTTTCAATGGGGCCAATGGCTGTGATAAGCCAGCCCGAAAACGAATTGACAAGGCACACCACGTCGTAAAGACGACAAAGAGGCCGCTGGCATGCCCATCTGGAAGCACATCCTTATGTCGTGCATATCCTAGACTTTGCAGTGTTCTCGGGTAGGGATAAAAATGAGGACCCATGCACCCAAACAGAAGTGAGCTCTCCCGATGGGGGCGGAGGCTGGGAAACGCCAGCCCAGAAAGCATGAACAAGGCCCAATGCCGAAGTGTCATTGCGTCTGGTAGGAGGTAATTGCTACAGAGTAGTCCTGCTGCCCCTTCATGAGGACTTCTTTAAGGCTCGAGTTAGCCTCCCTTTCATGTTCATGCGCATAGCGCGCCTTTCTACGATGCTGCTGCTAGTCTTTCGGATTTGCGGCTCCTTACTCGTGTTTACCAAGTGATCCATCCTACCCAATCTCTGAACAGCGCGTTTTGGCCCCTTTGTACTTTCACTTCTCATCGGGCTAGCTATTCACAGCCCTTGGCCCCCTTTAGAAGAGCCACTTCCTTTCTACAGGGGTAGTCAAAGTAGTGCAGCTTACTCTGCTCTGCACTTCCCACTGCGTGGTCACTGGGGAGTATTGAGCACCCAGTGGCCGCTTGAGTAGCTGGGTGGTATACCGCTTTTCTGGCCCTTCGGACATGGTTCTTTCGTTAGTCCTGGGCTGGCCACTCGCAGCCAACGCCCTCTACTGGAAGAACTCTCTGCTTTTTTTACTGGAAGAGTTCCAGCATTTCCATTGTTATCAGTAGCCACGTGTCCTCCGCCCGGCGCCTGCTGAGCGGGCTTCCCATCGGACCAGCTCCGAGCCCGCTGCCGCCGCCGCCGCCCCCGCTCGCGGGCGGCGGCGGCGGCGGCGGCGGCGGCGGCGGCGTGAGCACCGTCAGGCGGGCGCGCGATGCTGCCGTCGGTCCTCCGCTTGGCACTGGCGGCGGGCGTCCTGGCCGTGGCCACCTTCGTCGTCCTCCTCTCCAACTCCCGCCTGGTGAGCGCTCTCCAACGCGACCAACGCCCGCCGTGCGCCGGCCGCTACGCTGCCGCCAGCCTTCGCCGGGCGAGCTGTGATGACGGCGGCGGGCATAGCGTTCCCGGATGCGCCTCCGACCACGGCCGCCACTGATGTGCTCGCCGGCGCTGTCATGGGTCAGGTCCGCATCGCCGAGGCAGAGCCTGGACCCGACGGCGGCGGCAGCTCGGCTCTGACGGGTGGGCTGGCAGCCACCGCGTGCCACTGAGCGGCAGTAGCCGCGCCGCTGGCGCCGCAGGCCCCGCCGAGCTGATTGCCAGCAGGCGCTTGGGCGGGCAGAATTCCCAGCCGGCTCCACGAAGAGCGCCGCGGCCTTGACAGTCGCGGTCGGCGACGCGACAGGCGGCGGCAGGGCTGCAGAGCCCATCACACGGGAGGCGTTTCCGGGCATCCTTCGGTGGCCAGCTTACTCGCGGCAAGCCGGCGTCCTAGACGTCCAGTTGAGCCCGCAGTCAGCATGGATGGTCCCACGGCCACCTGCCGGCGCTGGCAGCCGCCCAACGGCCGCTGGACATTCCCAGCAGCGGTTCCTCTCAGCGCTCATCTTCAATCGGATCTTCAAGGGCGATCTCTTCAATGTCACGTCCTTCGAGGCCCGCCAGTGGCTCGAGTACATGCGCTATGCTGGCGTGGAGCACGTCTTCTGGTACGACACTGCCAAGAGCGACGAGGAGTCTCAGGTACGAGTCTTGCCAGGGTGCCAGCCAATTGCCGGCCTGCTATTATCATTGACCTGCCTGCCTCTGAAGAGCTGCTCCATAGTTTCCTGCTGGAGCCATTGATGGGGCCACCACAGAAGAGAATGCCGTGGGCAGAGAAAGCTGTGGGCAGTGAGGACCCCACGCAATATGCATTACCGTTTGTCACGCAGCTTGTGCTGATGCCCTTGTCTGGGCCGCTGGGTCCAAACTGACTGTGCGCCAGGCGGAGGCCCTGCGGCCCTATGTCGAAGAGGAGTTTGTCTCCTACCACCGCTTCCACCACCTATTTCCAGGCCACCTCATGGATGACTTCCACTTTGAGCAGGACAATGCCGCTGCTCACTGCGTGTTGCACTACAGCGACACCACTGAGGTGTGCTCATCACGTGGGCATGCATCTTGGCAAGCTTAGGGACTGCATCCTGCCCATAGGCACGTCCAGACATAAGCAAGTGCCTTTTGCGGTGCCTCAGTGGCTGCTGGCAATGGATGTGGACGAGTACCCGGTGGTCCTCAAGGATGCGCAGCCTGGGTTCCTAACTCGCCTCATCAGGAGAGTCAAGGTTGCTTATCCGTCGGCGACTCAGGTGCTTTGGCTCCCAGTTTGAAGCTGCCTTTGTGTGAGTGCCTTGGCCGTGAGCTCGGAACCCTGCTAATGCTGGTGCCCACATCAGGTGTTGACTCAAAAAGGACGGCTGCTTGCCTTCCAGATCCTTTTACGGTGCCTCCTATTTCTTGGGACGCCAGAGCAGGACCAAGCTCACCTGCTTATTGAACGCTACCAGGTATTGCCTCGCAAAGACTGCTTCTGCCGAGAAGCAGTACTTGTGCCGAGAAGCAGGCTGCTAATGAGCAGCGTGGGTGCCAGGAAGCTACTTCCATTGTTGCTGCTCGAGGTCTATCTCGCCGTCATGGGGACTCTGGCAGAAAGCATGCCCACCCCCATCAAGCAAGCAGCGAGCGTGTCGGAAGGGCACAGCAGGGCCGTGTCAGGCTTCGGACCTATCAGACGTTGCAGGTCACAGAGATTCGGACCATTGTGAATTGTAATTAGTTGTGATGTGCCCTGGACCTACACATGTTTGCAGCCCAAGTGGAGCCCGGAGGGGCTAGCCACAAGGGCTGCTGATGCTGCGGGCGTCTTTTGGCGTCCTGACAATCTCTGTGCCTGTGGCATGTGCCCTCCTCGCTCATCAGAGACGGAAGCATTGGCTGGAGGGGTCGCACGACTATCCTGCACGGACCAAGTTGCTGGTGAGGCTGGACGACCTGCTGGCCATCCCGTCCAAGCAGCCGCACAAGTGGATCATGCGCAGCGGTGAGACAACCGTACTGCCCGAGGAGGAGGCCCGAATCAATCACTACTGGGGCGCCAGGCTGACAGACTTTGGCCCAGACAACGAGCAGGTTCTGTCGGAAGTGCAGCCGGAGCTCAGCATGCAACCTCTTGCTGTGGAGATAAGGAGAAGGATGCACCTGCCACAGACAACTGATGTGGGTGCCTGATTGACCGGAACCCAGCTACTGTGCCCCGAGCTCCAGCGGCTAATTCATGGAGGGCGGCGCGACTGTTGCTCGGGAGAGCAGCGGTGCTGCTGGCACGACGAGAGCAAGGCCTTCCTGGTGACTGGGCGGCGTGCGGCCGTGGCACAGGCCGCAGAGCAGCGGCAGCAGCAGCAGCGCAGTGGCGCGCGCAGGTGGTCTTGGGTGGGGCGCGTGGCCCGTGCTGCAGAGCAGAACTTGGGGTGAAGGAGAGACAGGCGGAGGGGCGCAAGCCCGGCGCCCTCCCTGCGCACGCGCCAAGATGGGGGGGTGTTGGGTAGCAGACTGAAAATTTAGACGCAGGCTCACAATCCCCCTTTCGTTCTAGGCGCTGTCCCCTTCAAAACTTGGGCGTCTGGTCCCACACAACCAGCAACGAACATGTCAGGTACATTGGCAACCAGACTCGGTCTTTTGGGTCAGACGTCGATCCGAGCTTGGGGCTGTCCTCTGGACTTCGTCCGCTCCTATCTGTGGGGGGCGACCTTTGACAGCCATTTTACCCCCTTGTGACAAGAAATCTCCCGCAGAAAGGAAGCGGTGACCACGGGAGAAGCAGCTATTCCAGAGGCCCCTTCGAACCTTATCTATTCTTTCGGGCTGGCTTTTCACAGCCCTTGCCCCCAGTGGGAGAGGCACTTTCTTTTCTTTCCAGAGGGTGCGAGGGCATCGTGAAAGAAAGCCACAGCTCTGCATGTAAGCCTATGGCTGTGAGCAATTAAGCTCATCCAATGGGGGCGAGGGCTGTGAAAAGCCAGCCCGACAAGGTCCGAAGGGGCGAAAAGTCGGTGCAACACACAAGCAAGTAACATGTGGGACAATCACGTAGTAACCTGTAGGTAGCTGTCGAAAGCCAGCCCACAAAGCCTCTACCAAATGAGAAGGGAAAACATACATCAAGAGAGAGACTCTTCAGATGATGGCGATGGCTGTGATTGGCCAGCCCAGACAAAAGAGGGAGCTGTTCTTGAGCTGTTTCTTCTACCAAAGAAAGAGAAGGCGCGCGGTACGCATGAAATAGAAGGGAGGCCAGGTGAAGGCAATGCAATGTTCAGGCAGAAACCAGTGCCAAGAACAAGAAGGAAGTGAGCTCTTTCAAAGGAGTGGACAAGGTTCAGAGGGCCGGAAAGCGCCAAAACAGCTACGCAAGACACTACAGCGAAGGAAGAAAGAAAGAAAGAGAGAGAAGGTGCGCGGTGCGAATGAAATTGAAAGGGAGGCCAATTCTAGCCTTACAAATGTCCTGTCAACTGGGTAATGAGCTGGCTATGGAGGACACTAAATATCCCCGAGTGAGCACATACATATCTGACAAGCTATACTGAGGCGCCAAACCACCACCACCGAAGCCATTGCCTGGGCTAATGCACGACCAGCACGCTGGTGTATCGCGAGTGCCTGGGAGCGCTGTAGACTCAATGATAGCCGCAGTCTGTAGCATGCAACAAATGCTTGCGGGACGCTAGAATGCCCCAAGCTACCCGCTCGACTACGTCGGCGGGCATCGACATGCAGTGCCAGGCGATGGAGGAGGGAAGTCCACTTCGTTCCGTAGCCGCCGTAGATGTCCATGGCGCATGGGAAGAAGCGGTCGCCCCGGGGGTGGTCATCGTAGTGCCTCTCCTTCTTCCTCTCCGCATGATGGGTCGCCCACCCTGGCACAGTCGGTGTGGGTGCCCCTGGTTGGAATGCGTCGATGAGAACGACGTCGAGGAGAAGACGAGGCCCACCACTCCGGGGGGTGGCCACCACATCCAGACGCCTGACGTAAGGCCTGCCACGCTTCTGGAGTACCGGCATGCCCGGCACCTCCATGGCCGCATGATAACCTGCCTCGCGCACCAAGCCATACATAGCGTCTCTGAGAAGATTGTGGGAGGCATTACGTTCACTTCCCTTAAAACATCGAAGCATGTGGGCTGCCAAAGAGATCTCATCCTCCGAACGATGGCCACAAGAAAGGCCTCGCCCATAGAGAAGAGGAGCTGGCAAAGCCAGCCCAAGAAGAATGGACAATGTCCAAAGCCAAGGAAAGGAAAGCGCGGCCAGATTGACTGGTGGCTGGGAGAGGCCAGCCCAAAAGAGGCTATGGCAGAACGGGGGAGGATGGATGCCCAAAAAATGCTGGAAGAAATGAATGGACAATGTCCAAAGCCAAAGAAAGAGGAGCCGGGAGAAGGACTACAATACAAAACACTGCAGAACACAGAGACGATGCAGAGGGAAGCTCAGTACCCACGAGTGAGCAACATCAGGTCTGAGTAGCTCGCTGCAGGGAAAGAGGCACTCCGCCGAGACCCAGAGGCGGCGGCCATAGCACGGCCTGCTCGCGTGTGGACGGCGTGGGCAAGGGAGCGTTGAAGCGATACGGAAGAAAGGGCTCGCCCATAACATAGCAAAGGGGACGCTCAGTAACCTCTAGTCAGTAGGTAGATGCGAGTCGGAATAACTAGCAGGCCGGAAAAAGGACTGCAGGGGGGGGGGGTCGACGGGGCCACCAAGG
>WELB01000143.1:137160-150541 GCA_009602725.1 Spirogloea muscicola
CCGGCAGCAGCGGCGGCGGCAGCCCCGGCGGCGGAGGAGGCGCGCGGGAACCCGGGCTGGGCCTGCACAGCGGCGAGATGGTCTCCAACCTCCTCAACGTCCTCCAGTCCGGCCCCGCCGCCGGCGGCGGCGCCGGCGGCTTCAAGGCCGCCTCCGTGTCCTTTGCCGAGGACATGTCCGGCGGCGGCGCCGGCAGCGGCAGCGCCTTGGCCGGGGGGCCAGCAGCTCGCTCGGCGGCGGTGGGGGCGGCCACGGTGGCGGCAGCCCCACCAGCGTTGCAGCAGGTCCAGCGCAGCTGCAGTGGCAGCGGCAGCGGCGGCGGAGGTGGCGGCAGCGGTGGCGGCTTCGGCCTGCACGGCGACGGCGGCGGCGGCAGCGGCGCGCACCATCACCTCAACAAGGCGTCGTTCCTGACGCTCGACCTGCGGCCGCTGGACCCCGACACGCTGTCGCTCGGCCTCAGCACGTGGTCGCAGAGCCTGAGCAACAGCGGCGGGGGGTCGTCGTCGCCCAGCAAGATCGCCGCTAAGGACATGTCCGCGCCCTCCTCGCTGCTCACCTACCAGCAGCACGACATGACCGTCGCCGCCGTCGCCGCGGCGGGCGGCCATCCCTGGGAGTACCTCCGGGAGCTGCGGCTGCCGCAGTTCCCACTGCTGCCGCCGCCACCGCCATCGTCGCTGCCGGTATTGGGGACGGGGGCACTTGGTGGCAGCCCCTCGAGCAGCCCCCAGGCAGAAGGAGCGCAGCGGCTTCAGCTCTTGCCCGCCCACCCGGGCCTCACCGCCGGCGAGGGCAGACTGCCGTCGTTTCTCGGCCATTTGACGCTGCCCAAGCTCGAGGAAGGGAATGCCGTTGGCGACCAACCTCACACTCCGGCGCCCTCCAATGCTGCTGGGCATGTGGCTGCCATTGGCTCCGTCACCAGCCCCGCAGGCACATCAACGACGTCAGCCAGGTGTGTGTGCTGGCAATCGTGTACTTCTGCAGCGCAGCACTGCTCGTGCCCACAAGCTCATGCACCAGCATGTGCTCAGGCTCCCAGCTAGCGTGCGGCTGGCAGGGACGAGCCGGAGGCCAGCGGCGAGGAGGATGGCGACGGTGAGGACGAGGGCGGCAGCGCGGCGGCATTCCGCAAGAAGTTGCGGCTCACCAAGGACCAGTTTGCGGTGCTGGAAGACATCTTTCAGAAGCACCAGCGATTGACGCCCAAGCACAAGGGCGCGCTCGCCGCCCAGCTGGGTGTTCGCATCAGGCAGGTCGAGGTCTGGTTCCAGGTATGGGCGACCCTTCTTGCCCCCTCTCTTCTCCATCATTGGCGAGCCGCATACAGGGGGGGGTTGTGACGCTCTTCTGGCAATACCATTTAATGTGCAAAGATCACCGGTTGGCGCTGCTGCTGAGACTGCTGAGACAATGTTGCAACTCAGATGCTGACAGAGCAACGGTCTCTGCTGGCTGCTCGAGCTGCAGAACCGACGTGCACGCACGAAGGTGAAGCAGACTGAGGCTGACCGCGAGGCGCTGCGGCAGCACTGCGAGGCGCTGATGGCTGAGAATCGGCGACTGCAGAACCTACTCGAGGTGGGCTCAGATTGCTCGCCTCCAAGGCACGTTGCGCTCTGTGCAGCATGTCTCATTGGGTGCAGCATGTCGTACTGGGTGAGCAACTCCACTGCGGCAGGTTGACAGCTGAAGCTGATGATTGCTCTCTCTCTGCTGGGGTGCGGCCTCCTCTCAGGACGCTCGGCAGCAGGCCTTGCCACACCTGCTGCCGCAGCAGCCGCCGGCCACGGTGCAGCATCAAGTGATGATTACGCTGTGCCCGTCCTGCCAGCATCTTGGGCAGGCTAGTGAGCTGGGACCCCTTGCTGGTGCAACTGCCGCCACAGCGCCCCCACTTATGCCCGCCACCCATGGGCCACCGTCCACTCCCTTGCGCCTCTTGCCGCCTTCACCCCCACCGTAGCGATGACTGGCAGCCGAGCGTGAGCACTCTAAAGTCCATAGCTCGCTATGGTCAATTGCCGGCAGCACTTGTGACTGATACCTACTTTTGGCACTCACGGAGCAGCTCGTGTCTGCAGCAAGCTGTGCTGACTGCTGCTGACCTGCCGGACAAGGCAGCTCCTGCCCGGAAGACGAGCAGATCATGCAAGGCCAGGAGCTTGGCGCTGCACACAATGCTGCCAGGGATTGCGATGCATGTGCCACCTCCGGAAGGATGGGTCTGGTGCGCTTGTCAGCGCCTGCCTCTTCCTGTGGGTGGTGGCCAGGGCATCGTGCATCAAGTCACCATACTAGCATACAGGAATAGCTGCACTCGCCAGCCAATGGCTGCAGGCGAGAGCTTCAGCGGCACTTACCGTATGGGGCTGCTTAAAGGGTCTGTGTAGTCCAGGGGAATACATTAATATTATTGACGCGCTATCACATGCGTGGCTTCTTTAAGCAGGTATAGTATCACAGATACAGCGAGGCAGCTTATCCAGTGGAGGACTGCACCTTGCTTGTTGTGCGACCATGCTGCCGCTGAGCTCTGTTCGCACAACAGCTGCTCAAGCGCCCTCTGCACAAGCTGTCAATAATTGCAACCGATTACCTTTTATTTGCTCCTTCCACGACCTTTGCAACTACCAGAAGACCGGGCCTTGTGATGGCAATTGGCGAGAGTCTATTACCAGGAATGGCTTTCATGGAGTATCAACAAGAGCTCAGAGATATGAAAGTTTCAGCACATCGAGTCTCAAGCTTTTACCAAGTCTTAATTAGCTGTATTTTCAGTTGTGGCAGAGACTGACACTTGGAACTAAAGCGCATCTTGTAAAACATCAACCTGTCTCAATTCCTCTTCATTCTTCACATGCAGATTTGATCGAATACAAATACAAATTCATGATCGTCAATGCACCACCTGGTGGACAGCCATAGATGCGTCAATGCACCATTAGGTGCAGCCATACATGTGGGTTTTAATACTGCAGAGGTAGCAAGCACCTTTGCTGTGTAGAAACTGGGCATTCGATACTGTACACATAAAGCATCTGCGCATAACCATTGGAGCCCTGGCAAATCATCAATGACTGACTGTAGGGTGACATCCTCTTGATGCCAGATGATGACGCCCTGGAAGTTCACAGCCTGAGTATGTGAGGGTGCAGGTGCAGCACAACAAGAGCAATAGCATGGCCAATGTCCTTCAGACTGAATCAAACACACTGCATGTGCTCTGGAGCACAAAGGGCTGCCATGGTAAATGTTCTGGTCCCGCCAGAGGACTTGAGGTGTGACACGATGGCACCAGCAGCCTCATACCCAGAGCTCAAACTGCTGCCAACTGCCAGACCTCCCCTGTGATTACCTGAGATGTGACACAGGTCACACAGATGCGCCTCATTACTGCACATGTAAGTGTGATGGAGCACCAGCAGACACCACTTGAAGACCAGACAGCCACTCAGCAGTGCATGTTTGTTACCTGCGTAATAAAAGCCTGGAAGATCGTCCTCCAGTTTGTTGATGAAAGTCAATACCTTATCATAATCTCTTGAATATTGCGGGAAAGCTTGCTTCCAGTAGACGTGCCTGAAATGTGAGAAGAGACAGCATTGCCGGCGGGCTTGCGTCATTCGCCATAGAGTCTGTCGCATTGTTGACTTCCATGTAATGCCCATTCCATAGCTCAGTGTGGATGACCAATGGAGACTAGTTATAATAAACCATCACATGGAGTATGGTTGTCATACCTTGTGAATATTGGCAGCCCATCTACGCCCAGTAGCTGCTTCAGGTCATGGAGGGCAACTTGCTGCAGCTCATCCCTGATGGCAAAGGACAGAACTGGCTAAGGTGGCCGGTTGCCTATGAACTACTGCCTGGTACAGATAAGAGCTTTTGATAAGGAGCAGCTGTTGCTGAAGCAAGAACCACTTGGTGCCAGCTCACATACATGGAGCTTGAAGCAAGCTCGCGGGCACGACTTCCACCAATAAAAGTGGTGAATAGCACGTCATCGGCTGGGGCCCTGTCTGGGAACATGAAGGATGAGAATATTGTGCCTGCATGTGAAGAAAGCATAAACACATTATTATTCTTCCCAGATATGTGAGAAATGAATTTGTGATCAATTCTTGCACTTAGCTTGTACACAGCACGTTGATATGAATGACGGAGAAAGTCTTCCAGTGTGTACCAAGACTACGAAGACCAAGGCTCTGCTCCTTAGCTGGCACCAGGAGACCAAAGCCTGGCAGTGGACGCTTCACATCCTCTGCTCTGAAAGCATTGATCATGACTGACATGGGCTGGTACGTGACCTGCAGACCTCAGCATGAGCACTCACATGAGCAGTCAGTGCTGTGCACCAATCCCTCAACAAGTACAAGAGCTGCGAGAGAGCCATCCCACTGAACGGCTTAGGGCCTGTGAGGATGGTGAGCTGAGATGGACCATGCTGCTTCAGACAAGGCCGACAGCAAGGCTAACCTCTGGCATCCTGGACAAGGTGTAAGGTTGACCATCTTTTGAAATGCTGATATCCCGCAGGCTGTGCAGCGGTGCCTGCAGAAGTAAAGATGGACAAACAACCACCCTTACATATATGTTTCCCTGATTGACACCACCTCATCCGGAATCATCGAATCACCACTACATAAGAAGAATATTATTGCCACCATGTCACCTGCAGGGCGTATGTACATTCATGAAGAACTTACTGTCATCAGGACAGCATCAAAGTGCTGGCTCTGCCTCTCCAAACTGTTCACTGAAGAGAAAGAGACAGCCCAACTGCTGCGAGCACGATTCCCTTGCTGTAAACAAGTGAGATCGTGCACAGGGCACCCCAATCTCAGAGCCTCTTGTCCAATCCTTTCTGCAAGTGCCGTTGTCAAGGTCTGCACACCGCATCCAGGCGGTAGGACAAGATATGTGAGAAGGACATGGTTGTCCTTTGCAACATTGATTGCAGTAACCTAAGTGTCACAAGTGCCTCGTCGACCTTAGGACACCGGTATCAAGGAATTGTTCAGTGAAGCAGCCACACTTACCTGCATACCACCAAAGAAGGAGAAAGAGCCACGCACTCGATTGCGTCTAATAGGCTCAACTGCAATGCTGCCATCTCCCTCAACTTCCAAATTTGTCTTCTTGCTACTCTTTTGAGAGAATATGGACTTGATGGCGCCAACAACCAGGGACCCATGCCTAGCAGGCAGGACCAGTCCTTGTTACAGCCCAGTCCAAAGCGCTACATGCACATACCAATGTGACAAGGTGTAGGCCAGAGCAAGACAAGCATAGTTGCCCCACAGAAACAGGGGCACTTGAAGCATCAACTTTCTCATTTATTGTCCCATTCATGATCATAGGATAGAGCACCTCTGCTCAAGCTCCCAAAGACTTGGAAATGCATGGCGCACCTGCCCAAGACAAACACAACAAACCCATACTCATGTGCTGCCATATACACAGTCTTTTGACCATGGGAGCCTTCACATGAACTTGTCAGATACAATATGGACTGTCTCTTTCACAGGCGCAAGCGTACTTCATTTGCATCTGTCTTTGTACTGACCGAAAGTGAGTCTGGGTCTGATCCTGAGGTGCCAGCTACAAAAGGATCCACTAGATAGTCAACGGGCTGCATTGCTTCAGATATAAATAGTCAGTCTGGACATCTGTTCGTTCCAATCTGTTATAGCCCCTTGCAATTCATCAGCGGCTGATCTCTCAGTTTAGCATCGACTCCGAGGCATGTGACATGTTTGAATGAAGAATGAAATGTAAGAGGCCTTATGCACTGACGAATTCAAAGAGATGATGGCCGATGTCGGAGGCAGGCTTACCTCCCTACCAATATGACGTTCCAAGAAGCTCCCGACACTGCAACAAGGAGTACCAATGTAGTGTCCAGCAAATCACAATAAGCAACAAATGCATGGCATGACACAAGATCATTGGGCAAGGTTGTCACTTTGACGTTGAGGGCAATGCATTCACATTTTTGCAGTATTCTGTCACGGATTTATACTGACCTCTCATCTTGTACAGGAGAGTCTTCGTTCTTCAGCAAGCGTTTCCACACAAGGGGCTCTGCCAGCATCCGAAGCTGCAACCTTACGAGTCAGAATGAGCTTGTCCTTAACCAACGCACAATACCAGATCTTTCAGGCCATATCCTCTGCTATGTCATTGCCTGAGCATTCTGACAAGTCCCCAATCATGATAAATGATGATGTCTATCGGCAATGCTCACAGCTCCTATGAATAGAAACTCTCTGTTGTTCTGCAACATGTTGTCACATTGACGAATGAAGAGAAGCTGACCTTGGCCCGTGCAGATAGAAGCTTTGTAGCCAAGAAGGATATTGGATCTGAAGGCAGCTGACAAAGGGAAGTTTGCTACTATCAGATTGGTATTGCACAGATGTAACATCAACTGCAAAGGAGGTGCAATTCCTGGTCCTTATCAATGAACCAACAACTGCAGGCAAGAGACTTGAGTAGCCTACTTGCTCAGGAGAACCATTTCTAGCTATGTATCGTTTATTCTGTTGCAATGGCTGCGCCCACATTGCAAGAAGAACATGTCAAGTCAACAGGATGCTCATCCCTCTCAATGATTTTATCATGTACATACCCACCTAACAGAAATAATTCAAGCAATTAAGGATTACTAACAGAACAGAACAGAACAGAACAGAAAAGAAGAGCTAATAGTTCATAGGCTCGGCTTCAGTTGAAGTTCTGCTCTATCCGTTGCCGTCACATTTGTCATACATTGATCTTGCAGAGAATAGGAGTACTTCTACTTGAGATTCAATCTACCATCACTATCTATGTCGAGTACTCAGAAGGCGTACAAAGAGGCGCTTCTCGTTCAACTGCAGCTCGTCAATCAGTTGCCCGACGATGTCATCGTTCTCTGTCTGCAGTCCTATCAACAGAAGGGCTCGGAATTAAGGCACAAGCTTGCATAGATTGGCTACTGGCATACTGCAACAAGTTTGATAGAAATGCTATACTTCTTGGTCAGACAACAACAGGCAGAGATGTGACAGTCACTTGCATTCACTTAATCTGCTGCAGCACATTTCCTATAAGACTCAGGAACGATGGCAGGCTGTACAGCCAGCGAGCCAGCCAGATTCCCAGCTTGGCTTTTACAGTGCACTTGATACCTCCTGGTGTGCAGCACATAGTGCTTGATGCAGTAGCACAGACAGTGAGCGCAATGCAAGCTAGCAAGGAGGGGCAGACAGTACCATGGTGTTGGCGCCGAGTTCCCAAGTGTATCCGTTGGCCTTATAGGTCCGCAGCTTGCCCCCTTCTTTGCTAGCGGCATCAAAGACAGTGACCCTTACCCCTTCCTTTTTCAGGCGGTATGCAGCAGCCAGGCCACTGAGAGCAGCCAAGCATTGATCAGTATGATGGCTTGTTAACGACTTATCAGAGCATCTTGTCATGCCAGGACAACGTACGCACAAAGGCAATGGGACTCTGCAGATTTCTTAGCACGACCTTGGTGAGTTATTTTATGCTCACCTCACACCTGCGCCGATAACTGCAACAGAGCCCAGGGCAGCAACTGCAGACAAGCAGCATTGACGGGAAAGACCCTGCTCAGGCATGGGTCCGTCAGAAGCTGGCACTCAAAAGAGCAGCCGCTACGTGTGTGAGCTTTGTGACAGCCGAGACTCAGGCAACTCTGGACTGCATCCTCAGCAATTTCGCCTCTAATCTCACAATGCAGAGGACGAGCATTTCATGAGCACAGCTGACCATGAGCACAGCTGACCACAAGTCAGTGGAGGTCAGCTGAGCAATGGCACCAACGAGTGCAGATGGTCGACACAGCAAACAGGAGCGCAGCCTGGAGTGACGTCGAGCGGTGGAGGGGACAGCTCGGCCAGCAGCCTGTCAGCTAGCCGGGTCCTGCTCGTGACCAGCGAGCACCGCACCTGCATAGGGCGACGTAGCCGCGTCTTGATCCATGGCGGAAGGGAGAGCCGCTGCCGCGCGGCGCNCGCGACGGCGCCGCCGCCGCCGCCGCCGCCAGGCTCGGCTTTTCTCGCGCGCCGGGCGGCCGTGGGGCGCTCGCCTCCGTGCGCCGGGGCTGCGCCTGGGTGGCCTCGCAGGCCTCCCATGTACGCATCGACGACGCCGGTGAGCTGCCGAGACCGAGCCACTGGACCTCGACGACCACAGCTGCTTCTCGTTGGCAGCCGCAATGGCGCTCGCGTGCGCTGGCCTCTCTTGGCCATGGCGGCTGTGCCAAAGGGCCGCCGAGGCGACTTGCTGCAAGCGTGGCTGACGTCTGGCTGCTTCCTGCAGCCATCGAGAAGGTGGCGCTGAGCACGAAGGGCAACGTGCCCATGGTGGAGTGGGACTTTGAGGGCATCCACTTCCGCGACGGAGGGCCGCTCACCGTCCAGTACATCCTGGTCCTGGATGCCCTCAACTTCTGCTTCTGGCCAGGTGCAACCAAGTGCTCCTGCTGCGCGCACGCACCTCGCCCTGCAAGAACTTCATGCTTGCCCCAAGGGAAAGTGATGCCAAGAAGTAGGACGTGAAAACCTGTCCGAATTGGCCTTGCTTCAACCACCTCCGAGTGAAGAGCCTCTTGCTTGAGTGGCAGACGAGGAGCTTCAGTATGAGCACCTGGCCCGTGGTCTGACACGCGCCTTGGAAAGAGACGCCCACGCTCTTGACGCGCACCGCTTAGTGGAGTACGACGGTCTGCTCCGAGCTGAGCACTTTGCGCCCACCTCGTGACATGCTTCAGTCCAAGCACTGCAAGATCGATGTGGATGCTTAAGTCTGCTCTCTCAACCCAACTTACACCAGTTCAGGCGAGCACAAGGTGGATCAGCTGCAGAGCCTCTCCACTTTGATCACATGTTGTGGCAGATCTTCGAATATAAGTGCCCTGGAAGCCATTGTTGTTGTGACCTTGACTAAGACGTGATCAATTCGTTCGATGTCAACATTCCAATTTTTAGTGTTTCAATGTAGCAGATTGCTTACTGTTGGTATTGGACACGTGGCTTGGATTGACAGGTCCATCCCTGCGCAGACTGTTGCAAAGGTCAAAGCCGCTACCTTTGGAGGATGAACGAGCCCGTCTTCTGCAAGAGGTTTGATAATGTACTCATAACAACGGCATTTTCCACCGTCTAGCCACCAAGGGATGTTGACTTGCAGCTTCTAATGCTGAGGATTATGACTCACAGGTTGCTTGTCGGTGGCCAGGTGGGGCTTGAGCTTCAGAGAGCGTACAGTGGGGAGGCCGTGAACCTCCTTCAAGCCGCCAATGGCAGTGCTCCAGCCCTTGTGGACCTAGTGACTCGCTCTTTCGCAGGTCAGCCTCCTCAACAAATGGTCAGGTTCGTAGAGGACCCTGCTTATTCAGTGCTCACAGGAACTGTTACCTCCCTTTGTTCACAGGCTTCCAGGATCACTCAGTCTACAAGGGCCGACAGATTGCCCTGTATAAACGTGCCCAAATTTTTGTGGGTGACATCTGGGGGGCGTTTAGAGGAGAGGGACTTGGTAAACTCAGTGACATGGATGAATTGACCATGTTCGCGGACTACCTCGTCCCCGCCATCCTTAGGGAGTGGGGAGTCTTCATCTACGATGACAGGCTAGCTGCTCAGATTGAAAACAAGTTGCTGGTGCCAGCAGGTCAGACCCGCTCTATATTGCCACTACCTTCTTTGTATAAGCGTACCCGTGGTTGTGCCATGTGAACCAGAGTACTTGCATAAGAGATTTCAAAGCCTGCTATATATCATTTTCTGGTACTTAACCTGCTTGCCTCAGGCTCAGAAGAAGAGGTGGAGATACGAGCATGCACCGTGGATGCTGTTGAGAAACTAAGAAGGCTCCTCACACTGCACAGTAACCAAGTGGTAGGTATCTAGGCCCTCTTGATGTCCACCGGCACATGCAATCTTCACTCACGATTGAATGCAAGGTTGTGGTGATCTGCCCTTGAAAGCAACTTTAGCCGTGCTCTTGTTCAGCGTGCTCTTATTCAATGAGAAGAAAATCATCAGACGCATCTGAATTTCGCTTAGTTTTCTGCTATCATTCTGACCACGTCCTCATCTGCCAACAGGTACTTAGCGTGCAAGTCGACTGGTGGCTGTGGTCCTGTGGCTTGCAAAGCAGGACTGCCATGAAAAATCACCACAGGACGCTCACAATTTACTACTGAAAGTTCTCAAAATGAGATGGCTTAGCGTTGCTGGCGTTGTGTTAAGGGAGTTGTGTTTAGATTCAAGGGGCTTACAGACATTTACCCCCACAAATATAATCGACTTGGCCGTTTGGCTGCCCAATAGTAGTGGCAGCTTAAGGTAAATCCTAAACCTGGCATTGCAAAACCACTGTCATTGACAGAGTCACTGGATGCATGCAGCTGAAGTTGCCCTTAGCAGACAGTGGACGGCAGCAAGTAGCTGGCTGCAGCACGACACATGCTCAAGTATTCAAGGTGAGGAGGTATGGATGTCAGGTTGGTGGCAACAACCTCCATAGAGGAAGCACGGGCCTTACATAACATTCTTAAGGTGATTGACACTCTTGTGAATGCCGACAAGAAGAAGAAAAGCTCCTCATGAGGAAGAGGTCGTGACTGGCAAGATTGGAACTACTGCTTGTAATGGGAGGGCAGGCGCCAGCAAAGGGGAAGGGAAAGCTAATCACACGCATCGATCAGCTCTCCATAGCCCCCAGGCGACAACTGGAGGGTACATAGTCTACATGGATCTAGGACATGGCATGGAAGCCTGATGCAGTGAATAAGGCAACTGACAAGAAAACAGTGGCTCTATAAGGGGCTGCAGGGGCCGCAATTGCAGGAGCATTGGCACAAGAGAGTATAGAGGAGCTCCTCTAAGGGCAGTAGCTGCAGAATAGTGCCTGCAGGGAGAAGCAGGAATAGCTGGGCATGATTGCGCCAGACAATGACAATTGATTTGTCAGGTGGAGAAGGGCCCGCGACAGCCAAAGCCTTGGCGGTAGAGACCTTGCTCCAGTTTGGCAGCGGGCCTCGTGGCCTGGCTCCATAGGGGCGCTGGGAGCGTGGCTGCGAGGCAGGAAGCACAGGCCCAAGAAAGGGAGAAGAGTGGACAAGGTCAAAAGGAAAGGCGGACTGCAAAAGCGCACATGTGGGTGGTGGTAGAGTGAAGCTCTTTCAAAGAGGTGCACGGTGCACATGAAGAGAGAGAGAGAGGCCAAGCCGAGCCAGGAGTGTCCAGGCTGAACTGCTTCCAGAAGTGAGACTAGCGAAAGCCTAGGCCGAGAGGGGCTCTTAACAGGGCAAAGCACAGCTGGAAAAGGAATTCAGTATAGTCGCGAGTGAGATGTTCCAGAAAGAAAAATTCCTTCCAGAGGGGGCGATGGCTGTCAAAGGCCAGCCCATTGGCTGCTCCCAGTACAGAAGCAGCTCCATCACAAAGGGATCCAGGGTTTTGAAAGCCCATAAAAGAGTGAACAAGGTCCAAACGAGCTGCAGAAGAGAAGCAGCTCTTGCGAAGAGGGCGAACCCACAAAAGTATGAACAAGGTCCCAAGCCGTCGCAATACAATTGGCTACTACGGACGGGAGCTACTCAGTAAGCCCTGGCCAGCAGTCCATTCACAGCCACTGCCTTAATTTGGAAGACCTGTTCCTCGCGCGGAAAAAAGGCACAGCTCTTCCAATGTCAGGTAATAGCTGTGAGAGGCCAAATGAGTGTACAAGGACAGGAGGCGCGATGTCTACATATATGCTCTCCATGGCTTCTGCAAGTGGGCGCTCAATAACCCCTAGTCAGCAAGCCCGAATAAGAATAAATAAATTGCGTCGCCTTGGCGGTACCTGGACAAAGGCGCTTCCAGCAGAGGGCGATGGCTGTGAGTTGGCCAGCCCAGAAAGAGAGAATGAACAAAGGTCGAAGGGGCAGAAAAGCCAGAAAAGAGAAGTGGCACTCCCAATGGGGGCAAGGGCTGTGAACAGCTGCTCACGACCTCCTCCGCGACGCAATGTTCGGCATCTTCCAGGAGGCCGGATACACAGTTGCGATGGAGAATACGTCTGTCATGCCAATCCTCCAGAGGGCCGACGGACTCCACACGCGCCGCGTCGACCTGGTAGCGTCCACGACGGGCGGCGGCGGGCGCATCATTGCTGATGTGGTCACCACTGATGTGGTCGACCGCTCCAACCCGGAGCTTTCTGCCTTGCGGGCTGGCCACGCTGCGGCGAAGGCCGCTCGCAGCAAGGCGGCCAAACACGCCGACCACCCGGCTGCCGATGAGTTCGTCCCCTTGGCTATGGACGTGCACGGGGCCCTCGGATCCCACTGGCTCGACCTGTTGGCCAGGCTTGCACGGCGCGCTGTGTCCCGCAGGCGCGGTGAGCCGGCTGACTTCAACGCCGCTGGCTCGTGGGCTCAGGTATATCGTATGTGCTTGTCCGTCTCCCTCCAGCGGTCCATGGCCCACGCCTTGCATCTGCGTGCTGGCCGTGCTCTCACTGCGGCCTCCGGCTTTCGTCAGGGGGATAGTTTTCCAGCAGCTAGTCTGTTGGATGTGAGGCTCCTCACTCAGTAACTCCTGCGTGGTCCATCCTCCCCCGTTCTGTCATAGCCTCTTCAGGCCCCTTCGAACCTTGTCAATTCTTTTCGGGCTGGCTTCTCACAGCCCATGCCCCCATTGGGAGAGCCACTTCTTTCTTCCTTCTTTCTTAATGAAAAGCCAGCCCCAAAAGAATTGACAAAGCTTCGAAGGGGCCACTGCCCACATTGGGAGAGCCACTTCTTCTAGTTCGTCGGATTGAGGCTCCTCAATGGTAACAACTGAGTGGTCCATCCTCCCCGTTCTGACATAGCCTCTTCAGGCCCCTTAGTAGCTGCTTAGCGCCCTCCATCATTCTTTCCTGGGCTGGCTTTTTCCAGCCCCTATCCAGCCCCTATCAGCTCGGCGCGGACGGCCAGCCCCATACGCGACGCGCTGACCTGGTCGCCATCCCTTCCCGGCAGGCCCCGCAGTCGCTGCTTAGCTCGTAATTTGGCCCCTTCGAACCTTGTCAATTCTTTTCGGGCTGGCTTCTCACAGCCCGACGTACACGGCGCCTTTGGCGCCAAATGGCTGGACCTCCTTCACCGCCTTGCGCGGCGAGCAGCGGCCCGCCGCGACGGGCAGCAAGGCGAGCAGCCTGGCTTCCATGTCGCCGGGTCCCTCGCCCAAGTTTACCGGATGCGCCTGGCCGTCTCTTTGCAGCGGTCCCTAGCTTTTGCGGTCCACTTGCGCGCAGGCCGCGCTCTGGCGGCGGCCTCCGGCTTCCGTCAGGGCGACGTCTTTCCGCCTGCTAGCTACTCAGACTTGCATCT
>WELB01000143.1:159969-188443 GCA_009602725.1 Spirogloea muscicola
CCCCTCGGCGGCGGCTGCGGCGGGCCGCGCGGTTGCGGTGGTCAAGCGCAGCCCCAAGCGGCTCAAGTACGCCGCCGCGCCCGGCTCCAAGAAGGTCCTCGCCCGCTTCCCGGCGGGCCGCGCGCTCTGGCGGGCCTTGGCGCGCCCGCGATGGCGCCCTGAGGCGGCGGCGCTGGTGGAGGCGGCGGCAGGCCGGGCAGCAGCAGCTGCTGTACGTCGAGGCCGACGCGGGCGGCGCCAACGCCTGGCGCCTCGACGACGTCGCGGAGCTGATCAAGCGCGGCGCCATCGGCATCGTCCCCACGGACACCGTGTGAGGCTGCCGGCGCACAGACCAGATCCCCGAGCGGAGGCCAGGCTGGCTGCCCGAGTTCGCCGCCACCGCTGCTGGTCATTCTGGCGCTTGCCATGAGACGCTTGGCCTCCGGACGGTGCCGGCGTCTCGCTGTGCTGCGTCATTTTCCAGGTGCTGGCACGGCTTCGGGCTCGCTGGGCCCCGGGCTGGCAGCTGAGAAGTTGTTGGCCCCGGGCTGCTTGCTGGCAGGTATGCCATCGTGTGCAACCTCAAGGATCGGGCCGCCATCGACCGCCTGTACCGGTATGCACGCGCTCGAGCCACGTCTGAGCCACATCTGGTTTCACATGTCATGTGGTCACCTCAGCTCCTTCTTGTGATGATCTTTGGGACTCGATGTCAAGAGTAGCAACTGCTGATGGGATGGCTCCATCTGGCAGAGCGTCTGCAGAAGCCTTCTGTCCATGATGACCGGGGAGGTCCAAAGAGCGCCTGTCTAATATAGCTTGCACCATATTGCATCGCTCTGTCTCTGTGATTCTTTTGGACAGGGCAAAAGACATGGACTACAGGAAGGTGCGTCTTGAGCACACTCTGGGCTCTGCTATTGCATCCCATGGTGGAAAGGAAGTGGCTCGCCGATAAACACACGTGCATGGGTGCTTGTTTCTGACAGGGAGCTCCTATATAATTTCACGTTCTAGCTATGGCTATGGGTTCCTCCTGCTGTGCAGCCGCTAAGCATCCTGTGCCGGTCCTTTCAAGACATTGACACCTACACAATGGGCTTCCCCCGTGGCAACAGCCATGGGCAGACCAATGCTTTCCGGGCCGCCAGGCAGTGCTTGCCAGGCCCTGTGAGCTGAGCTACTCATGTCCCCCCTCGTCTCCACGTGTCTCCACAGCCACCCTTAGACACTCCCCCCGGGCCAATGCTATCATGCCTCATCTCAATTGCACAATCTGGTGTCCTATAAGCATGGGCTGGATGCTTTAATTGTTGTTGCCCTGCTTGTTGCACATGTGCAGAAAGTACTTTGTAAATGTTCTGCTGACAATAAAAGTGGGCTTGCACTATTATTGTTCTGAGGCCAAGTATGTGTTGCTAGCTACAAGAGATGCTGACGTGTCTGGCTTCTGATGTCTCTTCTGCAAGAGCAGTATACATTCATCCTGAAGGCGAGCAAGGAGCTGCCAAAGCAGTGCACCACCTTTGGCGGCAGTGCAGCCTCTCACTGCGTTCCACGCAAGAGTGTGGGGGTGCGGATGCCAGATGATGCAATCTGCCAAGCCCTTTTATCTCGACTAGACGAGCCCCTACTCTGCACCAGGTCTGGCCCAAGGGAAGGGAATCAACTCGACCAGAGTCGTACTTGCTCTTGTGTCTCAGCACGCACGGCTGCCTCGCCTGCTGGGGTTCTTGCCTTATGCTTGTTCAATTGGAGTTGAGGAAGCAGAAGAGAGTAGCGGGGGAAGGCTGGTAGGGCGAGCCTGGCTGCTCTAAGCTCGGTCGTCTAGTTCTTGGAAGTCTTGTAAAGCTGAGGGCGAGCGAGGAGCGCTGTCTTTGAATCAGTGTGAAGCACGATGAGACCAGTCCGTGGATGATCGACCCGGTAGCCATGGCGGCCAGCTCCCAAGGCTCACCTGATGGCAAAGAGGTGGGGTTTTCTTCAGCTCGAATAAGTAGAACAAGCTAGATGCTTGTCTCAGCAGTTTGTTGGTGGTGGCCAGCAACTTTTGGTTAGTCCCATTGGCTAGTCCTATTGGTGGTCATGCCCTTTGTCTCCCTCACCTCAATCTGTTCTCTACTATCACTAATAGAAGTGTGCGCTTTGTGGCAAACTGCACAGCGTGAGCACGAGGCCTCTCTTCTGTTTATTCACATTTGGTGCTTCTGGCAATGGCTTGCAGCCCGTGGACTTTGTTGTCAACGGTGGTGTGCGGGTGGCAGAGCCCTCGACTGTCATTGATATGACTGGCGATAAGGCCGTTGTTTTGCGCCGGGGCAAAGTAAGTCTCAAGAGAGAGGACACTGGCTGCTTCTTGGAGACAAGGTTGTCACTGTCATCAGCTTGCTTGCAGAACTCAATCAGCATTGATTGCACGCAGATGTACACGCAGGCAAAGTGTGATCATTGAGCTGGCCCCCTCTTGTCTGGCGCGGTATGTCTTGCTCAGGGCGTCTTGGAAGACTGGATGCTGATGGAAGCACACGACTCTTCTGAGCTGCTTGGAGGCTTAATAAACCCTTACTCGTCTGCCGTCGAATCAGCAGTTGTAATGTAGTCTGGGATGATCTTCTGGCTGGCTGCCTCTTGTGGGGCGCCACCAAAGAGTGCTTGCCAAATGGGCAGTAACATACATGTCTTCCTAGGCTACGATCCTAGGCTTACTTCACCCAACATTGTTGGCCTGCCAAGGCCAATAAATACACTTGCTTAACTGTCAACAGCCTGCATGTTGCTGTCTTGGACCGTTGTGTAATCAACGATGTGGTGATCTACATTGCTTAACGGCAAAAGCATTCACAAGAGCAGCGCAAGCTCGCTACTCAATGATGAGCCTGTGTGTGAAGCAGACGCAGGAACCACATCACTGGCGGCACTCACCTTGACGTGGATGGCATTTGTGATGTGCGGTCATTAAGGGAATGTCAAGGGGCAATTGGAAGCGCTGCTGCGTGCCAGTGTCAGAGCGAAGGGAAGATGATCCTTTAGAAAGAGCTGGTGGCTGTGAAAGGCCAGCCCGAAAGGAGTGGGCAATGTCGAGGGGGCAGCACCGAGACGAAAATGCAAACTACTGGGCAGAACAGGTGGCTGGGATTGGCCAGCACTCAAGAATCCTGGTCAACAGGGGCTGCTGAGGGTATGGGAAAGAAGCTCGTCCGAAAGGGGGTCATGGAATTGAAAGGCTAGCCCAGAGGACAGAGCAGAAGCTCTTCCATAGGGAGGCGATGGCTGTGGAAGAGAGAAGTGGCTCTCCTAATGGGGGCAAGGGCTGTCAAAAGCCAGCCCGAAAAGAGTTGACAAATTTTCGAAGGGGCAAAATGCCGGAGGGGCCTAAAGTGCTATGTCAGGACGGGAAGAAGGGCTCGCCCATTGAGGATAGGGGAACGGGAGGCCAGCCCAAAGGGCTGGACAAGGTGCAGATGGCAAGAAGTTTGTCCGGATGGGGCGATGGCTGGGAAATCTTCGTGTATTTGAAACAATCGAAGGCCAAAATGGCCAAGTGCAAAGGCAAAGCACATCAAATGACGTAGCAGCTAGCATCTAGCAGCTACTGGAGCTGCTAGAGAAGTAGGGCAGCAGCAGTGGCAGGCGAAGGGATGGGGGGGTGAAGGAGGGCCGGCAGAGCCCTTTAGGGGCCTTTCCTGTGTCCGCTTCTGGAGCTGATAGAGGTGTGAGGCAGTAGCAGTGGCAGGAGAAATGGAGGGGGGGGGGAAAGAGGGCCGGAAGTGCCGATTGGGGCGTTGCCGACCTGTCCTGCTGGAGCTGATATAGAAGGAGTGGGGCAGCAGCAGTGGCAGGAGGGATGGCATGGGGGGGGAGGACGGCCGGAAAGTGCCGATGAGGGCCTTAGTCGACCTGGCCTACGTCCGTTGCAGGAGCTGCTGGAGGAGTGGAGCAGCAGCAGTGGCAGGAGGGAGGGCGGGGATGGAAGGAAGACCGGAAGTGCCGATGAGGGCCTTGTTGACCTGTCCTGCGTCCCCTCATGCCACGGCTGCTACCTCCCACTCCTCTAGCAGCCCCAGAAGCAGACGCAGGACGGGTCGACAAGGTCCGCGTCGGCACGGCTCCCCTTGGCTCCATGGCATTCGCGGCGGCAGGTCCTGCCCCTTCGGCCCAGCCCCCAATGCCCCAGCCCTCCCGCCCCTCCTTCCCTCCCCCGCTGTCCCTCCTGCCACAGCTGCTGCCTCCCACTCCTCTAGCAGCTCCACAAGCGGACGCAGGTCGGGTCGACAAGGCCCCCATCGGCTCAGCTCCCTTCACTGCGTGGCAACCCCGGCCCTTCTCCTCCCCCGGCCATTCCTCCTGCCACAGCTGCTGCTTACCATTCCTCTTGCAGCTCCAGAAGCGGACGCAGGACGGGTCAACACGGCCCCCGTTGGCACGGCTCCCCCCGCTCCGTGGCACCCCCAGCCCTCCTCCCCCCCCTGCCATTCTTCCTGCTGCGGCTGCTGCTTCCCACTCGTCTAGCAGCTCCGGAGGCAGACGCAGGACCGGTCGCCAACGCCCCCATCGGCATTTTTGGCCCTCCTTTCCACCCCCTCCATCCTTCCTCTCACTGCTGCTGCCTNGGACGCAGGATGGGTCGACAAGGCCCCCATCAGCACTTTCGGCCCTCCTTCTCCCCCCCGCCATCCCTCCTGCCACTGCTGCTGCCCCACTCCTCTAGCAGCTCCAGAAGCAGTGGCGGGGGTGGAAGGGAGGGCCGGCAGGTGCCGGCGCCGCCAAGGGCGGGTAGCCGAAGGGGCAGCACGAGCGGAGGTGATTGGGGAAGCTCGGCAGCCGGCAAGACGCCCGGGGGAGGGAGGGGGGGCGGGGCTTGAGCAGGGCGCCCAAGGGAGCCGTGGGGCCTGACACAGCGGTGGCGGTGGCGGCGAGGGGGAATGGGGCCGCCGCCGTCGCCGCCAGCGCCGTCGCGGGCGGCGGGCGTGGGCGCCACAACGGTCGGGGGCAGAAGAAAGGCCTGAGTGGGATGACTGGGGGAGCTCGGCAGCCGGCAAGGCGCCCGGGGTGCCCCCCGGGCCTGGCGCAGCCTTGAGCAGGGCGCCGAGGAAGTCCCAGGGCCTGGCGCGGCCATGAGCGCGGCGGAGCGAGCGCGCCAGCCGGCGGCAGGGAGCAATGGGTCCGCCGCCGTCGCCGCCGGCGGCGGCGACGTCGGCGGCGCGAGCAGCGGGCGCCCAGCGGTCGGAACCTGGAGGGAACGTCCATAGCCAAGGAAAGCAAGGAAAGAGGTGCCGAAAAAGAAGAAAGTGCGCGCCCATAGAGAAGAGGGGCTGGCAAAGCCAGCCCTAAGAAGAATTGGACAATGTCCAAAGCCAAAGAAAGAGGAGGTGGAAAAATGAAGGGCATTGAGGATAGGGGTAAAATCTTGACGAAAAAGGACTACACTACTAAACACGAGACGATGCAGAAGAAGTGGCTCGCCCAATGGGGGCAAGGGCTGTGAAAAGAAGTGGCACTCCCAATGGGGGCAAGGGATGTGAAAAGAAGAAGTGGCTCTCCCAATGTTATGTAGCCAGCCCGAAAAGAATTGACGAGGTTCGAAAGGGCCAAACTACGAGCTAAGCAGCGACTGTGGGGCCTGAAGAGGAAGTGGCTCTCCCAATGGGGGCAAGGGCTGAAGAGGCTATGGCAGAACGGGGGAGGATGGACCACTCAGTACTTACGAGTGAGGAGCCTCACATCCGACAGAAAAAAAATTTACAAAGGTTCGAAGGGGCCAAATGATGGAGGGGCCTAAAACGCGGTAAGCAGCTACTAAGGGGCCTGAAGATGCTATGTCAGAACGGGGGAAGGATGGACCACTCAGTAGTCACGAGTGAGGAGCCTCAAATCCGACAGACTAGCTGCCGGAAAACTACCCCCCGCGCTCTGGCGGCGGCCTCCGGCTTCCGTCAGGGCGACGTCTTTCCGCCCGCTAGCTATTCAGATTTGCATCTACTGACTAGAGGTTACTAAGAGTTCGCTGTCTCAGTCCTTGGCACTCCGGCTCCTTCAGACCTTGTCCATTCCTTTGGGCTGGTGCAAAATTATTCATTTGGAAGCATATTTTTATTCTCTCTCTCCCAGCCACCAGTTAATCTGGCCGCGCTTGCTTCCTGACGAAAGCCGGAGGCCGCAGCGAGAGCACGGCCAGCACGCAGATGCAAGGCGTGGGCCATGGACCGCTGAAGGGAGACGGACAATCGCATACGGTATACCTGAGCCCACGAGCCAGCGGCGTGAAGTCAGCCGGCTCATCGTGCCTGCGGGACACATGAATTGACAAAGGTCCGAAGGGGCCAAATGACGGGGGGGGCCTAAAGCGCTAAGCAGTACGAAAGGGGCCTGAAGATGCTATGTCAGAACTGGGGAGGATGCAGAGGGAAGCTCAGTACCCGCGAGTGAGCAACATCAAGTCAGAGTAGGTCGCTGCAGGGAAAAGCTCATCGAAAGGGGGGCGACGGCTGTGGAGACTAAGCGCATCCCAAGGAAAAATGTGTATTAAGAGATGGAAGGGCCTGTGTGGCCAAGTACAAAGGGAAGCACATTCACCTGCTGCTCACCTCGCTCAAGGGAATCTCGTGTATTTGAAACAAACGTAGGCCAAAAGGCCAAGTACAAAGGCAAGCACATCTAAAGACGTACATAACCTACAGCAGATTGACCCGCTCATTAACCACGGCTCAAAACACTAAGGTCGCTAATCGAAGCCTGAATACTAGATGTCAGATACGGATCCCTTCTGCCACCAACTAGAGCTCGCCCAGCTTTCTGATGCAAAGCATTAGCCTGAGCACGCTGCAAACAGGCCGAAACTCGTCGTCGCAAAAACGACAGATATGCAGCTGGCAAGCCCATCTCAGCCGGAAAAAGATCTGCACGTCGTGTGTAGCTTAAATTGGCAATATTATGTAGGAGAGTGTGGAAGCGAGGACCCAGACAGCCAAAGATGTCGACTGCCGCTGGCAGGAGCTGATGGCATCGGGGGTAATCGGAGTAGTGCTGCAGCTTTCTTTGTTCAGCACCGCCCACTTCGTGGCCAGCGATGTGTGTCGATGCAGGACCTTTATACGCCTCCATAACAACGACATCGCCAAGGCCCGTGGTCCTCCACCAGGTTGCACGCCCACAATGTCAAGTGTGCGGCGATGATGACGTCCCTGGGCGTCCGTGGTGATAGGCATGATGTCGTTGACTTCCACGACCGCACGGTCACCGGCGTCGCGCATCAAATCCGCCAGGACGTCGTGGAGGAGGTTGTGGATGCTCACCACTTCTGGTCCAGTGGGGCATCTCAGCATGTGAGTGGCGAGCTCAGCACCCTCAGCAAAAGGGGAAGAAGGGCTGCCCATTGAGAAAAGGGGCTGGAAAAAGCCAGCCCGAAGAAGAATGAACAAAGGACGAGAAGGGGCCAGGGGAAGCACTAAGAACAACAAGCACAAGAAGAAACGAAGCAGCTAGGAGGCGAGGGCTGTGAAAAGTGAGCTCTCCCAAAGCCAGCCCCAGAATGACAAGAATTTATCCAGCCCCAAGAGCGTGGGAGCGGAGGAGGACTCTTCCAGTAGTTACCAGGACAATTGTAAGGCTAGAATTGGCCTCCCTTTCAATTTCATGCGCACCGCGCGCCTTCCTCACTGCAGTAGAGGGCTGATGATTTGTGTTTGGTCAGCCCAGAAAAAGAATGTAAAAATGGTCGAACGGGCCTGAAAAGGCCTGTTCGAGGGGCCTGGTGCGTAGACGAAAGTGCTCGCCCATAGAGAAGAAAAATTTCGTGTATTTGAAACGAAGAAGAGGGGCTGGCAAAGCCAGCCCAAAAAGAGTGGACAATGACCAAAGCCAAAGAAAGAGGTGCCGAAAAAGGACCACCTCAAAACAATACAAGACACAAGACGATGCAGAGGGAAGCTCAGTACCCGCGAGTGAGCAACATCAGGTCGGAGTAGCTCGCTGCAGGTGGGTAGAGGAGAAGTGGCTCTCCCAATGGGGGCAAGGGCTGTGAGAAGCCAGCCCGAAAAGAATTGACAAGGTTCGAAGGGGCCAAAGTACTAGCTAAGCAGCGACTGCGGGGCCTGAAGAGGCTATGGCAAAACGGGGGAGGATGGACCACTTAGTAGTTACGAGTGAGGAGCCTCACATCCGACAGACTAGCTGCCGGTAAACTATCCCCGTGACGAAAGCCGGAGGCCGCAGCGAGAGCACGTCCAGCACGCAGATGCAAGGCGTGGGCCATGGACCGCTGGAGGGAGACGGACAAGCGCATACGATATACCTGAGCCCACGAGCCAGCGGCGTTGAAGTCAGCCGGCTCACCGCGCCTGCGGGACACAGCGCGCCGTGCAAGCCTGGCCAACAGGTCGAGCCAGTGGGATCCGAGAGCCCCATGCACGTCCACAGCCAGGGGGACGAACTCGTCGGCAGCCGGGTGGTCGGCAAGAGAAGGCTCGCCCATAGAAAAAAAGGGGCTAGCAAAGCCAGCCCAGAAAAGATTGGACAATGTCCGCAGGCCTCAGGGGCCACAAAACAGTGCCCGGAAAGACAAAAACTACACACCAAGACACGAAATGATGCAGATGGATGCTCAGTAGCCATGAGTGAGCAACAGCAAGTCAAAACTAACTCGAAGCAGGAACAGCGGGAGTCTGTCGAGACCCTGAGGCAGCAGCCCTAGCCCGGCCAGCGCGCGTGTGGAATGATGCATGGGCCAAAGAGCGCTGGAGCGAGGGCCGGGAAAAAGGTTCTCTCCAGTCGATGGTGATTGGTTAGCCCATGAAAAGACTGCACAAAGGGTGGCCGGGAAGGATCCCCGGAGTTGCGGGCGCACGAGCGCGGGGGCGCTTTCCGGCAGGTGGAAGCCGGGCCGGGGCCGCCTGCCGGCTCTGGGGCGGGCGTGGCCGGGCCGGCACGCCCCACCCGCTGCACGCGGCGGCGGCGGCCGCCCGCCATCAATGCTGGCCCCACGCCGGCGGGCCACTTTTCCTGGCGCCCTATGGGGTTGGCCCTTTTCCGCCCTGTTCGTTCCTTTATCTGGGCTATCCAATAAATTGCCCACTGCTGAGATGAGTCTTCCTTTCTGTCTTTCTCCTGGCCCCCTTCTCGTACTTTGTTCATACTTTTTTGGGGCTGGCTTTCCAGCCCCTATCCTCAATGGGCGAGCCCTTCCTCCTTTGTTCCTCGCAGGGCCGCGCTCCGCCGCCGGCACATCTCCACATCGAGAGAAGGGCTCGCCCATTGAGGAGAGGACCACATCTCTCTTCTCCGTGGGCTGGCTTTTGTCGTTTCATTCCGGGCTGGCTGTTCACAGCCCTTGCCCCCTTTCGCAGAGCCACTTCTTTCTTTCAGAGGAAGAAGTGGCTCTCCCAATGGGGGCAAGGGCTGTGAGAAGCCAGCCCGAAAAGAATTGACAAGGTTCGAAGGGGCCAAAGTACGAGCTAAGCAGCGACTGTGGGGCCTGAAGAGGCTATGGCAGAACGGGGGAGGATGGACCGCTTACTGAGAGTTCGCTTACTGCTGTCTCAGTCCTTAGCACTCCGACTCCTTCAGACCTTGTCCATTCTTTTGGGCTGGCCTCTCCCAGCCACCAGTTAATCTGGCCGCGCTTGCTCTTTAGTAGGGGGTCGAGGGCTGTGGAAATGTCCTGAAGGAGTCAGGTCCGCATTCCTTGGTCAGCAGCCGGATTCTGTAGCATCCAGAGAGAAATGGCACTTTCCAATGTAAGACAGCGGGAGAGAAACGGCATTTTCAATGTAGAAACGGCTGTGAGAGGCCAGCCCAGAAAGAGATGAACAAGGCGTACCCCTACCCATCTTTCCGTTTCCCCGCCCGAGCATTGGTCTGGCTGGCTCGCCCCCCCCCACAGATCGTGCGCGCTCCGTGGAAGAAAGACCGCTCCGTGGACCCCCGCCCCGCGGCCGCGGCCCCGCCCGCCCGACCACGCCGCCGCCACCGCCATCGGCGCCGCGGGCCGCCTATGCCCCCCCCCCCATGGCTGTGGCTGCGCTGATGGAGTTATGAACACCCATCTGCACCTGCTGGCTTCCACAGCCGCTCGTCTAACACCAGGGGCCGCATTCTTCGTCACGGCCGCAGGCGGCCCCCCGGCCCCCCCGGCGCTCGCGACCCCTCTCTGTGGCTCCCAATGCCTGACCGCAGCCGCCTCCCCCTACCTTCCCCCCGCTAGCCCGCCGCCGCCGCCGGCGTCGGCCGCTCCCGTTTCCCATCCAGGGCCCCACGACGAGGAGGCAGCGCCGCTCTCTGCGGCCCGCGAATGTCCTCCCCGCCCCTCCGGCCGGCGGCGCTCCCGTCGCCAGGCCGCCCGCATGGCTGTGAAGGCCCACAGCTGCCAGCAGCCCCGACCCGCGCCCTCACGCTGGCAAGCCGCGGAACTGCTGGAAGGCCACAGCCTCCAGGGCGGCCTGCACGCGCCGTTCGACTTTCAGGTAGACGGTTGCTGCCATCATCACTCATGCCCGCCTGCTCGCCCGCCAATGTCAGAACCTCGCGCTCGAAGAAGCCTCCTTCGTGCCCTTGCGGCAGGCTGATTGATGTCTTGGAACAGCTCCATTGGCGTGACGGCCTATGCTCCGGGCCTGCCCTTGACAATCTGGACGCAATGAACGGACTCGGACGCACTTCAGCACCATTCGCGCTCGACCACCCTGACGGCACAAACTTCCAGGTAGTGGCCTTGTAATTGCCCGTTGACCTGCTGCCTGCTGCGAGAATGGCTAAACTGCTACCCCTATCTATCAAGTGTCAGCAGGCCCCACACTCTTGACCCCTTGAAGCAGAAGTTGGGCACAACCACAAATCAAGCGCCTATCTCTCCGGAGGCTGACTGTTTACCATGCTGTTTCTGGCCCCATGTGCAGCTTGCTGCCCTCATCCAAGCTCTGTCACGACAGGAGGCCCTCCCAGACTGGGCCACTTTGCCAGACCCATTGTCAAGCTTCCGCGATCTTCCCACCTTGGCAGAGCCACAGCAAGTGCACGAGACAACTGGCCACATTCAGCATGTCATGGCGCAGGTCCCCCCTATGACACCTGCAGCACCGCCCAACTTGGCAAACTCCTGCTCGCTTGCCCTCCCTTCGGCATCACCCCCTGATGTGTGGGGCCACACAGCCATGGCAAGCATGGCAACAAACCCATGCAAGGTTGTACAGGTGTCTGGTAGTACTTGCTTAGAGGACCCCATGCCGCGGATGGAGCAGGAGGCGGCAAGGAAACTCTTGAGTGAACAACTCGATCAGCTATACAAGCCATTTTACTCCCCGCATAGCCAGCCAACTGTACCACAGGGAGCCATCCCAGCCCACGAGACGTTGCCCGTTGTGGTCCCCAGTGGCTGCGGGTCTGCTGACCATGTCGAGGAGAAGCCACAGGTTCTTGCCCCATCACAGCAGAAAGCTGGCAAGCCCAATCCTCCTCCGAGAAATGCTTGGTCCGCTGAGCTACGGAAGGCCATTGCTGCTGCCTCTCCCAGCAAGGGAGCCTTGTCTGACAAGAAGCGCGAGCCAAGAGTGGCGGGGGGGTGGAGTGACTACAGCGGTGCCTGCTTCACAGCTGGATATCAGCAGCTTCCAGCAAAGCACATCGTGGAAGTCTTGCTCGAACACAGGGCGTCCAGTGATCAGACTTCTGCAGCAACTAAATTGCCCTTCGATGTGGCCCAAAGCCTCGCCACCAATGGTGGGTCACTCGAGAGCTCAAGCGGCCACAAGCACTGCAGACAGGCTGGTGGTCCGGGAAGCACCTGGACCGACACTCTTGAAGATAAGCGGGCAAGGCACGACGTGGGCCAGCAGATGCACGATGCTCTCCTCCAAGAGCCACTGGCATGTATGGACGAGGATGCAAGCAAGGCTCCCCTGTACCGCAGGGAGAAGGAGAAGCGGCGGACACTCACTGAAAAGCGGAGGAGGGAGCGGATCAGTGAGAGCCTGAAAGCATTGCAGGTACAGTGCTGTAACTCGATATAGCAGCTAGCCGTTTTCCACTGTCGTGGACCTCAAATAGTTTAGGTTGTGCAACCTGCAGAGGGCATGCTAGGCGGATGGAAATCCACCACGCAATGTGTGGGGAACGTGGTCATGGAATGGACCTCTGCTGTAATTTAGTGTGCTTAGGTGTGCTTTTAGTAAGGACTCTGGGTCCACGGGTGTGTTACAATTCCCTGGTGCTGGCTATCTGCATATTGACTGCTTCTGCCAACAGTCTGTGACTGCTTGCTGCTTGGGCTACTTGTGCGCAGAAAGTGACTCCTCAGCCAACAAGCCACAGGGAAGACACTGCTACTATGCTGGAGCGTGCGCGTGAGTACATGCTCTTTCTGGAGAGCCAGGTCCAGGTGGGTTATTTGTGGCGATGTCTAGCGATCTTCAGCTTGACCGTGTGATCACATATCCTCTGGCTGGTGGAACATGCCTGGAATGTGCCTGAAGTCAAGAGAAGGGTACTATCATCAAGGGGAACAGGCACTCTGTTACACCTGCTTCCTCAACTCACAGCACTTCTGAAGTGCTCCATGTGCAGGCTTTGAGCTCGTCTAGCGACCGGAGTTGCCAAGCTAAGCAGCGAGAGCACCTTCTTTTCGCGAGAAAGCTTACAAAACAGAATGGTAAGGGAGGTACAAGGATGCATGAGTGAGCTAGATTCTATCCAGCTTCTGTCTAGCTCTAGCGCCGGATGTTAAGGTGGACAAGCTGGTGAAGTGCAAGCAGCTGTTAGGTGGGACGCCTGAGCTTAGCATCTTCTATTTGCCACTTTGCTTGGTGAGGCGATTTTGGTTGTAGATAAGTCTGTAACATGTTCAAAGGATGTCCGTCTCTTCAATTTGCGCGCGGTCGTGCATGCCGGCAGTGGCAGCACTAGTCGGCCTCCCCGATGGCCTCTGCAGCCGTTCTGCCGTACTATGTCCAGCTCTGTAGCCTAGCAGTCGGAGCTGCTTGTGATCCTCATGCGAGCTAGAAGTGCTGTAGCATGCCCGCATCGCAGCCATCGGGCTCAGAGTCCGTGCATTTGGGGCTGCAGCAACCCGAGGTGCGGGGACCTGGAGGCCCCGCTAGAATTGAAAGTAGCTGAGATATTGCTGATCTCTGGCTGGAGAACGACTCTGGTACGTGGACAATCGAAGTGACGCACCCAAGCTAGGCTAAGAAAAAGAGAATTTCTGATCATGTGCAGTGCTTTTTCTCGAACTTAGTTCATTGCTTTTCCGGGGGTCTGCCGATCACATCCATCGCCCTCTCCGGGAAGAGTCTCCCCGCTGCGATACCCAAAGCTCCGCGCCCGCCCGGCTGACGCAGACGGCCGTGGACCCACCCCGGCAAGTGGGGCACGGCAGCAGGCGCCGGCCAGCGGGCCCCCGGGCGCCGGCCACCGCCTGTCGCGGTGCGCCGACGGCACGTGGCCAGAGCGGACAGCCCCACGTGCACGCACATGCGTGGCCCCAGTAGTCCCATGTGCAACACTCGTGGGCGACCCAGGCCCAACATTATAGGGGCGGCGCGCCTTGTCAGCCCTCCGCTTAGTCAACGCTTCGCGGGCGGCACCGGCACTGCCAACGATCTCGCCACTCTAGCCATTAAGTCCGGGCTCGACCCGCCGTATCTCCACGGCCCCGCAATTGCCGCGATACTCCGAGATCCGACCCCCGCAGCTCGGAGCGGCTCTTCCGATCCTCAGGATCCGGTCGTCGCCGTGGGCACTGCTGCCCACCGCCAACGCTTTTGGCCCTTTCGGACCTTGTCAGTCATTCTCGAGCTGGCTCTCCACAGCGCTGTTCCCTTTATAAGGGCCACTTACTTCTCCCCGTCAGAAGAATGGCTCGTCTTAAGACGGCGGTGGCTGTGAACGGCCCGCTCCACAAGAACGGACGACCGCTGCCAGGACGCCCCAGGTTTGCACGCCCGTCCACTGGGTGTGTCGCGCTACACCCTCTACTCACTGCTCTGCTCCACGGCCTTCCGTAAGGGTAGTAAGGGTAGTAAGGGTAGTGATCATGTCGTACGGTATTCGAGCGTCTATTAGCGACCGTTCTGGAGACCCGTGGTATTGAGCGGGTCGGTGTAGCAGCAGGTGACGTACATCTCCAGATGTGCTTGCCTTTGTACTCGCCGACTGAAGCCCTTCACCAGTCAGTTACACGCATTATCTCGATGCTCAAGTCTCGCTAGCCTCTCCATTACCCCGTCTGTGGCGTGTAGCTCGTCACTCTCCAGATTCCAAGGACAGCTTGCAGATTATTCATCAGCTCTTGCCGCCATGACTGCCTCACGAGTCCTGTGCTTGCGAAGCTTTCCTCAAGCTTCAATTCCAAGAGCTTCTTCAAGCGTTAACCCTGATTAGCTTAGGACTGACACCTTGCTGCGAGGAGTCCAAAATTGACAGTCTGTGCTGTGTGAGTCGGCCTTGGCAACAGCCCTTTATTGTCATGCTATCCTAGCTCCACGCAGATGGGTCCTGGTTGAGTACAAGCTGAAGTCATCGAAGGAACCTCAAGGGCATCATGGAAAACGTACACAACGCTGATATACGACCCAGACTTCAACAGCTTGAGTAACTCCCTGATGTCACTTAGACCATGGCGAGCATGCCTGGCTCCGGCTGCTGCCGCGGTTATCAAACTCGCGCAAGACCGACATACTCAGTATAGAAGCTGGCGGCAGCCACACACACGCGCTCCGTGCTTCCCAGAGTGAAACTCACTGCGGCTGCCGCATCCCCACGTTCATTTCTGCCCCCGCAACCGTGTTCCCCTTGCACTAAATCCATGTTTGTGGGCCCCAACTGCTTAACTGGGCCTGGGGGATCCCGATGACGGCAGCGGCTTGCTTTGCACATGAGGGAGCCCCTCCCGGCCCCTTTCACCGCGCGCCCTGCTTGACGCAATTTGCTTGACGCGACTCTTGACCCCTGGTAAGCGCACGTCTTCAGTTGCTGACCACGGCATGCTCGACAATCATACTTCCTGCTGCCTTCCGGTAACACACATGCCAGTGACTGCCACTGCGACCCCATCAGGCTTTGCCTACGATGCCTCCAACAAAAAAATGGCATCAATCGTTGCCCTCGGTTTTGATTGGTGATTTGACTGCTGCGTTGCCCATGCATTATGTCTCGTCTGCATGCTAAGAGAGCAATTGCTGCAGCATTAAGGCTTTCGGCCTTAGGGTGATTGTTTTGACAGCCTCTTAGAGTTTACCTGCTGTGAACCTGGGCTACTGAGCTCTTCCGCTGGATCAGCTCCTGCTGAGTAGGCATCGAAGCCCTCCCTGCTGATGCATTCTCAACATTCCGCCTGATCCTTAAAAGCCAAGGCCGCTTACTTAAACAATACTTTCTCCAGACAGCAGTGCCTAGGAATGGCGCAGCCCCCAAGCACAAGCATTGAGACGAGGCACTTACGCTACATGTCTCTCTATCTTCAGTCGGCTGTCACACATTTGCCTGGCATTGCTGATTCACTTGGAACAAGTATACGACAGCCATTCACGCTGAGATCATTGCAGTCTGTGCTTAGCTGTGACGCTCCTTGCAACAGCTGGGAGCAAGCCCTTATGCAGTGGGCTATGGACTCGGCCGCTATGCATCACCGTGATGTACAGTAGCTGGCCGTCAACCAGGCGTCCGAGTGTCAAGCCATGGGGCGTCCGAGTGTCAAGCCATGGGCCATTCTTACGAGACTAAGCACCTTCAGCAAGCTGCTCAACGAGCACGAAGGTCGTGTTTCTATAGCAGTTGCTCATGTATGTACTTGCTTACACCTCTCGATGTCTATTTAATCTACTGATCTGTAAGTTGCCTACGGTTGTGCAATGTAGTCAATCACAGCATGTCAATTACATATAGCGTTCTGGGTGGCCCTGACATGCAGGGAGGAGCTGAATGCGCCCTTCTTAGGTAGAGTGCTTGATGTACTTAGGGACACAACGACACGCCACGAGGAAGCACCCAAGCACAACGGAAGTCTTGCCCTGTGATGCTGCCGCTAGTCGGCGGCTCCACCTCCTGGGAACCAGCCGCAGACTTGCCTCAAGCGGGACCCCAGCACGGTCTCTTCAGCGAGCCGTCTCTTCACGAGCTCTCTTCACAAGCCGCGCGGCAGCGGTCTACGGGCAGCAGGCAGCAGCAGCGCTGCGCCTCTCATAGAGCTTCACTGACTTCGCATCAGTCCTGTCTCTGCCCTATACCTTCAGTGCTCCTCCGTGCCAACCCCTCTCCAGAGCACGTAGGAATCGCCTCAAGGCCTGCCCCGTGAGGAGCGTGCCCGACAAGGGATCCACAAGCTGTCTCGACAGGCGCCATGGTGTCGAGCGGGTCCTAGTGCCAGGCATGCCACCGGGTGCTCCGAGGCCACCCGGACGAGCCCGGACAGTGATGAATGAAACGACGAAGCACTAGTAGCGCGCCGCACGAGGCTAACGGCCACATGTCTCTGGTAAGTTCGGGGGGAATTGCCCGCAACCACCTGAACACTCAGTAAGCGGTAAAAGCACTGCTTGGCGCTCACAATTGAAAATCACAAATCAATTCATTAGATTGCCACCTGCAAAGCTTGCTGTTCACTGAGCATCTGGCAGGTGGGAGGGTCAGCAATCTCTATCATCTGCTAGTCCTGGCTACAAACAACTCCCGGCAATCCTTCTTAGCCAAACAGGCTTTGAGAAAGCATCAGGCATATCACATGCCTTCGTTCTTGGCTATGGAAGGCAAAGTTCTCCGAGGGCAATGTGCACATGATTGCTTTCATAGGATAGGACCACATGGTTGACAGCGTGGAGGCACGTGGAGCACGGAGCAAGTGGCTTAGCCATTGAAGAAGACGTTTGCATTTACATTGGGAAAGTCATTGCGGATGACCTTGTAGTTGTTACCTCGTGTTGATACCACTTGGATGCCACACAACACGTCGACATCGAACGGGCCATGTCTTGCGGCAAGACAACACAGAGGATGCGCGAGCCTGCGATGATTCACAGCGAGAGCGTGACGTGTCGCTATCGATGCAAAAGAAGACGGCGCGGCGGCAAGGAGAAGTATCTGGCCCCGGCCACCTAGTGGGCCAGGGTATGCATTCCTGCCTCGATTATGGCCACGAACGATGGCCCCCAAGGGGCTGGCGGCCTAGAGTGCAGCGCAGGTCGGAGCAGCGCAACCAGGCCATGGCCTGGTCCGGAACCGTCCCTGCGCCGGTTGGTCGGAGCTACGGTCAGACCTGGCGCACAGGAGGCGTGCACAAGCACGCCACCCCCAGCGCCAGCTGTGGCTGGCCGACGAACAGCCGTGGCGGCCAGATCGGACCTTGTCAAGTCTTCATGGGCTTCCCTTTCACAGCCATTGCCCCTTCTTGGAAGAACACAGCATCAGCAAGGGCAGCATTCGCTGACATGGTGGCCTGCTTCCATTCCATCGGTGACGGCCAGAAGGTGCTGAGCTTACTCACATGGAGCAGAGTTTGAGTGCTGACGAGCACTTTCTGACAGCTCAGTACACATTTGATAGCACGTATGTAGCACAACAGTAGTGGTAGTCTTTCTTCAATAAGGACAATCACTCTTCTGTCATGGCTCTGTAAGGAGAGAGACGTTGCGCGGTGCCCATAAGGGAGATAAGCCAGTCAACCACACCTTGTCAGCTTCATCATGCATTATGCTGGTACTGGAGCATAGTCTTGCTCATAAAAGTGAGCACGAACTTTGTCCAAGGCTCTCCTGCGATGTGAAATTCGATTCTTCTCGTCCTTGGGCATCTCCGCAAACCTGTCAATTGCCTTAAGTCAAGTTCTTAGCCCATATAAAGAGGCCCAAGGATGTCTGACAATACATACATGATACAAGCCAACCCGTTTGGCCACACTAGGTGGGCTAATTATGTCACTTACGTGACATCATAACCATCCGGTTGAAAGACAGGGTCCCAGCCAAAGTTGTTGTCCCCTCGAGCTGGTACAATGCTCCCCTGCAGGAAACTGCTACGGACTTAGGGGTATGCAAAGCCACAACAAGCATCAAGGAATTGTGTAGAAGATATGCAGGCTACAGGAGTAAAAAGTAGCCAGCTACACAATACTTGCAGACATGCCACACACTTGTAGCTTCTGGACAGCAGTCGGAGCAGTTATGTGCCTTGTCGTTGGCAACACAGTGAAGAAGTTACTGCTATTACTAGTCAGCATACGCGTAGTACCTCTGTTCGACCACTGAACGTAACAGGATCTTCATCTGGCCCCAGCGCCAATGAGAAGACGCATAGCGCATATGCAGACTTGTCTTCATAGGCTGCCAGAAGATTATTTAAGCCTGCAGAACCAGTGCTTATCAGCCTTATCCAAGCAGTATATGACCCTGTAAGCTCCCAGTCCTGAACCCCGGGCACAATCTGAACATCCCAAATGAAGAGACATATACCACAGCATGACACTGTGGTAAGTCAACGTTACATTGCCCACTGACTTTCAAAGAGACAATCAGACTCTATGTGCACAAGCGACTGTTCTCATTGATGTGCAGGACACTGGGCTATGGGCAGGCTTTCTGCACCTTCGTGGCCAGTCTTTTGTAGAAACCACTTCCTGTCAGAGAGAGGACGGTTGTACATGCAATCACCACCAATGTCTCAGACAGATGTCAGACATAGCTAGTATCTGGGACCCACCACCCAGACAAGAACACAAGCAGCCAGACTGTGGATACACCAAACTCGACTTATTCGTCCTTCTGCTGTCAAAGAATGCTCACTTCTTATGCAGGCGGCAGCTGGATATAGTTGCTGCTTTTGTGCTCCATCAGCTTGACACAGGAGGGCTGCCAAGACAATGCTACTATTGCTGAAAACGCCAATGATCAATGTATGCTGCTAAGAGTGGGAGGGACCTTACACATAAGGGCCTGCATGCATGAGCAAGTACATGATGTCAATGCTCAGCATTTGTCCTCAGACTGCAAGCTGACAGTGACTTTTCGATAAACCAAACGATGACCAAGAATACACGACTTGGTCAAATCAGCAGCAGATTATCTAGCATGACACCAGGGCAAGGTCTTATGCAAGATGGTCATATCGTGCAACTACTGGCTGGAGCTCAAGCCCATTAGGCAGCTCGTGTCTTATCATCCAAGGGATTGATTTGACCTGGCAGGCCGTTGAGGGCATTGAAGCAAAGGCACGTGTCCTCCACCAGCACTGGGCCATTGAGCTGCCAAGCACGGCTGTAAGAAGCAGCATCAGCGGTACAACCCAACAACAAGGTGCCTCCCTTGCCTGGGCTGTCACAGGAAACTGAGAACGAAAGCAATGAAGCTGCGCTTCATGTTGCAGCAAACAGGGCCTCTGGCATTATGTTGGCATGTCAGTGGTCATCACGGAGCAATCCTAGAGCGTGTCACCTGCTTGGCAGCCATCCGCGCCTTGGCCATGCTGATCTCCTCAGGCTCGCCCTGCAGCTCCGGCACTGCAAGAAGCAGCGGTGAAGGTCAGCTGCATGACGCCACGGCATTGCGGCCCTCGACACGCCGGAGCCCTGTTTGAGCCAGGAGCAGGAGGGCCTACACAAGGAGGGGGGCTCACGGTCCAGCTTCAGGCTGCGGAAGGGGATGGAGTCGCCCAGTATCAACTCCACCTCGCGCAGCTTGTTGGCGTTGCCCGTCACGAACGTCACGGGCTTCGAGAGCTGCATCACCCACCGCTGCGGCACTGCCATGGCTGCCCACCACAGCGGCAGTCGCCGCCGCTCCGCCGCCGCTGCGCCTCAGGCGGGAGCTAGCCCACAATAGCGTCCTCGTCTGGCCTTCTTAAACCCCTCCACAGCCTGCGTTTCGCAACGCACTCCTGGCGTCACGGCCTCGGACGACGATCGGTAGCCGACGGCGCCAAAGGCACGATGGGGGCTGGCGGCGGTGCTGGCGAGGCCCTCGTCGTTTCGCCAAGCGGGGATTTTGCAGAGGGCCCTGCGACGGTGCAGGCCTCTGTGGGGTGACCGCCGTCGCCGCAGAGACGACCGGCGCAGCGCCGTTGTCACAGCGGGAGGGGCGGAGCGGCGGCGGCGTCCCGCGCACCCACGCCCCTCACAAGCAGAACAAGGGGCAGTAGTGGCTTGTTTCCAAACAGAACACATGACGGGGCGAGGGCTGGGAAATAGAGAAGGGCGCGGTGCGCATGGAATAAAAGGGTGGCCAAAGTCAAGCCAACACATTGTTCAGGCAATACTAAGGCAAGAAGAAAGAGAAAAGGGGGATAAGGGGAAGTAAGCTGGAACAAAGCTTCCAGAAGAGGTCGATGCCTGTGAGTGGCCAGCCCAGGAAAAAAGAGTGTCGAAGGGGCCAGAGGAAGCGCTAAAGCACGCAGTAACTCAAGTGGCCACGAGGCACTCTAATCCCTGTTGAGCAAGGAAGTAAGCTCTTTCCAAGGCATGCGACTACCGCCCTGGCCTGACCAGTCACAGCCTCTGCTCCTGTGCTGGGAGAGAGCTTCTCCTCCTCATCGTAGCAGCCCCCACCCTTAGCATTGCTTCCTTCTCCGGCGACTGCTCGGCCTCTTTCCATAGCAAGCTCCCACATACCTCCCAAGCCACACTATGTGCTGAGTGGTTTGCAACTACTGTTGGGGCTTCAACTTGCGACTTTGTCCACGGCTTTGGGCTGGCCTGTCACAGCCATCGCCCTTTCTGCAAAGAGCCTTCCTCAGGCTGGCCATCAACAGCCTTTGATGGCGTGGTGGAGCCACTGCGTACATCTTGTTGGCCTCGTCCTACGGTTGTAATTATCGCCCTGGCCTGACCAGTCAGCCTCTGCTCCTGTGATGGGGCCTTTCTACTTGGACAGTTTCGGCCTGCCCACTTCATGTTTGCATCGATTGCTGCTGACACACGCCTCTTTTGATGGAGCTGTGAAATCCTGCTATTACAGTCATGTGCGGCCTTCTCAAGATGATTGCTAAAGCCACTGCTAACACAAGAGCAGGCAAGGTGCAAATTCTTCAAGCTTTTCTTCAGTGTTAGGTGATCCATCGTGACGCACTTGTGACTGGAGAAAGGGAGGCCCGGCCGTTACCAGAATCTGTCATTGATAGTGATAGCACAGCACTTTATTTGCTATTAAGCAGCAGCGTGGCTGCATTTCGTTTAGTGCTCCTGCTCCACAATACTGGCAAAAGCGACCCTAAAGGAGCTGCTGTCAAGCTCAAGTCAGTGCTAGGAGCATGGAAACTTATGAGCTGCTCCGGGCATGATGTCAACAACAAAGTAGGTATCAACCCCCAAGAATGAAGAATGCACAAAGAACGCACACTAGTGCCTAACTCCAAGGCTTACTGCCTGACTGGCCCTTGACCTGTACAGCTGCAAGAGTAGGGTAGTACTCGCAGCCCACTACTAAAAGTAGCAACAAGAGAGAAGCCAGAAGAACAGGTTCTTCACACGACACACCTGCTCATGTTCCATGGGAGCACCCCTGACAAGAAGTGGCTCTGCCTGGTGCGACCGATCAGTCATGCTGGAGGGCAACCACAAATCTGCACTCTGTCAGCCTGCACATGCAGGCAAATGCTAGCTGTCGACGTGGAAGCCATTCTTCACAGCACGGGGGTCAACCTCCTTGACCGCCTCAGTAACGATGCTGGTGGCTCCATCAAGGAGGCCCGAGCTGCGTTGGTCCAGCCAGGTGAGCAGATCTGTGAGAACCCTCTCCACCACGTCGTCCGGCTCGCCCTCTGTGAGGGCATGCCAGCTGTCCTTGTACAAATGCATGGTCTTGTCCTTGCTGCATGCCTGCTCATACAGCGCCTGGCTGATGGACGGGTCTGTCACAGTGTCGGCTCCTCCATGGAGGATGAGCATTGGAATGTTTACCTGCCACGCCAGGAGCCAGGTATTGCCACCGGATAGTCATAGCAGTGAAGTGTGTTCAACACGTAGCAGGCCACTTTCTCCAGCATAGACAGGCGCAGTCCTGCGCAGCTTACCTCGGGAAGGTGCTCCTCAATGTCCTGCGTAGCTTTCAGCATCTCGAGAGCCGTCCTCAACCTTGGCTTTCCCTTGTAAGCAGTGGGGTTTTCACGGGCCTGCCAGGACAAGGTAAGCACTGATACTGCGTAAACAGTTGTGACAAGCGGGGACCACGAAAAATGCAACAGCTGCACCTGACTATATCATCTTCAGGCAGACAGTACGAATACAAGAAGTGTCAGCCGGTCCTCATAATGAAAGTGTCAAAAGGTCACTCAGAATACATGCAGCTACCTTCTGGCGCTTGTCAAGCTCACGAAATGCGAAGTCGCAGATGTCGTGCGTGGGAACCGCCTTCAGCATGGGGAAAAGCCTTGCTAGGGCTTTCAATATCACAATCATCAGTGGTGGCGGCATCATCTCATCCGATATCTGCACAGGTTTTTGAGCTTTCGTTACTTCGAATTGGCCTTGCATGGCACAGCAGATCTTGCAAGTTGTTTGAAGAGATCTCCTCCACGCACGTGCTAGCCCTGGCTAGCTTAGTCTGGCTTGGCACTGACCTTGCACATTGGTGCCAGGAAGATGGCGCCCCCCCACGCCTGGGACTGGCGCAAGCAGACCTTGAGAGCAACGGCACCACCCATCGACTCTCCATAAATGAATGCTGGGAGCCCATGGAACTCCTTCTTACCTGCGAAATGACAGAATGACCCCAAAGAGCGGTTGTTGTATTGTCTTTGGGCTACTACTATACGTGTCCCAATCATGACTTGCAATAATCCTGTGGGGTACTGAGAATGTACTCTTGATGCAGTCAAGCTGCTTGATATCCCTCAGGTAATTTCATGCTAGCCTCCCATAGCTTCAAGTCTACTGCAAATGCGTGCCAGGGGCATGGTTATACCTTTGACCTGGTCGCAGTACTCAACGACGTCATCAACAATCGTATCAAAGCGCGGAATGTAGCAATGCAATCCAGCTGATTGCCCGTGCCCTTCATAGTCCATGCCAAAAACACCGTAATTTGCCTGCGCCAACTTGATCGCTACGTCTGCACGAACCACACAAGAAGGCTTGTGGGACTGTGTCCTGCACTTGGCACGATGTCGCCCTTCACAGGCACTGCATTGACAGCTGCTGATTGGAAGAGCACGTTGCCCTCATGTCCCCGACAACAAGATGTTCCATTTACCAGATAATTTGGACAAGCGGGCACATAAAGAAGCAGGTTGCCTGCCAGCTCGTGACAGCATCCGGAGCGGCTACTTTTAGGATCACCAGTGCTATCCTGTTTTACTACAGGGCCACAGCTGATCAGGACCTTCCCAAAAGAAGGCACACGTGTCGCCATAGCCATGGCAGTAGAAGACCAGTCCCTTGAGCTCAATGCTGCTTTGAGGGAACCACCGCTTGGTGAATATCTCCACGCCCCTCGAGTTCACAATAAACTCCTGCCAGTTTAAACATGCCTGCTCAGAGTGAGGGTCCCAGCAGGCCCATGAATCTGACCGGCTCAGAACAGCAACACGCTACGACGATTTTCATACGTTCAGCAGAGCAGAGCAGCAGAGCAGCCTCTGGCAGTCAAGAGTTCCTGGTCAAGCAACGGGCACAATAAGTGCAGCTGGTGCCAGGAGGTGGAATGGGAGGAAGAAACTATGCCGCACCTCATCCGATTTGACTCCCAGCCCCTCCTGTTTGGGTGCGCCCAGCAACAGGCACAGAAGCACAGCCCACAAGTCAAATGCCGGGACTGGAGAGTTCAAAATGCGCCTAGGGACGCGAGTGACCGCCGCTGGATGATTAGATCAACCAGCCTGAATCAGCAGTACCCGAGCCTAAGCAGGGCAGCCTGCATTGCTAAACGGATCGACGGTTGCAGCAATCACGACAGGAACCGCCAGCTGGCTCAGGGATGTTACATAGAAGCTGTCCGGCTTCTTGAAGTGCTGCCGGATCTTTCGGCGCGCGTTCTCCCAGTCCAGCGACCTGGCGTCGGGCCGGCCGTTGAGCAGCCAGTACAGGAGGATAGCACCCAGGAGGACGGCAGCGAGGATGGTCCACGGGGCCTCCATGCGGCTCTGGCTGTGGCCTGTGCCGGCGGCGAGGATGTCCTTCCGCCCGCCCGACCAGCCGCCGCCGCAGCCGCCACCGACGGGTCGAGGGCCTGCCCGAGTTGCGCGAGCGCGGCCCAGTGACGGCCGCCGCTGCAGCAGCAGGGTTCGCCTCTTAGAGCGGACGCGGCGCTGAGAAGGCCCTCGGCGGAGCTCTCTGGAGCCGCTGCCGCTAATCACCGCGCGGCACTGCACCGGCTCCGTGCGCCGCGCAGCCTCTCTCCGTCGCGGCCGGGAGCCCCGCAGCGGCGCCGCTGGCCGGAGTTCCTTGCCAATTCTACGTGGGCCGCGCCGGTCCTGTCGGACGGTGAGGCTCACGGGACCGCCGGCGGCTGCGGCGGCTGCGGCGGCGGCGGCGGTGGCGGCGGCGGCGGTTGCGGCGGCGCGGTGGCGGGCGACGGGGGCAAAGAGAATGATGATGGTGGAGAGCTGGCTGCGCAAGCGCCGCGGCGTCGCCGCCCGTCCAACCCTCATCCTCATCAGCCTCCCCCTCCTCCCTTCCTACCCTCATGAAATTTTCCCTCCTCAGGCCACTCAGGCCCTCTATCAGGAAACTACCATCTAAGTCAATATCACTCCACCTCCTCTTGCAGTTGTCATGGTGAATATTATCCTGCTTTTAGGGGCTTCCGGCTCTTGCAGACCGGCTACTCAAAGACTAGTCTCTCTAGCATGCGGCCGCTCAACAGAAAGACGCTTCCATGAGAGGGCGGTGGCTGAGAGAAGAAGTGGCTCTCCCAATGGGGGCAAGGGCTGTGAGAAGCCAGCCCGAAAAGAATTGACAAGGTTCGAAGGAGCCAACTACGAGCTAAGCAGCGACTAAGGGGCCTGAAGAGGCTATGGCAGAAAGGGGGAGGATGGACCACTCAGTACTTACGAGTGAGGAGCCTCAAATCCGACAGACTAGCTGCTGGAAAACTATCCCCCTGACGAAAGCCGGAGGCCGCAGCGAGAGCACGGCCAGCACGCAGATGCAAAGCGTGGGCCATGGACAGAAGGAAAGACGCTTCCATGAGAGGGCGGTGGCTGAGAGAGGCCAGCCCAGAAAAAGGAATTAACAAAGTCCGAAGGGGCCAGCCACCAGTTAATCTGGCCGCGCTTGCTGCCAAAAGAAGAAGTGGCGCTTCCACTGGCAAGAAGAAGAAGTGGCACTCCCAAAGGGCTGTGAAAAGCCAGCCCGAAAAGAATTGACAAAGGTTTGAAGGGGCCAAATGATGGAGGGGCCTAAAAAGCGGTAAGCAGCTACGAAGGGGCTTGAAGATGCTATGTCAGAACGGGGGAGGATGGACCACTCAGTAGTTACGAGTGAGGAGCCTCAAATCCGACAGACTAGCTGCCGGAAACCTTTCCCCCTGACGAAAGCCGGAGGCCGCAGCGAGAGCACGGCCGGCACGCAGATGCAAGGCATGGGCCATGGACCGCCGAAGGGAGACGGACAGTCGCATGCGATAAACCTGAGCCCACGAGCCAGCGGCGTTGAAGTCAGCCGGCTCACCGCGCCTGCGGGACACAGCGCGCCGCGCAAGCCTGGCCAGCAGGTCGAGCCACTGGGACCCGAGAGCCCCGTGCACGTCCTCGGCCAGGGGTACGAACTCATCTGCAGCCGGGTGGTTGGCGTGTTTGGCCGGCTTGCTGCGAGCGGCCTTCGCCGCAGCATGGCCAGCCTGCGAGGCAGAGAGCCCCCGGTTGGAGCGGTCGACCACATCAGTGGTGACCACATCAGCGATGATGCGCGCGCCGCCGCCCGGCCTGGACGCCACCAGGTCGACGCGGCGCGTGTGGAGTCCGTCGGCCCTCCGGAGGATGGGCATGACCGACGTATTCTCCATGGCCACCGTGTATCCGCCCTCCTGGGTGATGCCGAACATTGCATCTCGGAGGAGGTCGTGAGCAGCTGTACGTCCGCCTCCAGTGGCGCAGCGGAGGATATGCGCCGCCAGCTCCGCCGGCTTCGTCGACCGCTCCCCACACTTACACTGCAGCACGCCAAGCAGACAGGGCGGGGGGAGACCCAACAGGCAATGAGTGGCCGTACGGAAGAGTTCATCCGGCATCCTGAGGGCGTCGTACGGGGGGAGCGCGCAGAGCCAGGCTGCCGCGCCAGGGGAGGCGGCCGACAGCAGCCGAGCATGGCCTCGCACGTCTGTGGGAGGGAGGAGCTGCAGCGTGGCCGTGAAGGACGCCTTGTCGACTGCCGCCATGTACCACACCTGCGCTTGCGAGTCGGTGGAGTGGGCAAGGTGGGCAAACGGGACCACGCTCTTTGCGAGGGCAGGGTGCTCCGCAAGTAACTCGTCTCGAGCTGAGCGGAGCGCCACCTGAAAAGGCAACGAGCCGGTCGCCACCTCCGCCACAGCCTGCTGCAGCATGGGCCGCTCATCATGGAGAAAGCGCTTTGCCACCGACGTGGCGACCTGAGCCCAACTGCCGAGGAACGCTAGCCTGCAGATGAGCGAGCGGCAGCCGAGGCCGCCATGGCCGGGGGGCAGAGCGGCCTGGTGCACCGCAGCGGCCGAGTCGAGGAAGCCCGGGTGACGGATGAGGGCCGCCACGCTCTCCATGACGCCCGCGTGAACTTGGTGTAGGCCTCCAGCACCTCGGGGCAGGGAGGGGTCGTCTGCGCCAGGTAGTGGGGACGCTGCACAATGCATTTGGTGAGCATAGCAAGCGCCAGCTGCATATCCTGCAGCTCGGGGAGGCGGGCCACCGGCTGGAGGTGCTCCAGGAGCCAGTCGCGCAGTTGCCCGTCGACGAAAGACGGCGTGCCGAATGGGACCCCCAGGATGGTGAGGTCGCCTGGGGGAGGCTGGCACCCGGGCGGCAGGGGCAAGGGGGCAGGGAGGCCACGCGGGGACCACGCGATGCACTTCTCGGGCCGGATGGATATGCCGAGGGCGGCCAGCTGCTGCTGGAAGGTGGCGGTGGCTGCTGACACACCCCCTGGGCTGCCGACCAGTGTGGTGGTGTCGGCATAGGACGGCAGGAGGACGCCGGGTGCGCTGCCACAGTGGCCTTGAGAGCGCGGTTGTGAGCCAGCGCAAAGAAGAACCCTGCCAGAGGATCCCCCTAGCGTGTGCCCGTCCTCGCCTGCAGCGTCTCCACCTCGCCACTCCCTGTCAGCCAGAGAAGGTCGCTGGGCTGGCTGTAACCAAGGCGGAAGAAGGGAAGGAGGGAAGGGAAGGTCGCTTGCAGCTCCTTGGCGATGGCGCTGCTCTCTGCGCTGTTGAAGGCGTTTTGGACATCGACAGCCAGGACCATCCAGTCAGGGTGGAGATCCAGGTCCGCGCGGACGCCGTGGACGATAGCCTCCCCGCTGCTGCGTAGCCCAGCGCCGTATTGATGTGGGGCAAGGTGGGTCTGCGCCTGCCCGAGATGTTGCTGCCACAGCGTGCGGGTCGCCAGCCGGTACAGAACCTCGCCGATGGCGATGGGGCGGACTCCGCCATTGGCCTTGGCGATGGCGAGGAGGTTGCTGGAGCGGAGCACCGAGCGGGTAGCAGCAGGGACCTTGTCCTGGGCCACGAGCTGACAGACTTGGAGCAGCGCCTGGAAGTCGGAGGCCTCGCCCTCCAGGAACAGCTCACGGATGTGCTCCGTGAGCATGCCAGAGGGGCCGCCTGCTGCTGCTCTGCGGCTGCTCTGGAGTACCCGGCGGACGGTTGCGGCGTCGAGGGCCACCGCCTCTGGTGGCTCGAAGGAAGGCAGCCAGGAAAATTTGTGGAAGCGGCTGCTGATATCAAAAGGGGGGGGGAGGGGCACGGGCTTCGGGATGGAGGGCGTTCAGGGCACGTCTGGTTGTCGAGGTCGGTGGAGCCAGCGAAGAGTCCTCAAGTGCTTCCTTTCCCAGTGCTTGCAAAGACCGGCGCGCGAGTGAGTGAGCTTATGCTCACTGGACCCCCTTCGTGTAGACTGAAAGAATGCAAGACACACGCCCCTGCTGGGGCCCGAGGGGGCCGAGATAAGTGCGCACCCATAGAGAAGAGGGGCTGGCAAAGCCAGCCCAAAAAAAGAATGGACAATGTCCAAAGCCAAAGAAAGAGGAGCCGGAGAAAGGACTACACTACAAAACACTGCAGAACACAGAACGATGCAGAGGGAAGCTCAGTACCCACGAGTGAGCAACATCAGGTCTGAGTAGAGAGAAGGGCTCGCCCATTGAGGATAGGGGCTGGAAAAGCCAGCCCAGAAAAGAATGTACAAAGGACGAGAAGGGACCAGGGGAAGTACGAAGAACAACAAGCACAGAGAAGAAGCGAAGCAGCTACGAAGCACTCAGTAACCCCTGCTAAGCAGCCTCAGGTCAGAGAGACTGGGTTCCTGGAAGCGGGTCCCCTGGCCAGAGCCAGAGGCAGCAGCGAGGGCTCTGCCTGCACGCAGGTGCAGCGCGCGGGCCATAGACCTCTGCAGCGAGACG
>WELB01000143.1:196180-230120 GCA_009602725.1 Spirogloea muscicola
CGGAGGACGCGGCAGCGGCGGCGACGGCGGCGGCGGCGGCGGCGGCGGCTCGGCCGCCATAGCGAGCTGCGCGGCGGGCGGCACGGCAGAGAGCGGTAGTGCAGAGACTGCGGCTGCTACCATCAAGAGCGGCTGTAGAAGCCAGGTCGTTACAGAGAAGGCGCAAGCACCATGGTTCCGACCGCTTGGGGCGGATGGCCGCCTCCACACCCGGCGCGCCGATCTCGTCGCCCAGCGCGCTCGGCGGGGGGCCTCGGCTCATTGCCGACGTTGTCACGACTGACGCTTTGATTCCACGAGCGCCAAACGCTCGTCGGAGGAGGCGGGGCTACGCAGTCCGCCAAGCGGCAGGCGCCAAGGAACGGAAATACTCGGATCACCCGGTGGGAGACGAGATTCTCCCACTCGCCGTCAACGTATACGGAGCCTTTGGCGCAAAATGGCTTGACCTGCTTCACCGCCTTGCGCGGCGGGCAGCGGCCCGCAGCCACGGGTAGCAGGGCGAGCAGCCTGGCTTCAATGTCGCCGGGTCCCTCGCCCAAGCCTTCCGGATGCGCTTGACCATCTCTTTGCAGCGGTCCCTTGCCTTCAGAGAGCAAGCGCGGCCAGATAAACTGGTGGCTGGGAGAGGCCAGCCCAAAGGAATGGACAAGGTCTGAAGGAGCCGGAGTTGCCTTCTCGGTCCACTTGCGCGCAGGCCGCGCTTTGGCGGCGCCCTCCGGCTTCCGTCAGGGCGACGTCTTTCCGCCTGCTAGCTACTCAGACTTGCATCTACTGACTAGAGGTTACTGAGAGTCCGCTTGCTGCTGTCTTTGCTGCAGTCCTTAGCACTCCGGCTGCTTCAGACCTTGTCCATTCCTTTGGGCTGGCCTCTCCCAGCCACCAGTTAATCTGGCCGCGCTTGCTTTCCAATATTAAAAACAAAAAAAGATGGCGCTCGGTGTGCATGCAGAGATGACGATGATGCCTAGCCGAGCCAGTACACTGTGGGAAAGCAGCATGGTACAACGATGGACGCTTTACAGTGAAGCCCTAAGAGAGATAAGGCGCGCGGAGCGCATGAAATGAAAGGGAGGCCAACCCAAGCCAATACAGTGTGCAGGCAGAGTCTAGTGCAAATGACAAACAAAGACGAAACAGACGTAACAGATAAGGGAGAAGCCCAGCTGAAAGGGCATGCAGAGAGCACTTCCATTGGGGCGGGGGCCTGTGAAATGCCAGCCCAGAAGAGAGACTGAAAGGGGGACTCAAGTACCCGGCAAGGAGAAGCTCTCCCCGCTTTGGCTGCTACTTCTGAGTCTCGTCGGGGTGCCTTTGCGTGCTAACTCGTGGTTACTGAGCCGGTCAGCAGGTGATGTATATCTGTCGATGTGCTTGCTTTGTACTTGGCCGCTCAGGCCCTCCATCACTCAATACACACTCAATTGCCTAGCTGCAAACTACTCCGACTTGCGGCTGCTGACTCCACTTTGCTAAGCTCCCATTCGCTGCAAGCTCTTGCATAGCTGTGTGATTTCGGCTCTGGCCCTTTGGACCTTGATCAGTGACGTCTATTGGTAGTGGGATGAACTCGTAGTAGGATGAACCTACGGGGTGGTCGCATATTTAAGGTCCTTCAGCCCCCCGGATGGTTTTTGTGACCACGTGCCCCGCCTTATGGCTGAGGAAGAAGCTCTTCAAGGCTAGGAAGTCGCTGCTGTCTGGTCAGAGAACCAGCTCTTGAATAGGGAGGCGACGCCTGTAAAAGGCTAGCCCAAAAGCGATGAACGAAGTCCTAAGGGCCCGGAACCGCCCAAAGCTACGCAAGTGACTACTGCAAACGGGTGCTCAACAACCCCTAGTCAACAGCCAGTTGAAATCTCTATCAGCCCGAAAAGAGTCGCCGCTGCAAAACCCAGAGGCTGCAGCCAAGGTGAGCCTGCTCCCAATCGCATGGCGATTGCTGGTATTGCTGGAGCGAGTAAACGCGCATGCAAAACACCTGATCGAGCGACCTGACGCCATTGACTCTGGCTGCTCGCCCTGCTGCCATTGATGCTGAGTCACCGCTCGCCACGCAAGCGACTTACTGCCCACGTGCCCTGCTTCCTTAGCATATTGGTCTGGGTAAGCAGAGTCAGAAGGGGTCTTTGATGACAAAGTCCTCAACAAGGCGAGGGCTCTCGCCAGGGGTGAAAGGGTCGAGATCGACACAAGGGCGGCACAACGTCGACTGCGTGCGAAGTCCCTCACCCCCCCCCTATGAAATTAGCTCTTTGACTTTGACTTTTGGAAATTGAAGAAGCTCTTCCAAAGGGCGATGGCTGTGGACGGCCAGCTTGGAATTATGTGAACAAGGTCTTATCAGAAGAAGCTCTATTAACGAGGGAGATGAGTATGAGAGGCCAGCCAAGAATGAAAGTACCTGACGAAGGGGGCGATTGCTGTGCCAGCCCAAAGGAACGGACCATGGCCATCACCCACCATTGAGCCCTAAGCCCCTGACTGTCAGGTTCTCAATTCCAATTCCAATAGTCTGAAAGAGCCGGAATATGTGTATGATGTAGAAAGGCAAGTGACTACTACGGATGGCGGCTCAATCACCCCTAGTTAGCAGCTGTACGTCAAGCTGCCTTGCTCCGTGCGGGCCATTCGGGGTGTTGATGTCGTTGCTGTTGCCCCCTCGTTAACCTGTAATAAGCCTAATAATAGCCTGTACTCTTCTGGCAGAGCCTTCTTCCCGTCCCGACATCAGCGGGGTTGGGCTCCCTCCTTTTCTTTTCTTTTTTCTTTTAATATCAGCAGCCGCATTCTTTTATTCCTTTAGGGCTGGTCTCTCACAGCCATCAGAAGTAGCCCATCCATGGGGCGCAAAATATGTACAAGCCAGCCTTGAAAGAATGGGCAAGGTCTGAAGAGGCCGAAAAGAAGCAAGCTTCCAAAGGGGGCGAGGGTTGTGAAAAGCCAGCCCAGATAGAATGGACAGCCATCGCCTCAATCTGGTCTCCTCTTGGAGGGTGCCGACCATGCCGCCTGAGGCAAGGAGGCGAAACATGCTGACCCATCCGCGGGAGGACGAAGTCTCCCCCCTTGCCATTGCGTTCGGTCTCAGTGCTTGAGCCCCTGCACCGGCTAGCACGCAGTGGTGTGTCAAAACGACGCTAAAGGGAGAACGCCGATATTCCATCGCGGCAGGCTCTCTCGCCCAGGTGTTTCGCATGCGCTTGTCAGTATCGCTGCAGTGGTCAATGGCACATGCGTTGCATCTGCGTACCGGTCGCGCCCTCGCTGCAGCCTCAGGCTATAGACAGGGGACCTGCTACCCGGAGACCAGTTTCTCTGACCCGCGGCTGCTCACTACGAATAATGAGCACTCAGTGGCCACTTGAGTTGCTGTGCTTCAGCTCCTCTTTCACCCCTTCGAATTTTGTTTATGCTCTTTCTTGGCTGGCCAATCACAGCCATGGCCTCTGCTGGAAGAGTCTATCTTTCACCATGGCTGGTGCAGCCTTCCGGCCGTTTCGGACCTTGTTCAAATCTCTTTGGGATGGCCTCTCACAGCCATCGCCCCCTTCGATGAGCTTATCTCTCACTAGAGAAAGTGGCTCTTCCAAGGGGGCGAGGCCTATGAAAGCCAGCCCGGAAAGGATTGACAAGGTCCAGAAGAGCCGAAAAGCGCTGAAACACACAATCAAGCAAGTATCATGTAGGAGATCCACTTAGCAACCTCTACTTAGCATCCGCAAGTCAGAAAGTCTAGCCGCCAGAAAGCAGTCCCCTTAACAAAAACCAGCAACTGCAGCGAGAGTACGTTCAGTATACAGACGCAAGTCGTAAGGCTATGGACCAAGCCACAGCCATTGCCTTACATAAGAAAGAAGGCGGTTGCTGATGTCGAAAGACTGGCTGTAAAAGCCAGCCAGGCCGTTACATTGAGGGTAAAGGAGGTAAATTGCCGTTTCTTTCACGCGGGGCTGCAGGATCCACAGTAACTCCGGACCTACAAGAGGCGCGGCTGTCCCAGCCACGTGGCCGACGTGTGAACGAAGTCCCGGAGCTCCCGCTGACGCCAGCGCCCGAGGCTACCGCGTGCGACTAGCCGTATCCCGTCAGCGGTCCATGGCCCACGCTTTGCACCGTCGTCTCTTTCTTCCAGCCGCTCGGTTGACACCAGCAACCGCAGTCCACTTCCGCCGCCATGCGCCTGCCGCTNGCGGCCCGGCGACACGGCCGCCGCTCTCGCGGCCGCCGCCTGCGCCGCGCTCGGCGCCCCGCAGCGCCTCCCGCTGCTCCACCACGAGGGCACCGTCGCGCCGCACCACGCCACCCTCCGTGAGGCGCCCAGCACGCACGGCCTCTCCAGAAGAACTTACATAAGATGGATACACAGAATGCAGTTGCCTAGATTGCAACACATGAAATTGCGATTGCTATCGATACTATCTCATGTAAGAGAGAAATCGGTACTGAGGCCTTGCTGCAGCAGCCAGTCAAGCGAGAGCGGCGATTTGGGTCCTTCTCCTCCCGATAGGGCCATATTGCTGTCAGCCATGCATGGCCACGCACGGCTTGCGCGCGCCTCGCTGATGGGCTCTCCTGGAGCTTGCTGCTCGCCGAGGGGGGCTCGCAGAGGAGCTGCAGATCAAGGACGGTGACATGATCGTCGAGTGCTGCGACTTCTCGGGCGCCATCTTGGACACGCCCCAAGCGGCCAAGCTCCAGCAGGTGCAAACGGTGCGGCGCCGCAAGCTGTGTTAGCAGCTGGCGCACATCCATGACTAGCTTCGCTGCCGTGGCGCAGGCGCCATCCGCTTTGACGTACATTAGTGCGGTGCCTCTTCAGAAGCTTCTAGTGTCAACCTTGTGCTGATTCTACCACTGGCTTGGACGCCTCCGCGTCCCGCCCCCGCTCCTGCCGCAGAGAGCACTGTGGGTTGTCAGCGGCGACGGGCGCTTATGTCCTTCGGGGGGCTGCTACAAGCCGTGCGGCAGAGGCCACGAGGTAAGCTCCCCTTGCTAGCAGGTTGCAGGCAGCAACAATGGCATGTGCCACTGATCTACGTCTGAAGAGCTAAGAGGCAGCTAAGAGGCTGCAGAGCTCTGCCGCCTCCCCATCCGCGGCTGGTCAAGCTGATGGACAAGGTGCGGGCCTTGGCAGTCCTCCGAGCAGTGCCTACCAAGTAGCAGCTGGCAAAGTCCTAAGACATTTTTGCAGCGGAACAAGCCAGCACTGACACTGGCCTTCATTATCCTGGATGACCAACGGCGTCGAAATCTCTGCTCGTCACCTTGTCAAAAGCAGACTTAGGACTTATTATTGGTAGCAACGCAGGTGGGCCACAAAAATCTGATGAATGGTCAAGTTGTCCTGCAGGTCTACTACCGCCTGAGCTGCCCTGGCAATGTCTTCTAAGTCAGGAGCCTTTTTCAGCTGGCTGCTGCAGCTCTGCGTCAGCTAAAAAGATGGCCCGCAGTTTAACCTGCACGCTTAAGGAGAAGTCAATCCCCATCTGCAAGCTACAGAGAGGGTTCCTGTATAAGCAATTACATCCTCTTCCTCACCCCAAACCTACTTATGCTCGCTTGCAAGAAGCATTTGTAGGCAGGGACGAGCAAACCCGTCTGTATATAGAACTTCAGTCGTAACGATCCTGGCAGCTCTAGCAGCAAGGTGCTGGATATACGGATGAGCATGTCCGGCACTGCTTGAAGACTGACGTAAGGGAGAGCTGTAGCAGTCAGACTGTCTAATACACAATGTACAGACGATTATAAATTCACAAAGTAACATGAGGAATGGTGAGGCACAAATTGCTGCTTGCCATCCTTGAGTACTCCTGCCAAGCCTCCTACATGCACCACTAAAACCTGCGCTGAATCACTTTTGTGGCCTACGAGCTGACCCGCTATCTCAATTCACCCACAAGCTGCCAAGGAGCTCCTCGAGTGCCCGCTTCCGGGGGATGTCGATGGTCCAGCCGCCAGCCTTGGCAGCCCGCTCCTCTTTCAACCTGCGGCTGTCATCGTCCTCGGGTTCATCCTCGCCGCTTAGACTGTAGCTGCCGTTTCTTGCTCCAATTGGGGTTGGCTGGGCAGCCAGAGGCCTGCTAAGCATGCTGGCTGGCGCTGATGGCAAGTATGTCGCACCAGGCTGGCCAGACATCGCGCCATCAGCTGATTCCTGTGCAAGCAAAAATCAGCACGCCCTCAATTGTGGGCTTCACCAGTGACCTTCCTCCAAGTCTGGCAGACCTTGATAATGCCCACTGAAACCTGCCCAAATCTCCTTTCAGGCTTCTCACCTGTTTATCAGTTGTGCTGGCTGGGCCCGCATTGCCTGCTTGAGCAGCTCGTGCCGCTTGCTGCCGCTTCTCTGCCTGCATATGAATACAGTAAGACTCAATGATATGAAGAGATGATCTGAACGCAAGCTGCTGCCAAGGGCAATGCTTGAAAGCTAGAGACTGTAAAGAGAACTAGTGCTTATGGAAACGAGGAAGACCTTCTTGGCTTGCGACTGGACGATCTGCTCCGCGTTCTGCTCCTTGTAAAGCTTTATCTTGGCCTCAGTGGCTGCAACATTGATGCCCTCGGACAGATTGAAGACTGCACATGCGAGCAGCAAGAAGTGCAGGAAGTCCATGAGAAGGCTACCCAAGCTCTGCAGGACGAAGTTGCGAGTGCTTCATGCACTTGCAAACACAGGACCTGATGAGCTCCCCAAATGCCATTCTGAAGCACTAGTCCAGACGCTGTCTGTTGCAAGCGCAAGTCTCATGCAAGGACTACGTGTATTCCTGATTTCAGCAACATCATCTGCTTCCCACACCATTGCCGACTCTAACAAGCTCCAGATGCAAAATGCCGCTGCATCTGGAGCTTTCATGCTGGACACCTCCTTAAACCGCCAGAAGAAGGTTATTGATTCTGAGCGACCCTCAAAATCTCAACCCCTCTTGCTTGCTGGAGCAGTCAAGGTGCCAGCCCTGGCCAGCAGCGGCGATTGGGCAGTGACTTGGGTTCATGGCGAATCTGCAGACACTGTGTTCCGGGCTTGCAAGGACAGGAGCAAATGTCCCCCGCTTTACTGCTCAGCATTGAAGTTTAGCGCTGCAGTATTCGAGGTTGAGGTGCCGTACTGATATCCTCGACCTCCTCCAGATAGTCATTGTAGTCCTTTACTGCAGGGAAGTCCTCCTCGCGCTTGGTGTATCTGTACCAGCCAACCACTCGGTGGCACCGTCAGGCCCTTGTGACGAACCTGGAGCCGAGCCTGGCGTGCCGTCTCCGTATGGTGTGAACCGCCACCAGCCATGGCTCGAGGGCTCTGAGGTCGGCAACGGGCTAGCAGCACCGGCAGTGCTGCTGAAGCTCACATCTCGCCAATGCGCCGCCGGATGGCCACCTCCTTGCCCAGCGGCGTGCCCTGCATCAGCCTCTGCGACGGCTCTACGCCACGACCGGCCGCCGCCGCTGGACGTCCACGCCGTCTCTCGTTAGAGCCCTCTCCTGGCGGCCCGCCGCCCCACTGAATGGCGCTACAGGAGGCGACTCCCAGTCCCCTCCGTCACCTACTTGAGGCAGGCCCTACGAGCCACCTCGACCCCGGAGAGAGAGCCGCGGGCACGCCATGGCGCAGCTCCCGGGCGCTGGCTGCGGCGGCGGCGGCGGCTGTGGCGGCCGCAGGGGCCACAGGGGGGTTCTGGAAGGCTTGGGTTTAGCGGATCCGGAACAACGTGGAGCCCCACGAGGCCAGCTCCCTGCGCGAGCAGCGCCTGAGGAGACGTCCCGCCCCCCGTTGCGCCGCGGCGGCACAACGGCAAGGCCTCCATCATCAAAGCGGGGCTCGGGCTCACTTACGTCTCGCCGTCTGCAGCGGCGGTCGCGCCAGAGCTGGCTGGCTGCGGCCGAGGAGCCGGAGCCCAAAGCCAGCAGTGCCCGCAAAGCCTGCGAGGCTGGTGACCGCGACGTGGGCACGCCGCGGTACTGCGCACAACGAGCTATGGTGTCCCGTGCGACGGGCCAGCCTTGGATGTGTGCCGTCGAGGAGCCGTAAGGGCCGTCGGGCCGCCAATGGTCACGTCGCCCGCTCGGCTGCAACGGCGACCAGGGCCGTCACTCTCCAATGCTGCCGCGGGACGCCCACGCCGTGCTCGGCCTTGAGAATGGCGCCTCCAAGCAGCAAGTGCTCGTCTCCGCCGCTCAGCCTGCCCCTCCTGCAGCTCTCCCTCAGGCTCAAGTTGCAAATCATGGTGGAAAGTCCACTGTGTCACAGGGCTTACAACGGTGGCTGCTGCCTGCGTAGCAGGTCAAGGAAGCGTTTCGCAGGTTGGCCATGCGCAGTCATCCGGACCTGGCTGCGTCCGCTAACAAGACCCAGGCCGAGGCCAGCTTCCGAAAGGTGCGTCACTGCCTGCCTGTTCTAAGAGACGCAGCTTGGCTGGAATGTAAAGCAACGTCTGCGCTGCTGTCAGCAAGGACGACTGGGTCAGAGGGGCTCTGGTCGGGGCCTCTGAACTGCCACCTGGGCCTTACAGCATATGTACAGCAAGGTATATAAGCATTGAAGGATGTTTCGTGGCATGCAGATCAGCGAGGCATACAAGCTCTTGATGTCAGGTGCGTGCTGCCCACCAGCTGGAGCAGTCTCACCAATCTGAAGCAGGCAGAAGGGCTTGTCACTCGCAACACTTCTATATTAGTCACCCAGTCATGATGCTGGCTCCTACACTTTCTGCGCAAAGTGCCAGGACAAGCCTTTACAGATGTCAACACGTCATCTCCAGGCTTGACTCAGAAAGAGCGAGCAATTGCAAGATTTGTCGCAAGCTGTAAAGGGCTGGTCAGTCTCAGCTGAGTTGCACTAACACCTTGTTGCTTCGGTTTCTGTGCAACAGGAGAAAGGCCAATTCGGTACTCCTTAGCATGTAAGGTCCCTCTACTCAGGAGGTCGTGTAATTTAAGCTCTGCCTTTCACTGCTTATGGTTTACCTCGACTGCTCAAGCTGTGGTCAGCGTTGCCGTGCTGGTGTCCCCTCTGCTTGAGTACTTGAATCCATTCTTGAATTGGCACTGGTATGACAGCGCCTGTGCAACACCGGGCTGCTGCTGATGTGGACCATATTCGCCGAGGCAGCCGGCTTCATTACGGCTTGTCCAGCCTGCCGTTTGTCTTCCTCATTGGCGGCACAGTCTGCCTGGGCGGCTATCATCTTGTGACGTGAGAGCCTGACAGCCGAGCAAGTCAACCACCTTCTCTCTCTCGTCTACTCCTGGAAATGCATGACATTTCAGCCTCGTTGTCTCATGCATGCACAATGTGATCATATGCTGTGCAGTGCTTACAAGAAGACAAAGCAGGACTCTGCCTCCCGCAATCCATTCCTACCATGATGGATACTGATCATACAGCTCCAAGTAGATGAAAGGCAGCTGCTTATTGCACTCCTGTGACAGATTAGTAGGAACAATTAGTAGGAACAAGTATGGCAGAAGCAAATGTCCATGCTTGGGCAGGTGTTAGAGAGCAGGTGCCACATGGCATCAATGTCAGCTTCAGTGTAGATTCTAGCTGAGTGAAGGAGGCAGCTGTAGGGCAGCAACTTTTATGTGACATGTGCATCGGGAAGGTGTTCAAGGCTGCATCGCACTTGCTCCAAGCAGAAGTCCTGCTCCAATTGGTGTACATGTGCGAGAAATCCCCAACTGTACAGATTTGACGACCCAACAGCTCTTGCTACATTATTTTACGGGATTTGTGTATGAGAGGATGACTTAGTCGCGTGACATGCTGGTCCTATTGGTATTCCCTGCAGGATCTAGAGCATTTATGTTGGCACTGCTTGGCTATATGTAGGGACTCGTGGTAAGCTTCCCTCCTGAGCATTACAAAAAAGACTGACGACCCAATAGCACAATCAAGCCCGTTCCCTTAGGAAGTGGAATTTGTGTACTATCGGACTTGGAAGAAATTTATCATTAAGAAGAAGCCCACCCGTTTAGCTTGTAATCAAAGAAGTAGGAAGGACATCACATGAAAATGAAACCCCAGAATGTTCTCTTTGTTGGCAGACCTAATTGCTCGCTGGCGTCAGCTGAGAGTCGGTCTGGCGCGCTTTTGATTGTTTTTGGCTCATGTGAGGGAGGCAGCATGCCGGAAGCAGGGGAGGTGGGGCAATATGGTTTCAAGTCCTACTAGTAGAAACGGCTCAGGTCACATTGTTACATGTGCACAGCGAACTCCAGTGTTATACAGATACGAAAATGTGCACATCAGATTGGCGACAAGGTGGGACACCGAGAGCGAGAAGTACATCAGGACCTGCTGTGTCGAAATTGGCGTGCTCCCCTCGGTGATGTCGTGACACCGCCGCCTGAGTGGCCTGGCTTGGTGCGCGTTCAGCACTCTAAAGGATGGGTAGAGCCTAGTATCGCTGCAAACCATGCAAGAGCGGCATTCTATAATAAAGAGAGAGAGAAAGCGCGCGGTATGCATGAAGTGAATGAGTGGCCAATGCTAGCCAGTACAAAGTACTGACTAGAGGTTACTGACTAGAGGTTACTAAGAGCCCCCTTGCTGCCGTGTTAGCACTTAGTACCTTGCTTTCTGCGCCGTCCGGCTCCTTTCAGACCTTGTTTATTCCTTTGGGCTGGCCTCTCACAGCCACCAGTCAATTTGGACGCGCTTTCTTCCAAAATATAAGGAGCATGTTAGTGCTGCGGGACGCTAGTATGCCCCAAGCTACCGGCCCGACTACGACGGCGTGCGTCGACTTCAGAAAAACAGCTCTCCTTTCAGAAAAACAGCTCTTCCTCCCCTCAGCTCATCTGCTTTCCTACTGCTGACCCGGGGGTGCCCTGTCTGCATAGCCTGTGGCTCCGTCAAGAACACCTGTATGCATCTGGCTGGCTTTCACAGCCGCTCTTTCGACATCAGCAGCCGCATTCTCACCAGCGCTTCATATGGCTCATGGTCTTCGCCAGGTGTAGCTCTCCAGCCTGCGCCGCCGCTGGCGCGAGTCCTCGCAGGAAGCCCGCTCGCGCGCAGAGAGCGCAGAGTAACCTCGAGACTGACGGTTGGAGGCTTGTGCGCTCCAAGATGCGGGCGCTTCTTCTGCTCAAGCTTGGCGCAGAAGCTTGGTCAGAGTAACAAGCACGGGCGCACGGTCGGCAGCAGGACGGCAGCGTGAACGCTTCTGGGTGCTGCAGCTAGACGAGAGACGGGCGAGGCGGCCTAGCGGCCTCGCCTCGAGCTGCACCGAACCCCAGCCTTCGGGTGCCTCGAAGACCCTGTTCCAAGCTTGAGGAGGCGCGTCCTGCCAGGGGTGCTGTGCCGACGCCATTGTTGCTGATTCGGCTGCTGCTGGCTCTCACTGGCGCGGAAGAGAGGGAACCACCAGCAATGCACGGCTATGGCTGGCGGGGAACTCGTGGCAACTGCCAACGGTGACAGTGCACCCGCGTGGTATGCCGTGTGGTGGCTGCTGTCCTCCCCACGAGTCGACTGTCCAATGCTTGCCTTCTCTTCGCTCGGCCAAGATTTGCTCTTTGCCCAAGATGTAGCATTCTGCAATTGTCCTTGTAATATGGTCCGCAGCATGAAGCGTTGCAGAGATCTATTGAGACAAGACTTTCATCAGGAAATAAGGACTTGATGCATGATAGTGCGATGCCACAGGATGGCGAGCGCACAGACATCCATGCAGGAGGAGCCCAGGCGGGCAGCTGGGCTAGAGGACAGCCTGCAGGTGTATCAGAAGATGCTCAGCAAAGGAACTGGAGTGCAGTCACTCTTGGACCGCCTCAGCGAGACAGTCCTCGTCCTGGCCGGGACAAACAAGCTGCGGGCCGACAGGGAACCCCCACCAGGGGAGCTGGCTCTTGCATCAGAAGCATACGGTATGATGGCCGCGACCATCGAGATGGTGAGACCAAAGGACGTGGTCACGAAGAAGGCGGTCCACGAGGCCATGGTTCACCTTGGTTACAGGTCTATGACGTCGAAGAGGCGCAGGACGGCCCCGCCAATGGCTGCCCCTTCTCCAGCCGCATCACAGGTGGCGTTCTTGAGCAAAACAAGCGCTCATGAGGCCCCGCCGACTTTCCGATCAAATTCACGAGCAGGAGATCTCATTCCGTCTAGCAGAATGATGGAAAGAGCCTCTTATCTGAGCCAATTCTCTGTTGTTGAGGACATCTTAATAACGTGGCTATCATCACTTCTTGATTCAGGTGGCATGGAATCCTGAGGGGAAGGCCCTAGTTCGTCCTCATCAAGAAACGTACTCTGCTAATAGCAGTGCAACTTATGTTCAGCCTCCTCTTAGTCAAGGTACGCAAGTGCTGCACGCTTTATGCTTTATCTCGTCACTGGAAGTTGAGATAATCAACCATCATAGCATCTCTCATCTTCAGCCATATCCAGAGTAGGCACTCTCCATGACCTATAGTAAAGCTACTCCCAAGCATGTGACTGGGGATATGGTGTTGAGTATGGTTCACTGACGGTTTTCAAATATTGAGCCCTATGTACAGCGTGTAGGATTTTGCACTTCAATGTGCTTGTGTACAAATATCTAGCCGATGACCTATTCACAATGCATGTACATATTGCTTGAGCAGGACCTTCTGACAAATTGTGTCATTCATTCCTGTGATCAGGGCCTACAATGTCAAGGCCAACATCCTCCTCGGGTATGCCTGCATAGCCGATGGTGGTGTCTGTCATGATGATCAATGAGACAGAGCTTGCTGCAATGCTCAGTTCCTTCCCAAGCTGCTATCATGCAAATCAAATGGAGGAGGCAGACATAGATGCAAGCGCAGAAGCAAGAGCCAACTTCAACCTCCAATTTCACATGCAAATTTGCTACGTCTTTCTTTGCCAGCCATGCCCCTGCTAGGAGCACTTGAAAGCGGTTCTTTATCGACCACACAGCTCATGGACATGCTAACCAGGCGGAGTGCGGAGTCACAGCATCAGAAGCAGCTGCAAGTGGAGCAGGCGGCAAAACTACCACCTGCAGGTCGGACAGCCCAGGTGCATTATGGAGCACAGCAGATACTGTGCAAATTGACGTTGCTGACAGGGAGAGATGTGACTGCTTACACACAGCCATCGCCCTTCCTCTGGAAAGACCGCTTATATCACACCACGAGCTAATTCTTGCCTCTTGAGTGGTCAAGTACCAGAAGTCCCTGTCTTGGACGCTCTGCATGCTGATGGCCGCGTGGTCCGCTCGTATATGTTCGAAGACATCACTAATCAAGCAACTGTTGCGTGGACCCAAGACAGCTGGGAGCAGTTATGCTCTTCATACAAAGCCACTTTGTTGTTAATGAGTGGTCATTAGAGAAGTGCCAGTGTGCCCCATCTTGATCCGCCCCTGCTTGTTCAGGTAAATAAACAGGATGGGCAATCCCCCCATTGGCCACCCGAGTCCGATGCTCTCATGGTGTGCGAGGTCTGCAAGAAGCTGGACAGCAAGGCCACAGAGCTGCTTCTGTGTGACGCTTGTGAAAAGGGGCACCACCTAGACTGCGTCCAAGTGTCTCGCGCTACGCTTCCGCAGGTACGCTCTTCACGTGCAGGCCTGGATTATATCATGGGTGCTCATATGCAGTGCAATGTTACTCAGACCATAGTGCCATGTGTGCATGTGCAGGGCGACTGGTACTGCCCATCTTGCAGGGCACAGAAAAGCATTAGGCCCTCAAAGTATGGGCCAATCCGCGCCGCCAGCTTGCCTGCAACGTCTCGCCAGGGTCCTGGGACCACTGCGGCTGAGGAGAGTCAGCTTGTTGTACCTGCTGGGGCTTTGGGGTCCGCGACCACACCTTCTGGCCAGCAGTCCAGGGCACCAATGGCAGCGAGGACAGCCCAGCAGGAGCTTCTTGCGCAGGTCGCAAGGGCCAGCGGAGCGTGGGTGTTCTCTCAGGGTCAGCTTAACGACCATGTCAAGCAGCAGGGGCCAGCTCCTGGGGACGCAGAGAAGGTTGCTCAGCCGACTCCAACAGAGGAAGGCCAACAAGTACAGAGCGGAGCGCTGCTTGCACAGCAGTCTCAGACATTTCCCAGTGCAGAATCTTCACTGGCAGTAAAGGCAGATGCAGGGCCTGTTGAAAAGGCTATTGCCCTGTCGAAGGAGCCCGTGGTTGCAAACATTGAGCAGGAACAGTTGCCGGCAGTTGCATCTGGAAAAGTGCCAGTAGTTGGAGAGTCCAGCAATCAGGCACAGGATGCACAGGCAGGCGGAGAGGCAGGAGCACCTGAGAATAGTGGAAGAGTGCGAGAGTCTGAGCCCACCGAGGAGCTTGCTCATGATATTGAGTGGGAAAACAGCTCACCTCAGATTCTCGAAAGTAGACTGCAGTATTCAGGTTGCCGCATTCGGGGTATATCGTACAAGGTCACCAGTTGTGCTTTATTTAGGCCAGAGTCTCCAGGTGATCGACCATACGTAGCCCGCCTGCAGGTACGATTTTGTATAAATCACTGCAATCAATGTCATGCAGGCCTCACAACATGCTCTCATTTACAGGATTTTATGACTGGTACTTCACAGCTTGCTTCTTCACTAAGGCATGATGTGTCCATGTTGCGCCCTTGCTTTAAACAGGAGATGTATGAGAACACTGCTGATAAAGTGAAGGTGGTCAAAGTGTGCTGGTGTTTCTACCCCTCTGACTTGCCAGAGGCTGTGGTCAAGCCGACATCAATGCTTGAGGCAAATGAGGTCTGGCTGCAACACCAGCATATATCTGAAGCTTGACAGTGAGCATGTGACCGTTGGGTGCATTGGCTGGCAACAAACCGCAGCTCTTGAACAGTTGCACGTCTTGCGAGCGTTGCAAACAGCAGGGCCGCTTTGAAGGGTGCAAGGCAGATTCTCATCACTGTCTGCCTAGCGCGGATTGTTGAGCTAGGTGTACGAGTCAAATCACAGCGACGTGAACCCACTGGAGTCAATACAGGGCCCATGCCTTGTCTTGAGCCCGCGCCAGGCGATGGAAGAGCTGAAGAAAAGAGAGCATCTGAAGGAGGATGATGGGAGACCATTACCGCCCATATTCGTCCGCAGGTGAAAGGCCATTCTTTACCCCCTCAATCAAAAATTGCATCAGAGTTGCAGTCCTCAAATGTCACAGTAAAAGGTGGCCAATGCGATCACTACTCTCTCCTCAGCAGAACTTTGATGTGAAACTGGTCTTGTCCACATGTTTGACTGCTTGAGCATGTGCTCCATTCATGTCTACAAGGTGGCCGAGAGATCATCAAACTTTTCTCAACTTGCAAGCTTGTGGAGCTGGTCTTGTCCACAATCTAGAGCCTGAGATCTTCCTCTCGTTATTTTCACATTGCATTCTGGATGATATGCAGGATCTGATGCCTGGACTGTTGCCCGACTTTGCTTCAGGTGGCTATACAATGCACCTGAAGGCACGTTTACAGCTGCCCCGGATGCTGGGCCCCCCGATGCTGGGCCGAGCGCAGAATTGCAGCAGGTTTGAAAGAGGAAATGCAGCTGTGCTCAATCACTTCGCAATGAATTGATGAGGCGTGTGAAATGGGCCTCTTCTTCACTGGTGATAGCGTTGAGCCAGTACTTCAGGCCTTGAGCATCTAATATTGATTACGCTGTTGTATCTCGGCACAAGCTGCCTCATTGTGTCGTTTTGTACAGAACCTAAGCTCATTCTTCTGCACATGCTGCATGGAGTAGCCGGTGTAGTGGTAGTCTAAGATGGTGGGCCCAAGAGTAGTGGGCCTTACTTCTTGTTGAATTTAGTATGGGGCACTTAACATGGCAGGGAGAACGCTTATGTGCCAGATTCGCAAAGAAGGGAGGCAAGGAATCAATGACGGGCTTAACGACGCGCGCCAAATACTGACATCTTAATCGAGAAATTGCTCGCCCATCTCCTAGGAGTTTATTGTATGTTGTGCCCCAGGGCACAACATAAATCTGGTCGCTTGTTGCTGGCCGGTAACAGTGCCAGTCCGCATGCGGAACACCTGCGCAAGCGAAGCCAGCGGCGTTGCAGTGAAATTTGAAAGAGCTAAGCTGTTGCCTTCTTCCGTGAGCGCCGCGCCGGAGGCTGCAGTGTTTCGGCCGGCTTCCTTCTCAACCAGTACTGGCTTGAATAGGCTACGCTTTCAATTCAAGCCCACAGCGCGCCTTGTACGTATCCACCACCAGCTTACTTGTATCCCCAGATGCTCGTGGCGCCGGCTTGCGGCCAGCAGCAGTAGCTGCGGCCAGTGCTCTCGCTGCGCGCTCGCCAGGCTGCAGGCGCTGACCCCGGCAGGGCCACGGCGCGCGCCCGGCGGCGTGCCTGTGGAATTTAGGGTTAGGTTTAGGGAGGCGCCCATGTCCGCCTTCGGCGGCTTCTCCTTTGGCGGCGCGCAGACGGCGGCGCCCGCCACGTCGTCGCCAGCGGCGGCGGCAGCCGGGCAGGTGCACCTGGCGACCAAGGACGCGGCGCCCGCCGCGTACGGCACCAAGTGGGACGACCTCCACCCGGACTCCCAGAAGCTGCTCCTGGCCGTGGAGGCCAAGGTAGCGGCGTGCCGCGCTGAGAGCCTGCAACTGGACCAGTGCCGGCGGCTACACGAGCACGACGTGGGCGGCCCCGAGTCCTCGCTCGACGACGTTGCCGCTGCGACGCTGCAGAGCCTGGCGGCGCTCGAGTCCTCCGCCGGCGCAGAGGGGGCGGCCTCTCGCCAGCTCCTGCACGCCGCCAAGGCCCTGCTGCACGCCACTGAGCACGCTGTCCGGAACTTCCTGGCCGTCCGGCAGCGCTTCCCCAACCTCTCGCCGGCAGCGTCGCTGGCCTCGCCGCTGGGCGGCCCCGACTACTTCTACGCAGCCCGCCTGCCCAGCCTGCCGTCGCCATACCTGGCACGTCGTGCCACGGAATTCGAGAGCAGCTTCAGCGACTGCGCGCGGCGTGTCGTGGAGCTGGAGGTGCTGGCCGAAGCTGTGGGGGCCGGGAGGGATGTGGGCAGTGGTGGAACCCTGCAGTGCCTCCCCGCTGTCGTGGTCAACCTGCACGCCTTCTTCATCCACATTGCCGCCAGGGTGAGGCGCCGCAAAACAGTAGGCGGGCCTGCAGCTGCTGCCCCCCGTTACCCCTGTCAGAAGTATCAGGATGTAGAAAGAGCTTGGTGTTCATGCAGGATGCTCTATCATCAAGGCCCAAGACACGACCTTGCTGGGAGAGGACAGGTCGGAGCATTGGGATTGATGGCAGCAAGTTAGGAGGATGGCTAGATTCATGATTCTGCTTGCAACCCTAAATCCCAAAGCCCTAATCCTAAACCCCTGGACCTTCAACCTTAAACCCTCTAAGACCCGGACACCTTCTTCCTTAAACCCAAGTTATAATTGCCAATACGGGACTGCTGGCGCAGGTGGAGGCTCTGCACCAGCAGGTGGCAGCCGGGAAGCAGGCGTTTTTGGCAGACCGTCGGCGGCGCGGCGATCACCGAGACCCCTTCCAGGACGCTCAGCGGCGGGAGGCGGCGCGAGCAGAGTCGCTGCAGAAGGCGCAACTAGGGACGCTGCCAAACCTCATTGCCGGCGCCAGCGTCGCTATGGCTGGCTCTGTGCCGCCAGGCACCTCCTCCGCTGCAGCCGGTGGCCTGTTTGGTGGCCCTTCGCCTGCGGCCTTTCCGTCTCTTGCCAACAAGAGCCCCAGCAGTGTGGCACCATCCTCCTCTATGCCACTGTTTGGGACCACCACCAATCCCTCCACGGCTGCATCGCTGATGGGCTTGCCGTCGACGCCCTCAATATTTGGCAGTGCCTCTATGCCCTCACTTTCTTCCGCGACTACTCCAGCTGCTGCCAGCACGCCCTCCCTGTTCGGAGTGCCTGCATCACCTTTGGCTTCTGGCACCAACTTGTTTGGAGGTCAGCCGATTACTGAGCTTCATCAGGCCTTTCAATTGTCAAGCACTCCATCACTCACCATCTCCTAGCAGATTTGCAATGCTTGTTGGAGACAGCTTACAGCTTCTTGCGCTGCACGAGTCCTTCACTGATACACATTACAATGAGCAGATTACAAATTAAAAATTGGATTGACAAATTTCTCAGCAACAAAGAGGTGGTCTTAAGACGTGCGCTTTTCATCAGTGTTACTTGCTGATGTCTATGTGAGCTTCTAGTAATTTACTATTATGCAGTGCTCATTCATGTCATTTGCTTCGTCATCATGCAGGTGGAGCTCCGGGCGCTGGTCTTTTTGGAACCCCTGCAACCTCCACCAGCCTCTTCGGTACCCCTACTCCTGCTAGTGAAGGTGACAATGCAGACATAGTATACCAGAATTGACATTGACTGGTAGCAAAATCATCACTACCGAAGGCTTCAGAGAAACTCTGCTATTTCCCCAAAGCATCTCAGCTATAGCATGGGTACTGCCCCCTCTGGTGCCCGCAGTTTCCTTGAATATTTCTAAATTGGCTCATCGTTGTGCATGTCAGGTTCAAGTGGGACTGTGACTTCTCTCTTTGGCCTTGGAAATACCACAGCGACGGTCAGTCTTCCATTCATTGTGACAACCCTCCGAATGACCAAGCAGATCTGCTCTAAGTGGATCTTCCTATATGGTTGACCTTGCATGATGCTTGCCAACTTCTTGTGGCTGGCTTGACGTGCGCAGACAGCAGTCAAGTCCAAACCTCGAGGAAGTACGAGGCGCAAATGAGTATGCTTAGAGTGATGGGCAGCCTGTTTATAGCCAAAGGGTGTCCAATGCTGCGCGCCATTGGCTGGGATTCATAAGAACAGTCCGCTGGCTATCCACAGCCTCGACCCTTCTTAGAGCAGACAAAAATTGTTGTCGATTGTAGCAAAGGCTGCAGAGCACTACGAACAGGTCCGCTGACTTGAAACCGATCTTAGAAGTATTGTAATGTGTCATAGTATCACAATGCCCGTCAGGTGAAGGGTAGGGGCGAGCTGGACTGCTTGATCGACTGTCCGGGAGCAAGGTAAGACCTGGACTGAGCTGAAGGAGCTCCAAGTCGGGACTGCGGAGCACTGTGGCAAAGCCTGATGCCACAAGGTTGTGGACCTCGGAGCCTCCTCTGGTATTGCAACCTCAGCACTGGTCGAGGCTGCGAAGAGCCAGACTCCTCCCTTAGCCGCGGGTGGCTCGTCACAGTGTAGTAATCGTAGTACCGTAAGTAGATTGAATAAGTCCAATAAATGTCATGATTTCTTCACATACGACAACAAGTCTTAGCATGTGTGAGTGCGCTATCGGTAGATGTGGTTTGGCTACTCTCATTTGTTTCTATCTATTGGTGGGAAGGATAAAAGATAAGAATGAAAGCATCAGCAAGCACATTTTGCACCTCATTTTGAGGTGTCTATGAATGTGCATCTTTTGAAGCCATCTCTGGCTATGTGCAGCTGAGCTCTCAAAAGTTCGGTCGTCAAAGTCGTTGTTTACGGACAATGCTGTTCCATTCCTTGATGGAGGCAAAAGAACCACCATGGATGGCAGAATGACTACTGACATACATGCGGAGTCAGTAGTAGTGGTGCAGACACGTGATCATGGTTCGCCCACCTAAGGTTCTGTACAGGAGCTATGGCAGGTCATACTGGATGCTGGCAGGTCTTGCAAGCGCAGGATCTCTCCAAAATTACTGCCCCAGCAATTAGCGTGGCCCTTGCCGTCAATGTAGTGTACATAGCAACGGGCAGCATTGTGCTATTGACAGTTCAGAATCTCAACGCATCAACTTCTGCACTTCAGATCGGATTCCTTATCCTGGTTGTGCTAGCTAAGACGAGGGAGTTGTGATCAAGTCCATGGCTTGCAACCTATGCAAACACCACAAAAGCTTGGGGTCAACAAGGTCGCCACATCCAAGACTGTCACACCTCAATCACAGAGTGCTCTCTTTGCAAGGCTACAACAAGCAATCAGATACATGCAGCACTCCTAAGGAATGGATAAACCAGAAGTACATGTACAAGTTGTACTTATCAAGGAGCAGCGGACTCTGAGAAGCCAGAATGACTACAAACATTGCCGTTGGGAAGAGAGAGCTCCATGAGCAAGAGTACCATTGCCGTAAGTGCCTCATAGCGCTCTAGATTTAGGTACAGAGGCTTCCCGCGCCGCAGGTTTTCGTCCTGAAGAAAAGTGACAAGCAGCACAATTACGGATCAAGTAGGACTGCATCGAAGCACGTTGAAAGCAGGTTTGAAAGCAAAGAGCCACTTTCGTACCTCCTCTCCATGTACATCCAAATAAGGGGACGGCCATACTGAGCTCCTCTGGCCTCTCAGCAGTACTACTGAGGTACTCTGCAAACATCACAACACGGTAGTCTGAGTCACAACCGATTGAATCTACATCTCAGCCATGTAGCCTGACATACTGAGCACATTGTTGGTACCACATGTAGATTTGACATGGTGTGATTGCTGCTTATGGTTGACAACATATGTGGAAGGTAGCCCAATATAGATCCCAGATAGGCTTTGAGAGGTGCAAGTATGTCAACTGATTGCAGTGAGCAGCTGCTACTCCAGCTTGCGGAAACATCAGGTAGGGCACGAAGGCAAAAAAGCATTCTACCCTGATTAGGAGAAAGACACATGTTCCTCCTCCACATGACTGCGCATGCTGCTGGCACTCTCCACGGCCATCACGACTGCATGCAAATTGCCATGTGCAGACAGAGCACCCCACCCATTAGCTCACACAATCTGCTGAAAGCGCATCTGTCAGCTTGATAGCTAACCAGCTATCATAAGCAAGGCGGAAAGCTATGCTTTGCAAGCGGCCTGTGACAGGATACAAGCTGTGCAGTGGCCTTGTTCTATTATCGTGCTCAGGTGAGGCATAGATGCAAGCACAACAGCACACGACAATAAGAATACAACTTGAAGGGAGGAATATCGTGGATCTTGACAAGCTTACGAGCAGCACGGCCGTTGGCTGCGCACCAGCATTGCACAACAAAGACGACCACAAACGAGACAAAGTGCTGGATGCTCTGGCACTGTCTTGCAGGTCAGGCATTTGTCCTTGACGTACCTACCAGAGTTTAACAACGCTTCAAACACTCAGTAACATGACAACACTAGCAGCTCATTAAGTGCGCATGTGAAATTGCAGCAAGTTGAAATGAGCACACATCTGGGATGAATCCACGTCATAGCTTTAGTATCAGATATACGATAGTGATTAAAGCCATTACTAAGTTAGGCAGTCAAGCGAGGGAACCTTTGAAAGAGGTCATGGAATAAATGAGGAAGGGATAGCAATCTGAATGGGGTTGCCAAAGAGGGTTGCACAATTGATGCTGCGACTTCAGCGCCCTTGAACTCTAAGTCCCCCTGCATGTGGCAGGCCCATCTCCTTGCTATGCTTTGGGCGTACTCATCCTCCAAGAGCCGCCCCAAATTGGGCAGCCCAAGTTGTGCTTGCCAGAGAAGTACCTCTACTTCCTCTTGAGAAACTTGCTTGGACAAACAGTCATCTGCTACATTACCATGTCTGACCCAATACATGCCCAGCTGACGGTGTGCTTGTTCTGCAGACATGGTCAGGGCTGGAAGCGCCTCGAAAAGGAGGTGCCATAGCAGGGCAGAGGAGCGGAGGAAAGAAAGGGTGAAGCGGGCTAACGTCTCCATTGGTGATGTGGAGAATGACTGTAGCACCGGGGAGCTGAATGGAGGAAGTGGTGCCAGGTAGCTGGCAAGGCTGCTATGGAGAAAAGCTGCCAGGGGCCTTATGCTTGCAGGAAGCTTGCAGACTGCGCTAGGCACTTGACAAACCAGATGCGCCAAGGCCTACACATTTTTAGAAAGCGAGTGTGAGCAGCATCAGAAGGGCATCCAGTCAGCTGTCAGACTCATGAATAAATGCTGCAAGTCACTTTCATATATGGTGATCCTGAAGGGATTTACCATCACAATCTATCTATGATCTACTAATCGACTATCACCAAGCATTACGAGTTAGGCCTTACCTTGATGGCATTGGCAAGGTACAATAAGCGAAGCACGGGCTTGGCGTTGATTGCACTGGTTGGCAGACAGAAGCAGAAGTGTGCAAATGTCGTGAAAGAATCTCCTAACAAGACCGCTAGGGCGCCACTGTTCCAAAATTGTACATCGAAACTGTTCTGATTATGCTTCAGGTATGCTTGGCCAGCGTCACCCCCTGATTGCTGATTATCACCTGCATGACATGAGCAATTGAAGGCATGGAGTATGATGAGCTTACTTTGCTGAACAAAGAACAACAGACTGCAAGGGTGACATCCAACATACTTCCAAAGCAAGCAGCAGGACAGCAAGAAGCATATGGATGATCACATACGCGGCTACACAGACCAGATAAGCAGAGACTTCATCATCAAAAGTATACCTAGACTTCCATGTACTATTGATCCTACAAGCAGCTGCATGCCTCGCGCCCTCAAGCGGAGGGCCTGGATGCTGTGATTCTTTTGCCGGCTGGCCAGCCGTGCAAGAGCCGGCAAAATACTTGAGCCCTCTTCTTCTGTGACCTTCCCTAATCTCTTCAAAACCTTCTCTAAGGCATGCCTTGGGTCAAACTCCATACTCGTACCCAACTGGCTCCGTGTTGCTAATTCTGCAGCAGACACAGTGTAAGCAAGGGCCTCCCATAAAAGTAGCCCCTGGTTATCCCGCCCTTCCATCAATGATGTCCAGCTGTCATCATTAGGACGTGCTAAATGTGCCAGCCGCATTGTGAAGGCCTCCATGGCATCCTTGAGGTTGTTTCCGGCAGGCAATCCAGGAGAGCTAAGGCAGCTGTCACTACAGCATGCCCCTTCCCATGACCGCACGGCTGCCAGATCCTGCTGGATGTCGATTGTAACAGAGTCCGTGCTCGGCTCTGCAGGACATTGCGGCACCATCAATTTTTCCTGCGCCTGCGAAACATGAGCCCTGGATTGATACTGCCTTGTCCCCTCTGAACAGCCAATTGGCACCAGGGGGAGTGTGGCATTTGCTAATCTCCTGCACATGGGGCACAGGTACTCCCCCTGGCATACAGAAATTCCAGAAATGTCAGAAACTTCAGAAGCTTCAGAAGCTTCAGATCACGCTGGTGTTAGATATCATTGAGATTGTGCTCAAGGACTTGACCACTTTGGTGGAGAGCCCCAAGCTGGAGCACCAATGGCATCTAACGACTTAAAAGCTGCTGCCCTCAACCTGGACCTAAACTCATTCAAAACCCAGCATGTTGAGCATCTGCGCTGAAGCAGTGCAATTTTGGCACAGTTTGATGCACGCAAATTGAGCATTATGGGCGCAATTCCATGCTTCGTCCCCTTACATGCCAATGGAAATGCTTTTAATTATCTAGCTTAGAAGGCTGGCACAATTTCACGTGTTAAGGACAAGATACCTCTACAGGATTGACAACACTGGCTCCCTCATAGTATTCGCGGCTCAGATACCTGCTTCATGAGAAAGGAGAGCATGAGAGCTACCTAGTCCAATCTGCTTGATACCTTCAATGCCTGATCAAGGTCTTATCCGTCTTCTGCTTATGAGCGGACACGCAAACCTGACCACGCCAATGTGCTGACTAACATGCAGACCAGACCAGACCATCAGGTTGGCATTGCATCCTTAGCAGGGCTATACAAGTCAATACAATCAGCTTCAGAAGTCGGACTAAGGTTGTCCTCGTCTGTGACTCGTGCCTAGCCGCAGAGATATCCTGACCTTTGCAAGAGGGAGGAGAAGTAGCGGTCGAGGCAGCTTTGGTGGAGAGCGTGCCCGCATGTCGCCACGTGCAGCTTGGCGCTGACGTCTAAGCCATGGTGGGCGCCAACCCTCCGCCTGCCCCTCCGCCGGCGGCTCCCCGCCTCCAGCTCAATCCCCCCATCCAGATCCATATCTGCAACGCCAGCAGCCGCCCCTCTGCCCGGCAAGTGATCCATGATATCAACCAAGCCCCCCGAGAAGCTGACCCCGCCCCGCCTCTCCGCCGCCGCCGCCGACCTGGCCCGCTCCTCCCTAAGATTGTGGCTCGCTGCGACATACTCCGCTAGAACGTCCCTCATTGGTACCACCACGGCAGCAGGCCCACTTTGACTGTCTGAGTTGCTTGGCGCTGCCGCTGACCGCTCCTCGTCCGCACGCTCATCGTTGTCTGCAAGTGTGCTTTCCATGCTTTCTTGCATGAGTTGGACCGCCTGTGTCGGAAGCTGAGGGCCTTGATCCTCCGTGCCAGGACGACTTTGCTGGACCAGCAGATTGAGCTCCTCCGCGCTCATCAAATCCGTCTCATCTCGCGCCTCTTGTGTCGCCTGGACAAGGGAGATCGAGTCTTGGGCCTCCAAGCCCGGCAGGGCGTGCGATGCAGGGGCAAGTGGAGGCAAGTCCCAGGACGAGGAGCGGAGCACGGACGCTGCCACAAGCTTGGACCGCTGTGCCAAAGCAACGTAGCAGAGGGGGCTCTCCGCAGCCCAGAAGCTGCTCTCACGGCACAGAGCGCACACGAGCGACGCCGAGTGCGTATCCCGCACCTGCCCTCCTTCGCTCCTCTCCTCAGCCTCCTCTGCATCTTGGCCATCACCCATAGAGACTAAAACCTCGCCTGCGCCAACGGCTGGGGGCCGTGCCTGCAGCGGGCCTGCTGACATGTCGCTGCCGTCGTCATTCTCGCTGCCCTCCTCCCGTTTGCTATGCTCATTGCCGCCCCTTGAGCCCTGAGCTATGGATGCCGCAAAGCGGTCCTGCGCACTACGCATGCGGGCCATTGCCTCTGCCTGCCGCATTTTCGCCAGCATCTTGCGACGGTCGCCCTCAACTGACCCTGCCGGAGGGGAGCTGGCAGCCATTCCTGTCACTGTCGGGCTGTCCGTGCAGACTCCCACAATGTCGGGCGCCAGCTCCTCAGCTTCTCGCCGGCATGCCTTGCTCAGAACCGTGAGTTCCTTGAGCAAGCGCGCCGCCAGCTGCGCCAGCTCGCCCCTCTCACCTTCCTCCAGCCGGCCACCACCATCATTGGCGATGCGGCTAAGCTGCCCATTGGCAAAGCTGCGATCTGCCCACTTGCGCTGCAGGTCGGCGAGCAGCGAGAGAAGGCTGCAGGAGCCATGACGGCCCCTTACCTCCTGCACGGTGACATACTCTGCTGCCCGACTCACAAGTGGCACCTCCTGCGCGCGTATCAGTTGCTTTCCCACAGCAGCTTTGCAGGCACTCAGGCCTAGTGCGAGCAGGTGGAGGGCGGCGAGCACGACGTGGTCAGGTGCCCGAGAGGTGCTGACACCCTGGGCGTCCACCGCCTGCGCGTGGAACAGAACGGAGACGACCATCTTGTACACTCCTGACGTTGTTGCGATCTGCCAGAGGCTGCTAAGTGGAGGAGTGGGGTCTTGCCACGTGGGTAGCTGGCTCGTCGATGCGGGTATGCCAAGCACCTCCTGAAAGCGGTCCTGGGTGCGCTGCAGCTCCCGGGGAGACCAGCGGACGTGGTAAAGATCCAGCTCGCGCCAGCACTCCTTCTTCAGAGTGTATTTGCCCTGGATGTCGGCCAACATATTGCAAGCGAGGTCACTACAACAGAAGCATCAAGGTCCTCTTGAAAGGGTGCACCCTTTGAAGAGCATACAGGCTCTGTAGCCTAGTCATCAATGAAGTGTCTGATTCAAGTCGTACTTTCTGTACAGAGAACTTCAGAAATATGTCGCTGCTATCTCTTGTAAAGAAGGAAACAACCATGAATACAGACGCCTTGAGTAATCAACCTATACTGACCAAGCCACGTGCGTCACCCTCAAGAATGAAAACGGGGCAATCTAAAACGTCTGCAACAAGAGCCCAATCAGATTGCCCAAGCAAAACCATTGTGGGATTGTAAGGAATGCAAAGGGCCCTACCTGTTCCAAACCACGGGGCATGCTGTAATCAGCCACCTGCTCCAGACAGGGCGTAACAAGAGGCGAGTCTGCCAGCTGCTGTGGGAGGCTCTCCAAAAGAGTGCTGTGTGTTGCGTCACCTGCTGCCAGGCGCTGCACTAGCTCGCGTCGGACGGTCTGCTCCGTGGACAGGCCGCACAGGCTGCGCTCAGAGACCAGGCGGACGAGGAAGCAGAGGAGGTCGTGGGCGACATCTGGCTCGTATTCATTTGCGGGCGTGGCGGACAGAGTGAAGTATTCAGCCAAGCCAAAGCGTTCGCAGACGCGGCCGACCAAGGCTTCTGGAAAGGAAAGCACTGCGCAGCACTGCAACAGGAACATGTCCAGCTCCAAAGTGTTCTCACACCTGCAATAATTGGGTGTATACTCAGCATCAAACATGGTCAGTCAGCTTGGCAGCCTCTGACCCGTGGAGCACAATCCAAAGCATCTCATAATTTGAGACCCTTGTCACGGTCACAGATGCCTATCGTCTGAGCCGAATGCCAAGTGCCCACCCACCAACTGCACCCACTAAATCCTGAATCCTGAAACCCTGACATAACCCCAAAAGCATCTCGTGTGACAGGGCAGTAATCTGAACTTCAAGGTTCAGAGGTGTTGCAGGCTCTCTTACCAGAACACGGAGTGATATCGGTCAGCGAGCGCCACCATAGGGTGCCCATTCCGCCGCCACATGCCAGCTTGGACTTGCGAGCACGCCACTTGCAGTCGCAGCGGGTGCTCCATGAGGGCCATCACAAAGCCAGGTGACCGAAATTTGGCTGGAAGAATGTCCAGCAGAAAGCTCTCGCCCGGCACAGCGACCTTGTCGCCTGCAGCTACAGCTGGGCCCAGTGCGCTGTGGAGCAGAAGCGCCAGCATGCGGTGCAGCGGAATGTGGAAAGACACCTCCAGCTGCGATGGATCAGGAGCAATTGGTGGATCCTGGATGCTGAATGCGGCAGCAGCGTCCGGTTGGACCAAGGGCGTGTCGCTGCCCATCCACCACATGTCGTCCTGGATATCGGCTACACCTATTGTCGACGCCCCATTGACATCCACCACCTCACCACTCTCCTCCCCCTCGTTACCATGCAACCTGTTGGACTCCGACAAAGTCTCACGCATCCTGGCTTGCTGCGCAGCAGAGGCATTGTGATGGGCAGGCGCCCTGGCTCCTTGCTCTGCCTCTGCTTCAGGGGCTGTTGCATCCTCCATCTGCACATCCTCCGCCACCTCCGCTGCCGCCGCCCCTGCCGCAGCCGCCGCAGCCACCGCCGCCGCGGGTCTCCGTCCATTTTCCTCCTGGGGCGGCCTCTCCATGGGCACGCCACGGATCGTCACCCTCCCCAGGCGCAATTCTCGGGCAGCCCTCCCTGACAGCAGCCGCCGGGTGGCGACAGGGGCAGCCGCCTGGCCCTGGGGCTGCCTAGTGGCCCGGGCAGCATCCACAGCCAGCCAGAGGGCCACAATCTGCAGGCACTTGGACAAGAGGTACAGCAGGGGCCCGGCCACCGCCACGCCTGCGACTCGATGGAGGCGCCAGCCATGGACCTTGTCAGCCGCCTGCAGTGCAAATGCGCTTGCCGTTGCCTGCGAGTGGCCAGCATCGCAACCTCCTCCCTCCAGCAGCGATGCCTGATCCGCGGCGCCCTGTACCAGGAGTGTGTGAACGCCAGCGAGCCGCTTCTCCAGCGTGTACGAGTGTGACCAGTCATCGCTCTCGACCTCCACATGCACGTGCACTTGGCGGACCTGGACTGCCATGCCCTGCAAGAATGCCAGGAGCTGCAGGAAGGTCTGCAGCAGCGCCGGCTGCTCCCTTGCTGTCCACCGCGCCACCTCCGGGTGGCTCAGCACGTAACGAAGGTCCTCGGTGATGCGCCAATAGTGCTTCTTCCGCACCTCCCTCGTCCTGACCTGGATCCAGTGTCACAGGGTTGATTGATCAAGGGCTCATTAATCAGAACACTACACAAATGGTTCACACAGCGAGAGCGCATCATGCCAACATGCTTTTTGCAGCCGTCACAGATGCGAGTGTGCATCGCGAATCTGCATTGACTTTCAGAGGGCTTAAATGAGAGCGCAGTATGACGTCAAACTCAAGATACTGCAAGTAGCAAGAGCTTAGAGCTGTACATCAAAGCGACCATCTTTGCCAGCGGCTAAGCGGAGGACGCGCTTGAGCATGCCCAGAAGCATGCTAAGGAGGCCGGCCGTCTCAACAAGATGCGCCGTGAGCGCTGGCACAGAGAAGATCTGCACCGAGAAGCTGTCAAGCACCGAGTGCTCAAAAAGCAGCACCTGGTACTCGGCCGGGTTAGACAGGAGGCTGTCATCCTCGTCATTGGCAAACTCCCCAAGGAAGGAGTTGTAATTGCTGATGAAGACGAGAGCAAATGCTAGCTTGAATGCCGGATCACCAAGGAGCTTATACAGCAGCGCATGTGCGGAGGTCACCGCATCCTTGGAGGCGGCGCGCTCGGCGAGCATGAGCTCGGCGAGCAAACCGAGGCCCGGCGCAGCCACACACTCCGCCACGAAGCGCGTGGCCGACTCGCCGCAGTGGCACAGGCCCAGCAGCATGTTGACCAGCGCTTGCGTAAGGCACCCTGCCTCCTGCTCCTCGCGGCCCTGTCGATCCCAGTGCCGTGCGCGCCGCATATCCGCCGCCTCGCGGGCGCCACTAAGGCAATCGCACCACCTACGCATCGTGGCGCCGAGCACCGGCCTCGCACGGCCGACAAACGCTTCCGGCAGTGACACCGGTGCCGCCCCATCAGACGGCCGGCGGTGGCGTGCACAGAAGCCACCCTCTTTCCACGCGCTCACGTCCCCGCAGTCGCAGCACCCGCCGCCCGTACGGATCATGGAATAGTCGTGCGCGCCGTGATCGCCCTCCAGGAAGCACTGCATGCACACTGCGCACGTCGGGTCGTTCTCGCATGTCCGGCACCGGTATGCAACGTCGTCCAGGCCCCAGATGGCTCCGCAGACGCCCCCTGAGGCACCGGCCACGCGCTTGAGGTGCTCCTTGGCAGCCTGCGGCTCCTGGCCGTAGAGCAGCCAGGCCAGCCAGTCCACCGCCTCCTGGAAGCGCGCCAGGACCGTGGCGGAGCTGCCCTCCACATCCTCCAAGCTCGGCAGGAGGGCCCACACGATGACGTCGAGCTTGCCAGGATGGCTGGCTGCGAATTCGACCACGCTCTCAGGGCCCCATCCCAGAGTGTCCTGGTGTAGCCAGCTAGCCAGCCGCTGAATACAGCGCGTCGACAGTGTAGCAGTCGTCAATTGGGGCTCCTCGGCGCCGCATCAGGGCAGCACCAATGGCAGGCAGTGCCAGGCAGCTGTGGCGGAGCGAGGCGGCCATGGCGTTCATGATGGGGCGCTTACCGCTTGGATGGGGCTGATGTGCCGCAGGCGCTCCGCCGACCGCATCTCAGTGCTCCCTCGCGGCCGCCGCAGCGAGGCGCCGCGGTCGGCTCAGAGCATCGACGAACAACGGCTTCTATGCCGTCTCAGTGTGAGCCTCCACGCCTCTAAGGACTTGCTGGCTGCCACGGGCCGGAGCTGGCGTCTGGAGGCGGGAGCGGCAGGCGCGGCAGCAGCGACTGCGATGGCGGCGACGGGGCTCCGAGGCCCCGGCGGCCGCGCGACGCCGGCGCTCCCCCGCACGATGGCTGACGCAGCCTTGTGCGCAAGCGCACCGCCAGGAATGTGAGAAAAGCCTGTAGAAGATTGGACGGAGAGCCTTGGGAGGCAATCCTGCGACGCCGCCCCCCGCCGCCGCCGCCGCCGCCGCCGCCGCCGCCGCCGCACTTCGCGCAGCGGGCCGGACGACCGGCGATCGGCTGCAAGGCCAGGTCAGGCAGCTCTGTGCCTTGAGCCGGATGCCGCATAGCGCAGCGTCTGCAGCCGCTCGGCCATTGGTGGCCTCGCTTGGCATCCTGTGGTGCTCTTTGTCCCATCAGCCGCGTTGCCTACGGTCAGCCTCCCCGCGGCCGCCACCGCGCCTTCGTCCCGGCGCAGCGCTCCGCCACCGTCCCGCTGGCTCGCTGTCGGCGCCGCCTTCCTGGATCACAACTGGAAAGTGTCAATTCAGATCGATCATCGTTCGTGGTGCGGCTTGCCACTTCCTTCACTTATCCATGGCGGTCATGCCTGCTGCAACCACCACGCTTAACAAGCGGAGATCTTGATTGCCGGCGACAGTATCGTCAATCTGCAGCCGTGCAATCTGTACTATACGTTTTGACAGGTGCCATAAGCGGTTGATCAGGGAGAGCTCCGCTGGTCTCGTACATTTCAAGTGACAGCACCTCATCAACCAGGCTAGGAAGCGAATTCAGCAATGCGAGTCAGACGCAGAAGTACTTCTTCACTAGACATGAGTGGAGCTTGCACGAGCGACAGTGACTAGGTAGGCCAACTGCAGGTTGCTTCTGTGCTTGATTTAACAAGCCGCTCAGCTGTACTATGTGTGGCACGCAAAGCGAAGGTAAAAGTGGCCCCTCCGCAATCGTTGATCCTGGAAATCTTGGACATTTGAGCAAGTTAAGCCTCAGCCATTGTTTGTTTTGCTCCTGCTTAGACAGTGTTTCTGAACTGTGGCGTGTCTGTAGCCAGCGTTCACTGCCATCGCTTTGTTCACGACATTGCATCTACCTTGTCCTATGACAATGCATCTGCCCTATCGTTATCGCGCCTTGCCTAGCTAGTCAAAAGTTGCGCATGCAGAAGAGCAAGTGCTGCTGCTTGCAAGCGCCAGCGTTTGACTTGCGATTGGTGATTCCTTGTCAGGGCTGGGTGTGTCTGTCAAATATTTGAAGACTGCCTTTGCTGCATCGTCACTGACTCTCACTGATAGGGCCACTGCAAGAATGACGTTTTAATGCCCTGCCTTGAGTCTATTGCAGCAGAAATATCGCTGTGTTCCCTAGGCGGATATATCTGATAAGTGTTTGAGGAAGCGTGGCATGTATTGACGGGCCTTACTGCTTACTAACATTCGGCTCCTCTTGACCTTGTCCATTCCTTTTGGGCTGGCTTCTCCCAGCCACCAGTCAATTCGGCCGCGCTTTTACTTACTAACATACTGAGAGAGTAAGAAAGGCTGCGAGGATTCCCATTTTTATGTGAACCCGCTTCTTCACCTGCTGCTTCACCTGCACTACAGAACTGTGGACTACGACAGCCACAAAATTGCATGCAGTACCTGGATTGTGCAGGCAACAAGCATTGGCACGCCGGATGTTTCCGAGCAAAGTGCAGTTGCTCTTCAGTGGCGCTCCTAGGTGAATGCAGAGCACCGCCACTCCAATTTTGCATTCTGGTGGCGGCTACTGGTAGAATATGCCACGGAGTCTAGATGCCACTGATGAGGGTGTAGTATCCAGTCGACTTCCAGTCGAACTCAAGCAGATGTGCAGAGATAGGGGGATAAATACCAGAAGTTCTTAGCAACAATTTCCAGGATCAATCAATCTGAAGACGATCACTGAGAAGAGTGTTGTCCATTCTGGACAAATCTTAAAGGTAGTTCCTGCTTTCTCTAACAATGATATTGATATACCATCTTGTTTGCAAGCAGCTCTGACTTCCAACATGTACTGCAAAAGGAGCAAGCAATTGCCGATGGGATAATCTAGTTACATAAATATAAAACTTGGAGATTAGAAAGGTTACCTGCAGGAAGAAAGGCAATAAGTGGGTCTTCAAGATAAAGCGAAATACTGATGGTGTTATTGACAGTTACAAGCCAGGTTGGTTGTAAAAGGTTGTGCTCAAATAGAAGGTATTGATGTCCTTGAAAACCCTTGGCTCCAACACTTTACCTTACATATGTGAGAATAGTCTTATCACTGGGAGCATGTTTGAAACTTCGAAATACCAAAGGGATGTACGTACTACAATGGAGATCTACAAGAGAAATTCTACATGCAACACATTGAAGCCCATCTGTGCAGGGACAGGAGCAAGCGTCGAGGGCATGGTATCAACACATTGATCAGCTAGATTGAAGAATGGCTTTTCTAGATGCCATTCTGAGTATACATTCTATGTATAGGGGTCAGGTATAGAACAACTCGTCCTTGCCTTATATGTGAATTATATGTTGATACATCTACGGACACTGAAGGAATCGAAAAAGTCAGACAAGTCCTAGCTTCAGAAATCTGAAATATTAGATGTAGGCGAACTCAAACAGAAACAAACAAAGTCAAACAAGTCAAACAACAACGGACTAGTACATGAGATATATGTAAAGCTCTGCATGCTGCGCCAGTGTCACGAGTAACGTGGCAAGGCCGCCTGCTATGAGCTGCTAATAAACACTACAGAAGACCCAACGACCTCCGCAGAAAGTACTAGCTAGCAGGTGTAGGGTGGCTGAGTCGCAACTCGAGCCAACCTCTACTCGCTGGCTATGGAGCTTCCACAAGTGGTAATATGTATCTCTACAAACCCGACCAGGCTGCTGAAAGAGCTGCCGCTTATCAGGCAGCCCCAACTCATAGCTGCTGGCGGAGTGGTGCAAGGGAGACTATAAGTATTGCATACATAAGGTGCTCGTGTGTCAGCCTTCGAGAAGCCTGTGAGCAAGATGAGCTAAACCAGGCGTTCCGCAGAACTGGAGTTAGAGAGACCAAGACTAGCCTTTGTGGCATGCCACACACGAGGCAGAACTGGCAGCAAGGCGCGGTAGAGCGAGCTGCCTTTGGTACTTTGCGTCCGGAGGTGGCTGCGATGATGGGGCCGGTCACTAGTAGCAGATGACCATGGTGTCGAAGCTGCTCAGGCAGATGGCAAAGGCTTGGAAGGCGGAAAGCGGGTAGCGGTAGTCCATTGTGAATGTGTCCTTGCCAATCTTGCCGGACTGCAGCAGCACGGGCGAGGGCGAGGAGGGGGCAGCAGCGGCCCCCGTGGCACTGCTGCCGCCTCCTGGAACGGCGCTGTTGGGGTTAGGTACCGAGGTGAAGTCGAAGTCGAAAGGGTAATAAAGTAGCCGTCGGAAAACCGGCGGCTGGATTGACTCTTTTATGGCACCATCCACCAGCTGGAAGTTCTTGATGGACGGCATCGTCACACGGCCCTGGAAGTTGAGCGACCAGCACTGCAAGGCGGCCAACGCACTGTGACCGTGAGATCATGGCAAACAGTGCACGAGAGAGGTTGCTGCAACAACGTGGCTCAGAAGCGAGTTCACAAGCCAACTGCAATGCAGCGCTGGGCTATGGAAGCCGGCGGCCGAGGCTGCCACAGCGGTGGCGGCCGGTGGTGGAGGCTGAAGCGGCAGCTCACTTGTAGGTGCGGGTGCCAACGTGCCGTCCTGCTCTTCAGCACCATGGGCTCGAGGCCACCGGCACCGGCACCGCCGCAGTCGCTGCCAGCGAACTCGAAGCAGTCTGCCACTGCAGCCCGGGATCGTGAACCATTTGTGCTGCTGAGCTTCGTCGAGGCGGCGGTATGGGCCCCGGTGGCGGCAATCGCGGCGGTCGCGGCGGTCGCGGCCAGGGAGCTGTCTCCGGCGGAAGCCGTGGCCGTCGCCTGCGCCGGCGCCGGCGGCGGCTTGCTGGGTACCGTGTGCAGGGTGCAGGTCATGCGGCGGGGCCCTTCGGGCGCGCGGGCGGAAAACTCTCTGAGCGCGAATTCCACGGCCATGGTCACGCCGCCGCCATCGCCGCCGCCGCCGCCGCCGCCGCTCGCGGCCTTGCCCGAGGAGAGGGAGGAGGTTGCGCCGCCGCCGGCATCGGGGTCGTTGTCGAAGACGGTGAACTGGGTGCCGAAGAATTCGGCGCGGAGGCGGCCGAGCACGGGGCCGGCATCGCCGCCGGGGCCGGCGGCGCTGATGGCGTAGTCAGCGGAGCACGGCCGCCAGCGGGACTTGCGCGCGGCGAGCAGGAGGAGCTTGCCGCCGGGCTGCGGCCCCAGGTGTAGCGCGTACGTGCCGGCGCGGCGGTCGCGCCGGATGTAGCACTCCACGGCGCGGTCGCGCGGGCCGGGCGCGCGCAGCTGCGCCGGGGACGCGAG
>WELB01000143.1:230851-256218 GCA_009602725.1 Spirogloea muscicola
GGCGCCGCCGCCGCCGCCGCCGGGGCGCAGCGCCGGCAAGGGGGCGGCGCGAGGAGCCAGGTCGCTCAGCGGCCGCGGCAAGGCGCTCGTCTTCGTCGTCTGGCTCGTCGTCGTCGGCACCGTCCTCCAGGTGAGCGGAGCTGCTGGAGCTCGGCCCTCGGGGTTTGGGGTTTAGGATGTAGTGGCGAGGGCCGGCTAGCCACAGCAGAGCAAAGGGGCCGCCCATAGCCACAGGGGGCGTGCACCAGGAGCGGCGCATCAGCTCGGGCATCAGCTGTAATAAGGCCTTAAGCTGTGATTACAGCATCAGCTGTACTTAGTCTCTGCATTGGCCTTGAGCTTGCCTTAGGGCCAATGGCTGCGCTCAAGGGGTTCCAATGGCGCTGCTGCTGTTGCCCAAGTGCCATCCCGCCTCCGGTCCGTATCCAAATCTCGCGTCCAGCAGAGGAGGAATCGGTGACCTCTCTTCGTCAATTCGCAGGTCCCTACCGTCCTGCATTACCTCCACAACATGCACGCGCCGCCCACTGACGTCCACAGCCTGCCGGCCAGTGAGCTGCCCAAGTACAAGTAACCCCAATTTGCCCTTGCTGCCCATCAATTTTGTTTTTGCTGGCAGCTAGAGCTGGTGGTGGTATGGCAGTCTCGATGGTGCTCTGAAATTGGAGTGCAGCAGTCTGGAGTGCGCTCTAGCATCACAAGCTCTGGGTTACCTGGCTGTCTTGAGCACCAGGCCCATGCCAGCGAGCTTGGGGAGTGGCACGGAGATTGGCGGCACCTTGGGAGGAAGCTCGGAGGCGGCTCCTGGTGACCCAAGTCACAGCTCGTCAAGGTCACCGGAAACGGGGTTGCGGCAGTCCGTCGCTGCGACCAAAACCGGCAGCGTGCCGCTGGCGAACGCTCGCGATGCTGCACTCTTCTCGTGGTTCCTGGGCCAGTCTTCGGCAGACGGTGGAGGCTCTGCTTCGGCAAGGCGGGAAGGGCACGGTGTAGCGCTGAGACAGGCTGGAAGGAAGACAAGGCGGCGGAGGGCGTGGCCTGTGGAGCGCCAGGACTCGCTGGAGCAGCTGCAGCAGAGCTGGACGACCGCGCACCAGAGCCTGGCCAACCAGCACAGCCTCAGGCGGCCCCTGGAGCGTGAGGACGCCCTGGAAGAGGAGCGTGACAATGTCACCACTGAGCAGGTCCTGACTGCGGAGGCTTCTCCTGGACGAGAGGACGTCGCAACCGTTGTGCCGGCGGCAGTCGGCGGAGCTCCAACAGCTGTGCTGAAGGTGGAAGCCCTGCCGCTCGGCGCCGGGCATGTCAGCACCAGCACCGGTGGCGAAAGCGGAGCGCTAGAAGTAGGAACCCCTAAGGACGCCGCCGGAGCCAGCGAGCGGGCGGGAGGTGGCGCTGAGCTGAATCAGCCGGCCCGTGCAAGGCGGCGGCTGGTGGGGCTGGCCACGCTGCGGGCATTCCTCTCTCAGGCCAAGGACGTGCGCATGGGACTGCTCAATGTGCTGGAAGCCGACGTGCCGCGCTGGACGAGCGCCAACAAGGTGACCCTGCCCCTCACTGAATGCCCCCAGCAAATTGCAAGCTCGTGTCTCCTTTTGCAGATAGTGAGATCCCAGATCAGGACGAGGACCCTGGATCATGAACATATAAAGAGTTGCTGTTATGATGCATAGAGTGTGATGTTCAAGGTCCAGTTCAGGGAGGGAACCCCTCATATCAGGAAAAGTGGGGGACCCGCTGGGCATTGCAATTGTTTTTCAGTGTGTTTCTTTGCAGTGCTCTATGGCCATGTTCTATGGCCAACTTTTAGCTTCCTGGGTTGGCCTCGTCCCAATGCTGTTTTTGTGATGTCGCAGATGGGGAGCACATTCACAATACCCCTGGAAGCCCCCAATCCATCGCTGCAGTGGAGCGACCTCTACCCCGAGTGGATTGACGAGGAGATTGACTCCTGCCCTCACCTGCCCCTACCGTTGCTGACCAGCCAGGTACTGCTGCAGGCCCTTGAGAAGCACAAACGTGTCTAGCTGGACGTCTCCAGAAGGAGAAAGATCATCTGTGGATCTTTGCCCTCGCCAGGCAGCAAACACAGCTTCTAAATTTTAGCAAAACGATGCTGCCTTGGCAGTGCAGATGTCAAGGATCAACGTGGTAGTCGCCTCAGTGCCCTGCAATCCCTATGTCGTCAACTCGTCTCGCAGCGTCGCCCACCACCACCTCTTTCTCTCGGCAGCGTCAGCGGCGGCCCAGTCCGAGCGACCGGTGGTACGAGTGCTCATCTTGTCGAGCTGCAGGCCAACCCTGACGCTCTTCCACTGCCGCGACCTGCTCAAGGCCGCCCCTGGTGTGTGGCTGTACCGTGTGGACCCCAAGCAACTGAGGGAAAGCCTCTCTTTCCCAGTGGGCAGCTGTGCCCTCGCCCATCCTTTGAAGCAGGCCGAGGAAGGTATAAGACCCTGACATAGTGTGCACCCACAGCACACGCACTTGTTCTGGCACGCCAACTGGCGCTGCATATGCTCGTGTAGCTGTCTAGTACAAGCAAAATCTACCCATGGCTTGTCCTCTTTGATGCCTTCCCACTCTGCAGATTATCTATAATACTATTGACTGCCAAAGAAGACGTACTTCCTGCTGCTAGTATGTGCTGAACAACTGCTTGTTGGTTTGCACAGATGCTGTGGCGGGCAGCAGAAGCAGCTCTAGCAAGGCATATGCAACACTCTTGCACACAGACAGGACGTACCTGTGTGGTGCGATCATGCTGGCGCAGAGCATTAGACAGTCGGGATCCTTGGCTGATCTTGTCCTGCTCATCGATGCCAGCTTTGCATCTGAGGAGCGTAAGGCCCTTGAAGATGCTGGCTGGAGCTTGAGGACAATCACAAGGATTCGTAACCCCCATGCCAAAAACAACACATACAATGAGTGGAATTACAGGTGTGCATATTCTGGTGGGACAACCAGAGCCGTAGTTGCAATGGGCAAGCAGGAACTTGCAGCTCTTCTGTTAAGAAAGAGGTGGCAGATGTGATGACTTGCTGCACTAGAAGCTGAATATTGTTGCAATTGTGTGGGTCTATCAAATTTCCTCATCAAAACTTGCTTGGCTCCTGGTCTGCAGCAAACTTCGCCTTTGGGAGCTGACCGAATACAAAAAGGTTGTATTTATTGATGCCGACATTCTTGTCCTACGAAGCCTGGACTTTCTTTTCGCCTTCCCCGAGCTTTCAGCTCGAGGCAATCACGGTGATATTTTCAACTCAGGAATATTTGTGTTGGAGCCTGCCAAGTGTACATTTGAGTACTTGATGGAGAGTGTGGAGCATGTCAGGTCCTACAATGGGGGCGACCAGGGTTACTTGAACGAGCTCTTCACATTCTGGCACAGAGTGCCCAGGCGTGTAAATTACTTGAAGACTACATGGGAGACTTCAGACGTCGATGTGGACCTCAACAGCAAGCTCTTTGCTGAGGACCCTCCCTCTATCTATACGATCCACTACTTAGGGTTGAAACCATGGATGTGTTTCCGCGACTACGACTGCAACTGGAACGTGCCAAACCTGCGTGTATTCGCCAATGATGTCGCACACAAGCGCTGGTGGAGGGCGCACGACGCTATGGCAGGGGAACTGCAGCAGTTCTGCTTCATGTCATCTATGACAAAAGCAGCTCGTTTCATTGACACTGAAGATGCGAGCACGCGCAAGTTCAAGGACCGGCACTGGGCGGTGGCCGTCAAGGATCCAAGGCTTGAGCTGTGTTTGCCTGGGCAGCAGTACTGCAACTGGCGGTCCTATCTGGAGAATTGGGTGCGGAGCCCACCGCCACCGTCGGCCCTCTAGCTCTCTAGCTGTCAATGTGCCTGAAAATCCAGAAGACACCACAGTTACAGATCTTACATGTGGTGCAAGTTGGAGATTCTTTTGAGTTCTCACTCAACCTGTAAGTTAGCAGTAACTTAAGGAGAACGCTGCAGCTTCTTGCATCTGTCTGTCCCCACTTTTGTTTGTTGGTGCCGTTGGTCCGCTTTAGCTTGTCTAAAGTGCTCAATGCAAGCAGATCAACTTGGTGGATACAAAAGTGTGTATTTTAAGCCACGAACCGAATATATTAATGGTCAGGATTCACCTAGTTGGACCTAGCGCTCACATAGCAAGAATATTAAAGGGTCACTCTTGCTTGATGTCTGGATGAGGTCAGCTAAGCACCAAATGCATGCAATTATTGAGCAGTCAAAATGAACATAGTGGCAGGGCAAGCAGCACCTGCTGTATGCCCGCTGCCTATTGCTGTGCACAAGATGCACTGAGTCGAATCTAGCCTGGCAGATAGGCGCAGGTAAGCAGGGGTAAGTGGAATGAGGCAGTTACACAAGGGCTGGTGCGTCCAGCAGCGCATTGAAGATCGTTATCAGAATGGGCGCAAGCAAAGTTGGCCGGAATCATGGAACAAAAGAGTCAGTGGTGAAGCCAGAGCTCCAAGAGGTCCGACCCTGGCATCTAGTGAAAGGACTGTAAGGCACTTTGCCTATCTCCGCACTTGGACAAACAACGGGGACAGCTCAGTGATAGCTTATGCTGAGCTCTTTTACCACAAAGCGCCGCGGGCTTGAAAGAGAACAGTGAAGCATTGATCGACTTTGCAAGAGCTTGGCAAGAAGGAGTTCGCTATCTGATATTTCACATACATTTATAACATCCATGCACTCATAATCATTCCACATCATGGAGCTCAACACAACATACAACAGTTCAAGTGGATAACAATGCCACTGCAATAAGATCATCCGCTGCAAGCCGGAGAGACTAATATGCATGTCTTACATTTAGGGGGAGGCTACTGTGTGCAGAGGCACTTGCATCTCAGAAGCGAGCTCTGGAGATGCAGATAACTACGACTCTGACCTACGCAGACCAGCACCTTGAAGACCCCGAACTGCTACTCGTACTGCGCCGACACAACCGAGCTGCTTCATTCGGACGGTCATGTGCGAGACTTGAGGAGTTACAGCCACACCTTCTGCCGCAGTAATGTCAAGTTGGACTCCAACAAAGAAAGCTACCTGCAAACAACAACCCCAAGACTTGATATAGAATGACGTCACTGAAGATTGATAATGGCAAATAAGATTCCTTAGGGCTCTCCGAATCTCCACAGCGAGCAAGAGCAAGAAGACCTCCTGATAAGGATGAATTGATCACATACCCTGCCTTCCGCATTCCTGACTGGTGATACATGCAAAGAGTTCCAGAATGGTGTTCCATCCTTCCTGCACCGGTCAAGAATCACCGACTAATGTGCAATGCTCTGGCTCAACGAGGAGACAGTGTATTGACGGATATGGAGTTGTATTAAAACAATTGTTCACTCCTAGCATGGCCTTGATGGGATCTGTCTCTTGCTATGCTTCACACAGTAATCAAGGACACGAGCATGCCATCTATGTCAAGTGAGATTGCATACCTATAATTTAAGAGGCGGGCACTGTAAGCCTTTTCTGCAGCAATTGCTTCACGGATCTGCAATGTATCATAGTAAACAATTTGAGAATGTCAGGTGAATTTGGAGTGAATTGGATTGAAGTGCCCAACTGCTCAATGACAAGAACATTGCACAGAAACCAATCAATTGCAAGTAAGTACTGCTACCACTGTTCACAAGGATGCCACCAGAGCATTGGAACCTCCAGAAAGACAGGTCAGCAAATTTTGCTGAGCTAGCTGACTACCACATGCACCTGCTTGACAGTTTCTTGGTCCGTTTCAGGGCCTTGCAGAAATCTACAGTTCCTGCCAACGACTTCTTCCCTTGGATATCCTGCTTTCGCAACAATTTGCACCAATTGTCAGCCTAGTCAAGCAAATATACCTAAGCTGGTGCATATCAATGCCCAGATAGGTGCCTACAAGATGTACACAAATTCCACAAAGAGTAGCTGTCAACGACTCTCCACCTGTCAGCTCCAAGAAGACGTCGCTGACGTGAACTATAGGCATGTCTGGTAGATTAGGATCTGCCCTGAAGGGAGAAAATCATCTGTGTTAGCCTGTGACTACAGCCAACCTCATTGTTGTCATATACGTACACCCAAGAGGTCCAGTAAGGCTTACGACTGACTAGATTTCTACAAGTAAGGCCAGCATATGGAGTGCCTACTGTCAGTATTAACACTCTGCAATGAGGCAACCTACATAGAAATCTGCAGCTGCAGCACACAGGAAGGTGTCTTACAGAACAAAGCTCTGTTGTACGCGTGATAAAGAGCATAGTAGAGAAGAGCAGACCACCCCAGCTTGCGCGCTTTGTGCAAGCTCCATGCACCGCTCTTGTGACACGGCTCCTTTGCTGGCCTGCTGCAGCTCTTTCAGGACAGCGGAAACAGCTGCTTTCGCTTTCGATCTGTCCTCGTCTGTCACCATAATGTCGGCGTTGTCCATTCCTGCCAAGTACAAAAGGACAATTGGAGCCACACCAAAGCCAAAGAAAGCAGTCATAAGTCATAGATACACCTGCCTGTAGTGGTCCACTTATGGAGCTACTGGTAGTGGAGCAAGGTAATATTCAAGGGCAGATCACATCTGGATGCACATGGAGAACCTGCTAACAATCTATGCCTGATTCCGATCCATGCTGCAGCTGAGGCCTTCTCTTGCCTTATCATGTGAAAGGACAAGTAACTCACCTTCATCTCGCAAGCGTTTGACGATGGAATCCTGGGACCACAGCTCCCTCAGCTCGCTGCTGCTGCACCTTTCTGCACCATCTTGCTTGCTGTTTCTTGCGAGATCCTTCTGAACAGCTTGTGCAATGTCGGATGCTGCTGTGTCGACAAGAGGCCGGCAAGGGGACCCGGCCTTGCAGTCCGTTACGGCACAAGGCGGGTCGCTCCCACTGGAGCCTTGATATCCGGGCAGCGGCACTGCTGTCTGAGAAACTCCTCCGGTGCTGGAACACGGTGCGTCGTCGACCTCGGCAACCAGCGTCTGAACGCCGACAAAATGGATGACGCGACCATCGTCCCGCGAGTAGACTGGCGCCAGGTGGAAGAGATTCCAGAATGCCTTGCCCTCCTTACTGTAGTTTAGTATCCTGACTTGGCAGGGCCGCTCCTCCCTGGCAGCCAACAAGCAGTCAACTGCTGTTGTCAACCTGAAAATCTTTCTCCTGAAAGAGATTAAGCTGGATAGAGACATGCAGCTTGCATTCTGCAGGAGGTAGCAGCCGAAGTCATGCCAACGGGTGACCTGCGGTGATCAACCTGATGGCGTCTCTGATCTCCAGTACCGTCCTCCTATCTGTGTCGGGCCCCTGGAGGAAGCGGCAGTTCCTGCCGATGACCTCGTCCACGGAGTAGCCGGTCATCATGCAGAAGCCCTCGCTCGCGAACACGATGGGATGGTCCGTCAGGCGAGGGTCACTGCCAGAGACAGGGAGGAGCACTTGAGCTTGGCAGCCTCATCAGCAGTTCCCGGCTGCCTGACGCGATTGCACGCTGTCTGGTAATCTAGCTGCTGCCGGACTCAGCGCAGCAGTCGCAGGCCTGAGGCCGACATGAAGGTACTGGAACGCTATCGCGGTCACAATTGCTGGTTGCGTTGGCCCCAACGACTTCTTCTCAAGAAGCGGCCGTAAGCAGGACGCCGGGAATTAGGTGCTCTTGTGGGCCAACCGCCAGCTTACGACGAGCACATGACTCCGACCTTGCATTCTTGACACTGGCACAGACCTGATGACGAAGTTGTACTGGTGGCGCGTGACAGCGTCGGCGACGAGGACGTCGTAAGGAACGCCCAGGCTGTTGTGCGTGCCGTTCCGGGGGGACACCGGCTTGCCAATTCCCGCCGCCCACGCTGAGCCGCCGCCACCGGCGGCGGGGGCGGCCTCCGCCTCCAGAACTGACGTGGTCATGGCCACTGCAAAGGCGGAGGCTTTCCCCCGTTGGCGCTCGCCGCCGCAGTTCACCCTCCGCGGCCCCGCTCCGGCCGGCGTCACGGTCCTCGGTCAATCTCCTCCCGGAACTCCAGCCGCAGGAGCAGCCGTCACAGCCGCCTGAAGCGCGGAGGCCGACGCCGGCCGCGCCGCAGCACGTCGTCGGAGAGGCCCTCCACGGGACACGGTACTAGCACGGGGCAGACGAGGCGGCGGCGCTGCTACCCCGCGCGGCGCCTCCGGCGCCTGGCTGGCGCGCCGCGCGGCGCGGCGGCGGGCCTCGCTTGCAGGCACGAAGGAAGAAAGAGAAGCAGTTTGTCCTGGTGTACGGCAATGGCTGAGGAAGACTCTTCCAGTGGAGGGCGACGGCTGGGACTGGCCAGCCCCTGTCATAGGATGAACGAAGTTCGAAGGGGCCCCGCTAAAGAGGAAGAAGTGGCTCTTCCAATGGGGGCAAGGGCTGTGAGAAGCCAGCCCGAAAAGAATTGACAAGGTTCGAAGGGGCCAAACTACGAGCTAAGCAGCGACTAAGGGGCCTGAAGAAGAAGAAGTGGCTCTCCCAATGGGGGCAAGGGCTGTGAGAAGCCAGCCCGAAAAGAATTGACAAAGTTCGAAGGGGCCAAACTACGAGCTAAGCAGCGACTGCGGGGCCTGAAGAGGCTATGGCAGAACGGGGGAGGATGGACCACTTAGTAGTTACGAGTGAGGAGCCTCACATCCGACAGACTAGCTGCCGGTAAACTATCCCCCTGACGAAAGCCGGAGGCCGCAGCGAGAGCACGGCCAGCACGCAGATGCAAGGCGTGGGCCATGGACCGCTGGAGGGAGACGGACAAGCGCATACGATACACCTGAGCCCACGAGCCAGCGGCGTTGAAGTCAGCCGGCTCACCGCGCCTGCGGGACACAGCGCGCCGTGCAAGCCTGGCCAACAGGTCGAGCCAGTGGGATCCGAGAGCCCCATGCACGTCCACAGCCAGGGGGACGAACTCGTCGGCAGCCGGGTGGTCGGCGTGTTTGGCCGCCTTGCTGCGAGCGGCCTTTGCCGCAGCGTGGCCAGCCCGCGAGGCAGAAAGCCCCGGGTTGGAGCGGTCGACCACATCAGTGGTGACCACATCGGCAATGATGCGCCCGCCACCGCCCGTCGTGGACGCCACCAGGTCGACGCGGCGCGTGTGGAGTCCGTCGGCCCTCTGGAGGATGGGCATGACAGAAGTATTCTCCATCGCAACTGTGTATCCGGCCTCCTGAAAGATGCCGAACATACCGTCGCGGAGGAGGTCGTGAGCGGCTGTGCGCTCGCCGCCAGTGGCGCAGCGAAGGATATGCGCCGCTAGCTCCGCCGGGTCCGTCGACCGCTCCCCACACTCACACTGCAGCACGCCAAGCAGACAGGGCGGGGGAAGACCCAACAGGCGATGGGTGGCCGTACGGAAGAGTTCGTCCGGCATCCTGAGGGCGTCGTACAGGGGGAGCGCGGACAGCCAGGCTGCCGCGCCAGGGGAGGCGGCCGACAGCAGCCGAGCATGGCCTCGCACGTCTGTGGGAGGGAGGAGCTGCAGCGTGGCCGTGAAGGACGCCTTGTCAACTGCCGCCATGTACCGCGCCTGCGCTTGCGAGTCGGGGGAGTGGGCAAGGTGGGCAAACGGGACCACGCTCTCGGCGAGGGCAGGGTGCTCCGCAAGTAGCTCGTCTTGAGCTGAGCGGAGCGCCACCTGAAAAGGCAGCAAGCCAGTCGCCACCTCCACCACAGCCTGCTGCAGCATGGGCCGCCCATCATGGAGAAAGCGCTGTGCCACCGACGTGGCGACCTGAGCCCAACTGCCGAGGAACGCTGGCCTGCAGATGCGAGTGAGCGAGCGGCAGCCGAGGCCGCCATGGCCGGGGGGCAGTGTGGCCTGGTGCGCCGCAGCGGGCGAGTCGAGGAAGCCCGGGTGGCGAAGAGGCTATGGCAGAGAACTGGGGAGGATGGACCGACAGCGACTCAAGCGGCTATTGGGTGTGCAAGGCCAGCCCTAAAAAAACTCAAGCGGCTGCTGATATTAAAAGAGCGGCTGTGAAAGCCAGCCAGATGCATACAGGTGTTCATGACGGAGCCACAGGCTAGACAGCCAGGGCGCTCTTAGTAACCCCGTGTCAGCAGTAGGAAGTCAGATGAGCTGAGGGGAGGAAGAGCAACCCCGCTGCGCAAGCCAGCCTAAGGAGAGAAAGGCGCGCGGTACATAGAAGAAGAAGTGGCTCTCCCAATGGGGGCAAGGGCTGTGAGAAGCCAGCCCGAAAAGAATTGACAAGGTTAAAAGGGGCCAAACTACGAGCTAAGCAGCGACTGCGGGGCCTGAAGAGGCTATGGCAGAACGGGGGAGGATGGACCACACAGTAGTTACGAGTAAGGAGCCTCACATCCGACAGACTAGCTGCCGGAAAACTATCCCCCTGACGGAAGGTGCATAAAATTGTTAGGGAAGACCAATTCTAGCCGTACAAATGTCCTGTTACGGCTAATGAGCTGGCTAAGGGGGACATCAATATCCCCGAGTGAGTATGGAATGTACGAGGATAGGGGCTGGAAAAGCCAGCCCCAAAAAGGGACAAAGAAGGAACAAAGTACGAGAAGGGGGCCAGGGGAAGCGCTTAGAATAACAAGCACAACAAGAAACAAAGCAGACGTATTACTTAGTAACCCCTGCTAAGCAGCCTCAGTTCAGAGAAGCTAGGCTCCTGGAAGTGGGTCCCCTGGCTTTGCCATCCCCTCTTCTCTATGGGCGAGCACTTCCCCTGGCCAGAGGAAGAAGTGGCTCTCCCAATGGGGGCAAGGGCTGTGAGAAGCCAGCCCGAAAAGAATTGACAAGGTTCGAAGGGGCCAAACTACGAGCTAAGCAGCGACTGCGGGGCCTGAAGAAGAAGAAGTGGCTCTCCCAATGGGGGCAAGGGCTGTAAGAAGCCAGCCCGAAAAGAATTGACAAGGTTCGAAGGGGCCAAACTACGAGCTAAGCGGCGACTGCCGGGCCTGAAGAGGCTATGGCAGAACGGGGGAGGATGGACCACTCAGTGGTTACGAGTGAGGAGCCTCACATCCGACAGACTAGCTGCCGGAAAACTATCCAGAGCCGGAGGCAGCAGCGAGGGCTCTGCCGGCCGGTACAAGAAAGACTCTTCCAGTAGAGGGCGATGGCTGAATTGGTCGGCCCAGCAACGCTTTCATTCCGGCTAAGCACTCAGCACCTTGCTTTCTGCGCCATCCGGCTCCTTCTTTTCTACCTCCGCCCGGGATGCGCTGCTTGCCCTGGTGCCACGGGCCGTCCCGTTCGCGCACCTCGCGCGCACGGCCGACCTCCGGGCCCAAAGCTCGCTACATGGCTGAGGTAGATGCGGCCTCCTTCACCACGGCGGTGGGGCTTTTGCCTCCGGACGACATCCGGGGGCGCGCGCGGCTGCTCTCGGCATCCTCACCAGGGGCAGCAGCTTGGTTGTCTGCCCTGCCGATCTACGACGCGCTCCGGATGCCGGACGACGCATTCCGCACGGCTGCTCACTGCCTACTCGGCCTCCCACCCACCCTGCCTAGGTGGAATACAGCAGTGCGAGTGCGGCGAGCGCAGCCCACACGCGGCATCGTTGGCAGCTCATATGATCAGGTGCGCACAGGGCGGGGAGCGGACCGGAACACACGACTCCTCCGGAACGCCATGTTCGGCGTTTTTGTCGAGGCCGATTACACGGTGGCGCTCGAGAATGCCAGCATCATGCCTCTGACCGCTGGGGCGGATGGCCGCCTCCACACCTGGCACGCCGATCTCCTCGTTAGAGCGCTCGGGGGGGGGGGCCTCGGCTCATTGCCGACGTTGTCACGACTGACTGCTTTGATAAGAGGAACGCCAAAAGGTCGTCGGAGGAGGCGGGGTACGCAGTCCGCCAAGCGGCGGGCGCAAAGGAACGGAAATACTCGGATCATCAAGTAGGCGACGAGTTTGTCCCACTCGCCGTCGACGTACACGGAGCCTTTGGCGAAAAATGGCTTGACCTGCTTCACCGCCTTGCGCGGCGAGCAGTGGCCCGCCGCCACGGGCAGCAGGGCGAGCAGCCTGGCTTCAATGTCGCCGGGTCCCTCGCTCAGGTCTTCCGGATGCACTTGGCCATCTCTTTGCTGCGGTCCCCTGCCTTCGCGGTTCACTTGCGCGCAGGCCGCGCTTTGGCGGCGGCCTCCGGCTTCCGTTAGGGCGACGTCTATCCGCCTGCTAGTTATCCCGACTTGCATCTACTGACTAGAGGTTACTGAGAGTTCCCTTTGCTGCTGTCCTCAGCACTCCGGCTCCTTCAGACCTTGTCCATTCCTTTGGGCTGGCCTCTCCTAGCCACCAGTCAATTTGGCCGCGCTTTTCTCTTTTCAAACCTTGTCCATTCCTTTTGGGCTGGCCTCGCAGCCACCAGTCAATCTGGCCGCGCCTTCATTCATATGACACAAAAGAAAGCCGCCGGAGGGACGACACCGGGCTTGCCGCGTCGCCCAGTTCGCTGACACTGACGCTGGCTGCCCACTAAACGTCAACACGTCGCGGTTTAGTCTTGCCGAGCTCTCGGCAGATGACTCCCACTTGCATGATACTTTCCTATTGGCGACCGGCTGTCGACGACAACCATCGGAGTTCTTTGGCCGACGTCTTAGAGACTTATCTCCTGCTATTGCACTTTCTTTCTTTGAGCCATCCGGCCCTTTCAGACCTTGTCATTTCTTTGGGCTGGCCTCTGACAGACACTGCTGTCAATGTGGGAGAGCCACTTCCTTCTTTGGCCACTCCTTTCCTTCACAGTCCCCACTCCCTTTGAAAGAGCTCAATATAGTCCTTCGGGCTGGCCTCTCATATCCAGCTCCTCTATTCATGTGAAGTGCTTCCATTCTGCACCAGAAAGCTGAGCGAGCTCTAGTTGGTGGCAGGAGGGCTTCGCATCTATTATCTAGTATTCAGGCATCGAATAGCGACCTTTATTTATTGACCTGTCGTTATTGAGCCGGTCAATCTGCTGTAGGTGATGTTCGTCTATAGATGTGCTTGCCTTTGTACTAGGCCTTTGTTTGTTTCAAATACACGAAAATTTTCTTACCGGTTGTTCATTTCTCTTGTTATTGTTTCTTGCCACTCGTAGTGGCACTTGCACAGCTGTGTCATTGAGTATCCTGGCCCCTTCAGACCTTGTGCATATACTTTGGGGCTGTGGAATCACGCAGCCATCGAGCGCATTGAGGAAGAACGTCCTCTCTGGGCCACTCACTGCCAGTGTCCTTTTTGAGAAGAGCAAGGGGCCTTATTCATCATGGCCCGACCTCTGTCAAACCCTGTCAAGTGTTGGAGAAGCGCCCTGCTCCCTCTGGACTTTGTGTCTTCATTTCGGAGGACCTTGTACAGCCATCGCCCTCTTTCACTAGGAAGAGCCCTCTTCGTTTGCCACTGTGGCCCCTCATGTTTCGGGCTAATCCACTCAGAGGCGCTGGCTCTGCATAAGGGGCCGCCCTCCCGAAGTGCGACGGCCTCCTCTGCTGGCGACTTATGCCCCTACATCTTTGTGTGCATTCTTTGTGGAGTGGCGATGTACACCATCTGAACAGAGTAGACCCTGCTTCCTCCACGGTAGAGCAGCTTGTTGCATAGTCATTGTCAATTCTTGTGGGCTGTTCATTTGCAGCCACTGCCCCCTGGCACCACAGGGGAATCTGATGTGTTCGTGGTAGCCATATCTTCCTGTCAATAAGGGTGGATGTTGCAGGGGCAGGTACTTCGATACGCATAACTGGAAAAGATTGTGAGGAAGTCCTTTGCTGTTTTGGATGAGGTACCACACTTTTCTGGTGTGTAGAAGTTACTGGTGCTCAACTTGTCGTGCACCTACTTTCTGGTGTCATCTGGAAAATTGCACCTGCGAACTCGGGTACCTGCATCGCCGTGGGCGGCTCCACGTTCGAAAATTCAAAAAACTGAGCTGGTATGGTCTGTGGCCCACCCAACAGCCGCTGACGGCGGCGGCGGCGGCGGCGGCGGCGGGCGGCAACGGCGGAGCCGGAAGCCTGTGCCAGCGCTCGCGCCGTGTCTGCCGGGATGAGCGCCGGCTTTGACGGCAGCAGCGGTGGCGGCGGCGGCGGCGGCGGCCGCAAAAAAAAAAAAAAAAAAAAAAAAAAAAAAAAAAAAAAAAAAAAAAAAAAAAAAAAAAAAAAAAAAAAAAAAAAAAAAAAAAAAAAAAAAAAAAAAAAANGCTGCCCGCTGCTCGACGCCGCGCTGCGCGGCGGCCTGGCCTGCGGCGCCGTCACGGAGGTGGCCGGCGAGAGCGGCGCCGCCAAGACGCAGCTCTGTCTGCAGGCCGCGCTGGCGGCGGCGGCGGCGCCGCCTGCTGCCGCTGGCGCCACGCTGTACATCTACACCGAGGGCCCCTTCCCCTTCAAGCGCTTGCAAGAGCTGGCCATCCGTCGTCGGGGCTCGCCTGCCGCCGCCGCAGGGAACTGCAATGGCGACCCCTGTGCTCGCGTCTATGTCCGCAGCCTGCAGACCGCCGAGGAGCTCCTGCACCTGCTGCTCGCGCTCGCCGAGGACTCGAGCGGCTCCCAGGAGCTGTCCGTCAGGCTGCTGGTCGTGGACTCCATCGCAGCGCTCTTCCGCACAGACTACGATAACACGGCCGGTTAGCCGGACGCTGGCAACCCACCTTTGTGGATCTCCATTGAAGCGCTGCATTGCATGGCCTTGTCGACGAAGTCAATCTTACAGCTGTGGTGTTCTGCGCCTAACGCACATCGTGTATGCTTCTATCTGTGCATGCAGCTGAGTTGCGGCAGCGTACAGCCATGCTCTTTCGCATCGCCAGTGCCCTCAAGCGGTATGCCTGGCAGCGCAACATGGCTGTCCTGGTGACTAACCACGTGGTAGATGTCATGGAGCCCACCAACGGGAGGCTCAGCGCAGTGCCTCCGACCAGCGTGTGTGGAGGCCTCTGGACCTCTGGTCGCCAGGTTGTCCCTGCCTTAGGCCTAGCATGGTCCAATTGTGTAAATACGAGACTGTTCCTTTCAAGGGGGCAGATTGTACTAGACTGCTCTGCTACTGACCCCTCAGCAGAGCATCCAGTACTGCAAGAAGGCTCACGAGCTGCTCGGCAAATGCAGGTGGTATTTAGTCCCTATTTACCACAGTCTTCCTGCAGATTCATACTGACTCGCAATGGCATAAGTGGAGCAAAGCCTTGGCTGACCAATAGTCCAGCTTGAAAGACGGAGTCTGTATTTCGAGCATTTTGTGCAATAAACATGACCGTGTTGTACAGAGGTAACCAAGGCATGGAGGTGCTCACCACCTGTCTTTGCATATCACAATTTCGGTTACGATTTAGGACTAGTGGATTACTTACCCAATGTCCGGCAAATTGTAGCTGCACTGTGACACATGCGACAGCAAGCATGAAGTTTCACAGTAGACTGATTTGACTTTGGTCTGAACATATATTTTGTTGCAAGCACAGCCCATAATGTCAAGTACTTTTAAGTGCATCTTAGCATCTCGCTCCAGCATAGCCGGAACACATGGTTGCAGACGAGCATGTGCGTTGCACCATAGCAAATACAAAAATTAAGCCAAGAATGTCATTTCATAGATCCACTTGAAGTCGCATATCTCAACAAGAACGTATCTAAGCAGTTCCAACAGACACAAATCTTCCCCTGTGGCACAAGTCCTTAATTGTAGTCCCACTGTCAGGGGCTTAAACTGCAAATGCCGTCTGGAGTGAGGAAGCTACATGGTCGGCAACGGTGTGCTTGGCAAAGGCTTGAATCTGGCTCTTGGCATCTGCAGGAGAGCAAATACAGCAGTGAGAGTTTCGTAGTTGCCGCTTCATACGATTGATTGGCTATACAAGCTGGCCTTTGTGCTTACCACTACCTATAGCTTGTGCATTCAAAGATTTCGGAGGTTAGCCAAAAACGAACGTTTACCGACTTAGACGAGCAGAAGCAAATCTCCTCGAGCAGTTGAGCTTGTTGTAGCAGTAGCAATTACATGCTACATGACCAGTGCCAGGCATCAGGGCCAAGTTTAGGTCAGGAAGGTTCCCACGTACCTCTTCTGCATTTAATATACCCATAGATGTTGGCTCCATTCAGGACAAGGGCCACAGCTATGATGAGCAGCCAGTCGAAGTCCAGCTTGATGAGAGCCATGATTCCAAGGAAAAGCCAAGCAAGAGGCTGTGCACACAGCAACAAAATGGCGGAGACTGTGACATCACTTCTACAGTTTGCCACCGTTGGTAGCGATAAGACGCTCTTGTTCAAATGCAGACTCGCCTGAGGACTGCTGTCTCATACAAATGATGCTGCACCTATGCTGGCCAGGACACAATGAAGCTACGAGAGACTGCGCATTTAGGTGGGGCAATGTACCGTCAAGAAGAGGGTCCACCAGAAGAGCCACGAATCCTTGTTATTAAGTCGGGCAATGGCCTGCAGCTTGAAGCAATCTTTGATTCACCAATTTTGCATCTTCAAGGTCTGATCACCAAGCAGCTTACATGACCATCGAACGATCTAGTCCTGCATGTCCCTGAACGTGGCCAGTGTTCTGCTACTTGCAGCTGTGGGGTCAAAGGCTTCAGGTGAATCACGTGGATCAGCCAACCAACGGCTGCGCAATCGCCCAAGAGGGAGGGCACACCAGCCAAGGCACACGCAGGCAGCAAGTGCAGAGGAGGCCTCACCTCCTGGTCCAGGGACTCAAAGCGCCAGACGCTGTCGCCATTGTCGTCAATGTCATTCCACCACCTCAGGCCCACCAGGATGCGGCCGCTGACGTTCTTGACGGTCCAGAAGTCGAGCGCCAGCAGCAGGACGCAGATGACGAAGTCGATGACAAACTCGTTGATGAGCCAGGTGCTCAGAATGTACCACACCAACGCGGCGGCCTGCATGCCGGCAGAGGAGCCTCCTCTGACCCATCAGCTCAAAGGCGGCACCGCAAGTCCCCAACAGGCTTAGTGGACATTAGCCGCTTTGGCCGGCCCGCGGCCAGAGGGTGCTTTGACGGCAGCTGCGGCGGCGGTGCATTGGGGGCCATACCTTGAAGACGACGTGGAAGAAGGCCACCTTGGGGTTGGAGTAGTTCTCCTCGGCCTGCCACGGAAGGGAAGTGCGGCTGCTGGTAATTAAATAGCGGCTGTGAAAGCCAGCCAGGTGCATGCAGACGGTGTTCATGACTACATTAGCGGAGCAGAAATCGGCGCAGCCAGCGGGTGAGCGGCGCCGCGGCGGCGGGGCAGCCCCTTAAGCACACGAGGCAGCAAACGGCCCGCCGAAGCCACGTACCATGGCGGCGCGGGCGGGCGCCGCTGGGCGCGGCGACGGCACCTCCGCCGCCGCGGCCTGGCCTGCGCGGCCGCGCTTCCTGGCGCAGGAAGCAGCGCGGGCGGCGGGCGCCGGGCTCACGCGCCAGCCCTAGGCGCAACTCTCGACACACCTTGATCCGGCTACCGGAAGCAGTATGGAGTCTTCTCGCATTAGCTGTGGGGTTTTGAAGCCTTTAGGCCCTTTTGGGCCTCGTTCGTTCTCTTTGGGATGGCCATTCCCAGCCCAAGCCCTCTGGAAGACCTCACTTCTCTCGTTTGTGTCCCCCTTAGCCAGCTCATTACGCTGTTAACAGGTCATTTGTAAGGCTAGGATTGGCCTCCCTTTCAAATTCATGTGCACCGCGCGCCTTCTCTCGTTGGATAGTGTGTACTGAGTGAAGGAGGGCCTGAATGGCCAAGCACGAAGGCAAGCACGTTGGCAGATGTACCTCAACTGCTGCTAAGCTGACCCGCTGAAGGAAGAAGCCCTGGAATAGGCCAGTTAGGGCACCATCTGATCAGGGCAATCAGCCCTCTCAGCTTGGGTGATATAGCTATGAACAACCTCTGTATGCACCTGGCTGGCTATCACAGCCGCTTTATTTACATTAGCAGCCGCATACTTCTACCTGTGCATCGAACTCGGCTTCCAAACTACAAAGTGGATGTTAGAGGCACACAGCAGGTACTATGATTGCCTTTCTTTTCAAGCCTTGCCAGTGCATGTGCTCAGAAGTGACTTTCTTATTGGCGCTTTGCATGCATCAGCGAGGCCTGTGCTTCGTGCTTGTGGCTGCTGACATGTCGTGGATCCGGAACCAATGGAGGTTTTGGTGGTTGTTCCACCTGAGAATTGTGTCACACCAGTGCAAATCGTGCCACAACGAACGTGCATTTCTCTAGGGTGCAGGCTGATTTTCTTCGTGATTCCTGTCTTCACCTCGAGTTTGCCTTTGCTCCCTGCGGATGTTGTCGCAGCGCCCTTGTGCAATACTAGACCTAGTGCCATGCACGCACGTATGATTGCACAAGGTGTGTTCATCGTCTGAGGAGAACTTTGCACCAAAACTTCAGCGGCTTGTTACAAGTTCCCAATGAGCTGCCTACGGCAGAGACGCACACGACATCCAACCGATCAGCGTGGTCACATCTCGAGAAAGAGGTGTGAGCACCAGCACCCAGAGGCTGTTCCTGCTACAGCCGACAGGGCCATTTCCAAGGTCACATAGGAGCTGGCTGGGGACAATAATTTGCTACAGCACTATTGTGCTGAATCGGAACCGCTTCATCATTCAACTGCTCTAGCCAACAGCTTTCACAGAGGGAATGTATGGCATATAATGTGTAGTTGGAGGGGCAAACTTCTGATGATTGTCCACTTGGTAGGAGATGTACTGGTGTACGTTGTTCCTGTTCTTCTCATTGCTCCTAGACAAAGTTACAGGATGCTGTTCACAGACCGCAACGCTATTAAACACTAGTACGTTGTTAAAAGAAGCCGCCCAACTCTTGCTCATATCTGCTGTCGTTGTTGATAGGACAGGAGAGTGTGCCAAATGAGGTGTGGCAGGCCAATACCCAGCTATCATACATTTTTGACACTCTAGCACTCTGCTCGTTTTACTCTCAATGGTGTACGCATTGACTTTGAGCTAAGATTTCCAAAGTATGCTTGATTATGATGGGAGTTTTTTGGTATTATGAAGGCACACGCGCATGGTACAAGGCATGTCAATATTCATATCTGTTATCAATCGTTGATGCAAGGAGATCAGTGTATGTCAATACCCTGTCTTGGTAGTCATGTCTGTGGGTTTCTAAGCTGGGCACACTCATCAAGCTATCCACTGTGGACACTTCTTTAGCACGCGTGCCCAGTGGCTCAAGGGGAGGCCTAATTGCAACCGAAAGCCAGCAGGAGCGGCCGCACACGCCAGCAGCCACAGGCGAGTCTTGCAGCCACTGCCACCATGACCAGCAACTGGAGGGTGCGGTGCTGAGGCCTCCGCCCACATACGGCAGCACGGCTATAGCCACAGTTGCAGCACAAGCAAGCCCAGACTCAGAAGCATTGAAGATACTTTTTGATTTGGTAGGAAGTCAAGTGCCTTCCTAAGACGCGTGCAACATGCCCTAAAAGGAAGCGGTGTTTGATGCGAGCATTGTTTGAGATTACCATAAACACCACCCGCGCAAGGTTCCCCTTGATAAGGATGTCACTATGGACAGCCCTATTGCTGAGTCCTCTAGCATTTTCGGTGGCTGGTCATATGCACTGAGGCATGAGCAACCTGCACAGACGCTGCGACTTCTGTGTCAAGCTGGGGCTCCTCAAACCCTTGCTCGGATTATCGATGCCCCTTCTGGAGGATCACAATTGGGTGTCAATAGGTGTCAACTGCAGGACAAGCATTCGACCCCGGCAACATGATACAGCGAGCTTATGCCTACGTTCATACAAGAGCAGGCGCCTTTTAACATGTCACGGATCTGTTATAAGACGTTGTCCTCGTTCCTGTAGTATCGATTGCCGGTGCAGAAGCACCTGACACTCTCGCACGAGCACATATTTGGCTCTCTCAACCGAGCGATAGCTATGAGTGAGTAATCGCTACGAGGCGTCTGACATTGCCATGCGCTCATGCCAAAGGGGCATTGAGATGCAGAGCGTTGGCAAGTGGGAGGGGCCTCAGCCTGACGCAGCGAGCAGTTGCATCTGTGCAGATTGCTGATGCGACATGAAGCAAGTAACGGGAAGAACATTTGCGCACATCAGCGCGTCCTGGAAATGTCGCAAAAATGACAAGGTCCAATGTGCCATAAGGCGGCAAAAACACACAGGTAAGGAAGAGACTAGAGCGAACATGAGCTTAGTAAAGCCGAGTTAGCAGCCGCAAGTCGCAGTAGACTGCAGCAACTTGCAGTACTGTTAGCGCAACGAACCGACAAGAGCCAATGAGCAGGAAGAGTAAGCACGGCCAACAAGGTGTAGGTGAACCTGCACAGGACTCGGCAAATTGAGGCGCGCCGGGATCGCCTGAATCTAGCTGGGGTTGTGAGCCGCGCCTGGCCGGCAAGCGTTTGAGAAAAGATTGGGAGAAGGCGCGCGGCGAGCACGATATTGGAAAGGATGGCCAATTTAAGCCAATACACTGTTCAGGCCGGTGGGCCGGGGGGCGGGTCCCACGTGTACGGCGGGGCGGGCGGTGGGGCCAGGAGAGCAGCGGCGACGCGCATGCGGCAGAAGGGCGGTGCCGCCTCGCTCGGACGGCAGGCGCTCCGCACGGACGGCCGTCCGCTTGGGGACGGCGGGGCCCCGCCAGCGCTCGGACGCCATTGCGCAGATTGCATCTACTGACTAGAGGTCACTGAGAGTCCGCTTGCTGCTGTCTCAGTCCTTGGCACTCCGGCTCCTTCATAACTTATCCATTCCTTTTGGATGTGAGGCTCCTCACTCGTAACTACTAAGTGGTCCATCCTCCCCCGTTCTGCCATAGCCTCTTCAGGCCCCGCAGTCGCTGCTTAGCTCGTAGTTTGGCCCCTTCGAACCTTGTCAATTCTTTTCGGGCTGGCTTCTCACAGCCCTTGCCCCCATTGGGAGAGCCACTTCTTCTCTCATTCCTTTGGGCTGGCCTCTCCCAGCCACCTATTAGTCTGGCCGCGCTTGCTTCTGTGCAGAAGGGTGCGATGGCTGTGGAAGGCCAGCCCAACAGGATGATCGACAAGGCTTGAAATGGCCCGGAAAGGACAAAAGTGGCTCTCCCAAAGAGGGGCGAGGGCTGTGAACAGCCAGCCAAAAAGAAATGACAAGATCCGAAGGGGCCCAATGCGCTTTCCTAAGCTTGAATTGGCCTTTTGGCTTGAATTTGCCTCCCTTTCAATTTCATGCGCTCCGCGCGCCTTCCTAAGGATTTCCTCTGACATACCCCTGGCCGTGGATGTGCACAGGGCTCTTGGGTCCCAGTGGCTTGCCTGCTTGCCAGGCTTGCACGGCGAGCTGTGTCCCGCAGGCGAGGTGAGCAGGCTGACTTCAACGCCGCTGGCTCGTGCAGCGGTCCATTGCCCACACCTTGCACCTGCGTGCTGGCCGTGCTCTCGCTGCAGCCTCTGGCTATCGTCATTGGAATTATTTTTGTCAGCTAGTCTGTCGGATTTGAGGGTCCTCACTCGTACTTACTGAATGGTTATCCTACACCAGTTCTGAGATGGCCATTTTGGCCCCTTCGTAGTCTGGCCCGTTCGAAGCTTGTCAATACATTTCGGGCTGGCTTCTCACAGCCCTTGCCCCCATTGGGGGTGCCACATTTTCCCCCCCGGATAAGCCAGCCGAGGATTGCACCAGCCAAGTTCAGTCGTCATGGACGGAATTTTGGAGCGAATGTGACGACGGCCTAGGCCCTGGCTGGGGATGCGCTGATCGGCACCACCGGACCGCCCAGCTAGAACCAGCCAGCTAACACCACCGCTGCCGTACGCGCGACGGGCCCTCCACCCTCCGCCCTGCAGGGGAAAATTTCGTGTATTCGAAACAAACGAAGGCCAATGGCCAAGTACAAAGGCAAGCACATCTGAAGACCTACATAACTCACAACAGATTGACCCGCTCAATAATCGCGGGTCAAAACATAAAGGCCGCTAATCGATGCCTGAATACTAAATGGCAGGTACGAAGCCCTTTTGCCACCAACTAGAGCACGCCCAGCTTTCTGGTGCAAAGCATTAGCCAGAGCACGCTGCAAACAAGCCGAAGCTCGTCGTCGCAAGAACGACAGATATGCAGCTGGCAAGCCCATCTCAGCCGGAAACACATCTGCACGTCGTGTATAGACTAAATTGGCAAATTCTGCAGCAGTGCCTGCAGGCCAGCGGGGCACGGGGGCCTCGGCATCTCGCCACGCTGTTGGTCGACGCCGACGGCTGCCGAATGAGCGGCGGCCCTAGGAGTCGGACTCGCCGTGCGGCCAACCCTCGCGCCGTGACAGCGGCGGGGACGCACTCACTCACTGCGGGCTCTCTTCGTCATTTGGCCCCTTTCAAACCTTTGTCAGTTCTTTTCGGGCTCGCTTTTCGGGTTGGCCCCCTTCTCGTATGTTGTTGATTCTTTTTCTCTTTTGCTTTTCCAAGCCCTATTCTACAGAGGCAGCTCTCCCTTGAAAACTAGGTCGGCCGCGGGCGCCGTCGCCGCTGCCGCTACCCCTCCTAAACCCCGGGCTGCCGCCGACGCCGTCGCCGTCGCCGGCGGCGCCCGCCATGGGGTCCGCGGCGGCGTGCAGGCCCCCTTCCGACCCTGCCCCTGCGCCGGCCCCCGATGCCACCGTCGCTCCCGCCGCCGCCGCGCCGCCCGCCGCCGCCCCACCCGTGCGTTCTCGGCGCCGCCTTCGTAGCCGGAGTCCCCAACTTTCCCCTGGTCAAGTTCGCTTGGGCGCAGCGGTTCCTCGCCTTCTCCGCCTTCCATGCCGCCACCACGCCACCTCCGCCGCCGCCCCCTCCGCCTTTCCCCCTCCCAGCGCCATCGCCCCCACCTGCGCCCCCCCCATCTCTCCCGCTGGCGTCTTCCCCCGCGCCGCGTGCCGCGCTGCCCACATGCTTTGCTGCGCGCACGGGGGCGAGCGGACCGGTTCACACGACGTTCTGCGAGACGCCATGCAGGGTGTGTTCCTGGAGGCTGGCTACCAGGTGGCAGCGAAAAATACGACCATTATGCCCATCCAGCGGGGCGCCGACCACGCTGACCTAGTTGCCATCCCGCCGGGAGGAGGTCCGCGTATCATCGCAGATGTGGTGACTGCAGAATGCGTCGACTCCGCTGACCCCGCAAAGTCGGCGACGCTCGCTGGGCACACTGTCGCTTTGGCGGCTCAGAGTAAGGAGCGCAAGTACACTGACCACCCTCCAGGCGATGCCTTAGCGGCCCTGGCTATTGACGTTCACGGGGCCTTCGGCAGTGGCTGGCTGGATCTCCTCCAGCGGCTTGCCCGGCGGGCCATCGAGCGGCGGCCGGGTTCGCCAGGCTTCAATGCTACCGGCTCCCTCGCTCAGGTCTTTCGAGTGAGACTGGCGGTCTCGCTCCAGCGCTCTCAGGCTCATGCGGTCCACACGCGCGCTGGCCGCGCTATGGCTGCTGCCTCAGGGTCTCGGCAGAGTGCCGCTTTCCTGCTTCGAGTTATTCTGATCTGCTGTTGCTCACTCGTGGTTACTAAGCATCCATCTGCATCATTTCGTGTCTTGGTGTGTAGTTTTGTCTTTCCTGGCACTGGTTTGTGGCCTTTTAAGGCCTGCAGACAATGTCCATTCTTTTCCGGGCTGGCTTTGCTAGCCCCTCTTTTTCTATGGGCGAGCCCTTCCCTTATCCTCAATGGGCGAGCCCTTCCTTTTCACAGCCCTTGCCCCCATTGGGAGAGCCACTTCTTCTTTGTGAAACCGTAGTGGCAGTGAGGAGCCAGACCAAGCAACGCGCAACGAGTGTCCCGCATGCCTGCGGAAAGAACAAGCCAACCGGGGTCGCAACACATGTAGGGGCCGTTAGGACCCAGCAGGGTGTGGGCCAACATCGGGCAACTCGAACGCTAATACCCAAGGGAGAAGGCGCACGCTGCGCATGAAGTGAGAGGGTGGCCTCCCCAAGCCAATACATTGTTCATGCACACTTAGAGCAAATGAAATACGCTCATACCTAAGGGTTTAGCAGCTGCCGCAGCGGACACATGGCCCTAGCTAGCTACCGCGCCTTGGACGGACTGGGAGGAGGGAAGTAGGCTGCCATTGTACGAGAAAATGGCTCTCCAAAAGGAGGTGTAGAAGCTCTTCCAAAGAGAGCCGAAAGCTGCCAGAAGAAGAAGCAGCAGCTCTGTGAAAGGGGGCGAGGGCTGCAAAGACGTGAAAGCTCTATTCAGAAGGGCGATGACTGTCAAAGCCCAGCCCCAAAAGAAACGGCTCTTCCAGAGTAAGGCAAGGGCTGTGAGAGGCCAGCCCAAAGGTGTGTACAAGGTTTCTAGAAGGGCTGTAATGTGCAAAAAGCACGACTCTAATCTTCGTGACTTCCGCGAATTATTGCTCAATAGCGTTTAGTCAGCGAGTCCGGATCAGAAAATTTGAAGTGTGGAAAAGCGTCGCACAAAGCAATGGACAAGATGAGAAGCCAGCCCAACAGAAGAAGCTGCAGAAAAGAAACAGACTATTGAATTGGTTCCCTCAAGGGGGCGAGGGCTGTGACAAGCCAGCCCAAAAGACAATTGACAGAGGGACAGCAGAAGAAGAAGCAGCCCTTCCGACGTGGGCAATGCCAGCCCACGAAAGACGGACAGAGCTCAAAGGAAGCAGCTGTATATAATATGATTTGTAAACAGCTCTTCGTTATTCGAGGAAGGAGATGACAGAGAAGCCAGCCCAGGAGATCTGGAGCTGGCCTGACGCGGCTTGAGGAGGGGGGGGCGCAAGGGAGGCATGGGCGGAAGAAAGTGCTCGCCCACAGAGAAGAGAGGCTGGCAAAAGCCAGCCCAAAAAAGAATGACAATGTCCAAAGCCAAAGAAAGAGGAGCCGGACCGGAAAAAAGGACTACACTACGAAATACTGCAAAATACATAGACGATGCAGAGGGAAAGCTCAGTACCCACGAGTGAGCAACATCAGGTCTGAGTAGCTCGCTGCAGGGAAAGAGGCACTCCGCCGAGACCCAGAGGCGGCGGCCATAGCACAGCCTGCTCGCGTGTGGACGGCGTGGGCGAGGGAGCGTTGCAGCGATACCGCCAGGCGCATGCGGAGGACTTGGGCGAGCGACTTGGGCGGGGGTTCACTCCAGCGGCAGCGAAGCGAGCACGAATCCCGCCTGACAGGATCACAGCACTTCCAATGTAAGCAATGGCTGGGAGAAGGCCAGCCCAAGTTACTGTGCAAGGAGGTCTGGCAGAAGTGGATCTCATCCCCGGCTCGACGGGGGCGCGGGAGAAAGGCACCGCGCCACCCAGTCGGGGGGGGGCGGCAAGGAATACCCCCGGGCGGCCGCCGTCGCGCGCCGCGCCTCGGGGGGGGGGCCCTAGCGGCCGGCGCCAGCGCACGTTGGCGGGCGCAGCCACCC